>JAUIMM010000052.1:10405000-10962500 GCA_031769625.1 Taudactylus pleione | reverse complement strand
TATCTTCAAAATGGGAAAACACCTGGATGAGAGTTTAAATCGTGAGAGTTATTTGAGTCTGAAAAACATGCGAGTTTGCCTGTTCTCGGACTCTATTACATTGGCTGAGTTTAATAAGTATTAACAATCAAAGTTACAACCATGGTATATAGAAAGATTAGGTAAACAATGGTAATGATGCCAGACATAAAGGACGGAGAAGGGGATTAAGATCCCCAATCCACTCCCCCTTCTCCAGCCTTTATGCCTGTCATCATTACCATTGTTTACCAAATCTTTCTATATACCATGGTTGTAACTTTGATTGTTAACCTACAGTATGATTAGAGCTACTTACAGTGTATTAGTAGTACTGCTCTGTTTATGTATATTTTACTTCCATGTAACTGATAAATAAAGATTGGTCATATTTTTAAACATGGTCTCCCCACTAATTCTACCAAATATAATTAAGGGTTCGTTTTGAGCACACCTTTAGTATTCTTATTTTGGACATAACAATTTCAACGAGGCATAATTGGTTTCATACAATCTTGTATGTGTAACCTGCACCATAAGCATCAAAACTAACCGATTCTGACAGATCTACCTAGTCAGCAACATCATTTATTATTATTACACCTGCTTCCAGTAATACCATTGCACCTGTTTCGCTCTTTATGCAACTTGTGTGACATTTAGAACTAACGACCGTAAATCATCATTTTCATTGTTATACATACTGCCATTACGTACAGACATAAAGCGGTTACAGAGCGCATTTATCTGTCTACTTAATTTTTTGGTTACTTGTAGAAGGCCAGACACCCTTCTCTATAAGTGCAGCCCACCCCGCCCATTCACACAAGTCTAGTGCGCAATTATTCTATTCTACCTGTTCATAAGTATTACGCTGCCAATACACGGTGCGATATGCACCTTGCTATGCGACTTGTGATCTGACAGACGACATTACGGGCGGTCCCCACACACGGAGCGATCGGATGGCTGTCACCCCCCTCCCCTACCCGCATAAAGCTGCATGGGATTGTACATCGCATCCCCAGATCACGGGAACATGCAGTAAGATCTGGAGGTGCGATGTACGGCCCCACGGGAGCGCACACTGGCCAATATCATGCTGACACGAGGGACGATATATCAGCGATAGCGTACCAATCCATCGGATCGGCTGCTATATCGCACAGTGTAGGGGCACCTTTAGAGTTTATTCTCACATTTTCTAAACTCTGTCTCACCCTACTACATTTTGCCCAATATGCCAAAGCTGGTCGGTAACATGCCTTAGGATAAGAACTAGAAGCCAGTAGGATAGGAAGTCTGTTATTAAAAACTATTTTCAATTTATCTGTATTTGCACTTTTCATACAGCTTTGCTTTTCAGACAATTGAGTAATAGTCAGGCAGACCACTTTCCTCCTGCTACTCCTGGATTGCGTTTTATAAAAAAAAATATATATATATATGTTTGTCTATTTTGATACCTATCATATGGATGGATTGTACTCATTAAGTATATGTCAGCACATGGAGTAATCATGTTTTAAACAGAAGCAGCTGGTTTGGATGAATTATGTGAAAATGTAATTATGACATTTGAAGGACTTTGTCGCCATACAATATATCTCTGTGGATAATTGTGAAAAGACATCTTCAGATAGAATAATCAGCTTTAAATGCATTGAATTAAGTGCTAAAGGACACTATCCACAATATCTGATAACAGTATGTGATGACAGAATATTGTGATAAAGCCATATGCTCTTAGCCTCTGAATAATGTTTGGGGTATAATACAGAATTCATTTATAATCAAGCTTTCTTGTAGAATTGTATGTCCTTACAAAGCTAGGGACCCTGTCACTCTCCTATTTTGTGCAGTTTATCTATTCCTAGTTTGGTTCGTTTAAGAATTGTTTTGAAGATAAATCCCATATTGCTACATATTTACTTTGACAGTCAGTACCACTATTTTCACCATGTACAGATGGAGTACAGTTTATTACATTGTATGCCATGCTAATCAGATATCTGTCACAAAACAAAATGGATTGTCCATTTAATACAGTGTACAATTTACTGTAATAAACTCTGTCTTATCATAGAATAGTCTCTTATACCTCTTTTACACCGGAGCTAAAACCCGGGTTATTGCAGGGTTAACCCTCCCTGGTGTAAAAGGTGAGAGGATTGGATCGCCGGGTCGAGTGACCCAGCAATCCAACCCAGGTAACTAGCAGGGTTTAACTCGGGCAGCAGCCCGTTAAACTCTGCAGTGAGAACAGCGCACTGCGGGTCACGATGACCTGGAGTGCGCTGCTAGCCGGCCCATTGGTCCGGCTTCAGTTGCGCTTGGAGATGACATCTCCAAGCGTCCACTTTCACGCCGGGAAAGCCGGGTCTATGCAGACCCGACTCCGGTTGTTTTTGATTGATTTTAAATCGATCTAACTTGATGTTATGTTTCTGGCGCTAAATCAAAAATTGTCTGTTAGTAAACGTGCTACAGTATTTAGCCCCAGAAACACAACATCAATTTAGATGGATTTAAATTAAAATCAATCAAAATCAATTAAAATTAACCTTTATTAATGGGGTCTATTTATTAAGGCTTGGATGGAGATAAAGTGAATGGAGATAAAATACCATCCAATCAGCTCCTATCTCCGTTCACTTTATCTCTGTCAAAGGCTTAGTAAATAGACCCCTATACCCCCTAGTATCTAGTTTTACATTGCTTAATCTATTATCTTTTTTTTCTAGTTACTATTGTTATTCAGTTGAGATAGAGATTGTGATTAGAAGAGAAATAATCAAAAGTCACTGCTTTTATTATAAACTAGACATGTTTGCAGTGATTTGAGATTCATATATTCATCAGTATGTTTTCTATCCACAAGGGGGCAGTATTGCTTGAAAAAGAGTAGAAAACAGGGCAGGAAAGAGGATGTATTATTTCATGGTTATAAAACAGTAACTGCATTAAATCTGGTTTAAGTGCCTAACAATACAATTGCAGAAACAAAAGACAGGCCAATAAGCAGACATAAGTGTCTTTAATAATAACAATTCATAATGAAAGATAAGACTTTGAAATGCTGTTCTGTGTTTGAGCGACAGTCTTTTAATTTTTTTTAACCAAATAGGTGACATTATCAGGAAAGGTTACATATTACTGTTTATTCATACTGGAAAAATAGCTAGCAGCTTACTGTGCTATGGTTTATTGACATTGTCTAGGCACCCTTTGACGATTGACAAAGATTAAACATTTTCCACAGTAGGATTGTTAATGCCTCTTTTATTTAAGTATAATTTTCTATGAATATTAGGTCACGTGCAGTTGTTTAATTTGGAATAATGGCTGAAATTTTACTTTAGTTCAGCTGATAAGCTATGTGGTTATTCCTATTAATGTTAAGAGGAGCACGTAAAAATTAACCACTTAACTGACTATTTTTTCCCTGCAAAACCAGTCAGAATTTTTTTTTTTTATTTAATATAGTTTTAAAAAGTATTTTTCAAAATGTATTTAAATATTTTATTTTAAAAAGAAAATTTGTCTAGGGGGTTTACTGCACCACCCCGTGTCCATAGGCCCCCCATTATAAAATCACTTTCCACCCACCATTGGCAATAGACCCCCCTAGTAGTCAAAAATCCTAATAACCGTACCCCCCACACACACCCCTTAGAAGTAAAAGAATCCTTGTTTTATAAATCAACCCCACCTGTAAAAACTGTTCTTCCTCCCATTAATTTTTTTACATTATTTTAGCCTCTCCACTGCCTCAAAGAGTTATATTAATTTATTTAGAGACTCCCTACTGATAACAACTCCTGCCTCCCCCACGTGCATAGCGCAGCGGAGCGTGTGTCAAGGAGGACTGATGATCTATAGATTGTAAGCTTGCGAGCAGGGCCTTCCTACCTATATATCTATCTGTTATTACCCAGTTTTGTTCTATTAATATTTCCAATTGTAAAGCGCAGCGAAATATGCTGCGCTATATAAGAAACTGTTAATAAATAAATGATCCATCCCCCCTGCTGCAGCTGATCTCAGAGATCAGCCAAATAGTGCTTGATATGAAAGTAAGTTACCCTCCTCGCACTATGATCCCCGACGTGCGCTTCCAAGAGAGAACTGTAGCTTTTTTTCTGTGGATTGGAATATTCCCCTAGTTACAGTATGAGGATTAAATATTATTTTTTTATGAAAAGGACTATAAAATTTACATTGATCATTGCATTGTAACATCCTAAAGATGTGTCCACATACATCTAGCCTCCTTGCGTATTAAACAGCCGTTCTAGGCGCGCCATACCGTGGCGTGACCCGGTAGCACTGAGCTTCTTTTTGTGCGACTTTATACTTTCAAATGCATCTTATTCGCACAGCGTCGTGAATAGAACGCACAAGCAGCTTCTGTATGCGACTGCGGGTGTACTGTATCTGCATGCAGAATGCTACGGTACAGTGTTTTGTCACAGATGCTGACACTGTAATGTAGCATTTTGCATGCACATACACACACAGAACATAGACATGCCGCATATCATTTTATGCATCAGAAGTTGCTTGTCCCCACTGTTGTGCGAATAAGACACATTTGAAGGTAAAAATGTGCACGAAAAGACGATCAGTGCTACCCAGTCACACTGCACTAATCATACTTGCCTACCCTCCCGATTCGACCAGGAGCCTCCCAAAAATTGGGAGCCGCTCCCGGCCCCCAGGGAAGGCAGGCAAGCCTCCCGGCGACCCCCCCCCCTCCCGCGTTGACAAGAGAAGCCCACGCAGCGGGGGGGGGGGAGAGGGGGCGCGGTGACAAGGTAATCTCGGCATTGTGTAGGGGATGGGGCCAAAATGACGTGATCGCGTGGCCACGTCCCCGCTCCGCCCACAAATACCGGTAATCTGTCCGGCATCGCACCCTTGTGCTAGCCATGCCCCCCTGCTACGCCAATCTGGCTGCTCCCTCCCGGAAAGGGCAGCCAGAATATCGCCAACCCTGGCAATCATGTGTTATGTGTAACGCAACATGTAGCTCACGAATAGATGTATGTAGACTGTACATCTGTATATACAGTACATTAGTACACAAACACATACATTTACAAAGCCTGCAGAGAGCCTAAAGTGGATGAAAGGATCACGAGTTGTATTATGCATCATATTCCCCTTTACCAGCTGAGCTGCCAGTTCATGGATCTTTAGACATGGTAGATTGCAGACACAGCAGACAGCTGATCCTTGTGTTCAGTAACTGTTTTTATGTCTGTGTTGGCCATTAAGCCAGGAAACAAAGTACAGGCATAATACTGAGAGACTCTGTTTTGTCACTTTTAAGCTGACTAAATCTCTTTCTGGGGGGGACACCCCACACCCTGTGACCCATGGTAGCTTCTAATTTTAGACAAACAGTGCTTAATATTTGATCGTACTGAAGAAAAAGTTTGCTGAATTTTTAGCCGCATTGTCAGTCTTCTTTATAGACAGCAATGTTGATTAGTCTTCAAACTCTTTGCTACTCTTTCACTAATATGATGATACTTTTCCACCAATATTATTTGGATAATATGCTACTGTCAGACATCGGGGTCTGGGTCCCAGTTACAGGGTGGGTGGTGTAATCTTACTGCCATCTGTGGGCCTGATTCAGCTTGGATCGCACTTGCTAACTTCTGTGCAATTCTATATGCAGGTCTTAGGTGAATATATGCAAATGCTGCATTCACAATGCCGTCGCACGGCTAACATACGCCCTCTGCCTACGCTCACATTCATTACAGCGCCCAAACCAGGCCAAATATCAAACACATCGAAGGACATCGAACCCACACCCAGCATTGCGGCAGGTCAGAACTTACTTAAAAATTGCTAACTTTCCAGGTCACGTGGAAAGCTCAGGCTAATTTATGCACACCCATGCAATGGCATTCAAATGCACAGACACGCCTGCGTTTCCCCTACCTCCCCCCTGTCACCACCCCCAAATGCTCTCTGCCTGTCAATTAATCTGCTAATGCTCTGCTAACACATGCGCAGTACGCAACAATCGTCCGATAGCGTACACATTAGCAACTGCGATCCAAGCTGAATCAGGCCCTGTTTCCCAACTGCTCGCCTGCGGCATCACTGAGACCTGTGAACAGTCATCTGTAAATGTGTAGATGTAGATGGGTGCTGCCATCTTGAACAGTATCACATGATCCGCTCTGACAAACCAGTCTCCAGCAACTCCTGTCATATGATTGATCCAGCCTGCCAGTTCTAGGGTAGCCTATTTAAACCAGGAACTGCTGACTAATTGTCAGAACAACATGTCTCTCTCTGAGGATTAGTAACCTGGCTGCTGGTTCAGTATTGTGCTCCATTGCTATCCAGAAAACCTGTCCCAGCATTGCCTCACAGCATTCTACTCCACTGCTATGTGGAAAACCTATTCCTGTATTGCTTCATAACATTCTGCTCCAGCGCTATCCAGAAAACCTGCTCCTGTATTGCTTCACAGTATTTTGTTCAGAATGTAGTCAGTATCCTGACAGTCAGGATGCTGACGGTCAAAATACAGACAGCGGCATTCCAACTGTCAGAATACCGACATATTGCGGTTGTAAGGGTTAGGCGGAAGTCAATGCAATGTAATAGGCGAAAAAGTTTTGCCTTTGAATACCAGGCGGAAAAAAGTGCAGAATTGGGGTTTTGGGGTGCAACGTTGCGGGAACCCCCGTGCAGCCTTCAGACAGTTCCCCAAAGGTAAACTGTGTCAAAAAAAAAAAAACACTTAAGGACACCCAAAACAATCACTTTGAATTTGGGGGAGAAAAAATAAATATTGGGGGACAAAGTTAAACACTAGCGAACTTGCCTCTGGGGGGTTCCCCAAGTATACCCCAAGTGTTTTTTGATTGCAGCAGGTGGATTTTTCATGATTTTTTCAACTTAACTTTAGCAACTTTTAAATATGCTGACCCCCATTTTCAAGTACCCCAAATTTGCTGGGATAAGTTATTTCCTGGAAAAAATACTCCTGAATACTATTTTGCACCACGTATAGAAAATGCTATTTAGCAGCTATTGAGCCCATTTAAAAACACCAAATACCTTCAGCAAGCCAAATCAGGGGTAACCATAGCTAACCCCCATGTCAGAGCATCTTTTGGGGGGTGTCAGGCTGATTTCCCCAAATCTGACAGTACTTTCTGCTTGTTCAAGTTTCGCCGGGTCCCGTTTTTGCGTACTTCCATATTGAATACGGGGTAAAGCGGGGACGGCCGCAATACTTTTCCGCCTACAAAAGACGCGATGTAGGCGAAAAGTCTGGGAGGCGAAAAAGCTCTAATTGAATACGGCTCTAAGTCTGAGGAACCCATGCAAATAGGTCATTCTCATCTCACCACTGAGGAATGAGAGAGATGCTTCCGAGAAAACCTATTGTCTCTATTGTGCCTGTCCTGGCCATATGCTTGGGTTGTGTCTCAAAAAGTCAGGAGACGCCCGCTGGATGTGCTGCACCATTACTAAACGTTGCCTAAGTTAGACGGCCCACGTTTTGCCACTCCAATTGTAAAGAACTGTAATTGTTAGATGTGTGCAGTTTTGGAAATATGCTAGGCTAACTGGTGTAGTACTCAGCCAGCATCAGCTCCTATGTATGTGTCTGTCTCTCACCGTGAGCCTCTCTGTCAGTGTATCATTGTGAATCTTTATCCATGTGACTCTATTTCTTAAATATTTTATTTTTAATTCCCAGTAATGTATGATGTTATATATTATATGTATTACAAGCTAGGTTGGAGAAATTAGAGGGCACTGTAATAGTGATCAGCTAGTGGTCTTGTGCATTTATTTGGTCACTGAACTCCTTTGTGACTTCTAATGTAATTATAATCATTATAATGTAAAGTAACAAATACGAACATTGGGCCTGATTCAGAGCTGGACGCAATTAGCGCTCGCTCGTCCAGAAAATAGGGGTGGCTATTCAAATGAACCGTTCGCTCTTTGCGGTCTGTTCACGCCTCTAGGTCTGAACGAGCGAACAAAACTTGCGGTCGTTTTTTGGAAAAATACGCCCCCTGGCAGCTCGCATCCTACATCATGTCCGCTATTTATTAGATTAATCGAGTTCATCGACCAGGGTATGAGCTGCTCGCTATTCTTGTGGTTGGTTTTTGCTACCACAATTTTGCGAGCAGTTCTGGCTATAAAATAACCCAGTGACGTGGTCAATGACGCTGCTGTTTTAATTATGCACACCCATAAAACGCCCGTTTTGACCTTTAGGCACGCCTGCGTTCTGATCTCCACTCCCCGTTTTCAAGCACCTTCCCCTGTTACCACCCACATACGCCTCTTTCTGTCACTTAAATTTTCAGGCATTCGCTATTTTGCGAGCACATGCATTTCGACCGCACTGACTGGTTCGCGCATGCGTATTACGATCTGTACGCATGCGCAGTTGGGCAAACATCGCTCGGAGCGAACGAGCGGCCGCTTACGAGCGGCTCTGAATCAGGCCCATTATCCCATATATTGTTCTTTATCACTCCATAGATAAATCATATGGGTAAACTATAATGAAGACCTATGAAGAACACATTTTTTTAATTAGTAATTTATCCCTGTCACAATCACCATTATTTATTGCGTTGCAGGCAGCAATTCATTAATGTCGGGTCCAAACCTGAAATTCCTTTATGTAAAACAGTAAATTATACACAGTCACCATTAGTTTATGCTTTTGCTGACAACTAGACATTTATTTGCTGTGACTGAGTAAGTATATTTATTGTTATTCAAGTGTTTTCCACGAGGCATACAGTAGGGAAAGAATCAAAGTTGTATTTAAAAGTAACCAACAAAGTAAAAAAAAGAAAAAAACTCATCTACTTTTCTTTAATACACAGCCCTTTATATATAAAAATATAGCGATGTGCTTAGAGTAAGGTCTCTATTTAGTGTACATTCTGAAAATAAGCTCAGATTAATTAGCAAGCGATATTCTTGTTATCACCCGTTACTAATCCTAAATTGTGCTCCAACCAATCAGCTCCTAACTGTCATTTTTTAAACACATGACAGTTAAGAGCAAACTGGACAATAGTTTACAATATACCACTAGCTTTTGCTGCCTATCTCCAAACTATTTTCACTGTATTTAACTGAAAGTTGATACCGGGACAGACCTCGCGTTAAAGATCTGTCCCGTCGAAGCTCCTGGAGATCAGCCTCACGATAGTCTCCAGTGTGCATGCGCAACCTTCTACAGCGCTTCTGCTTTCGTTTTTATTTGCCAACGTTTGTAGTGTACCTGTCACTATGGGTGCCCTCCGTCTGCCTCCTTTTCCCTATACTGTGTGTGTATGTATGTATATATGTATATATGTATATATAATATATATATATAGATAGATAGAAATATATATATACAGTATATTTGTAGTTACCTGTATATAGGAGGAAGTTTCTGGCACTCTGACTGTGTTTCAATACATACTTGCTCCGGTGCCTTTCTTGGATAGCTTAATCCAATGTAAAGTACAGAGGGAATGATGTATGCTGACGAAATGTTGAATAAAGATACACTTTGCAAAGAAAGATATTGAATGCTGCCATTCCCTCTGTACATTATATATATACACAAGGGCGTATCTATAATGGGTACAGGATAAGCATGGCATATGGGTCCAAGGGGGCCCACACCACACACCCTGCACCCATATTTTAAATACCTCTCCGGAGTCCCACGTCGGCGATGCCAGCGTGCGCAGTAAGTAAATCACCGGGAAAATGGCTGCCGCACCATATTCCCAGAGGCCTGCAAATGTGCCGTAGACTCTGAGCACAGACTAATGTCCAGAGTCTGCTGTTGCGGTGCTGCGCTCAGTGCTCTGCCGGCTGCTGGAAAGAGAGGAGGGGGCCCGGACAAAGACCGCGCACAGGCCCCTTCCTCTCTTTATACGCCCGAGTGTGTGTGTGTGTGTGTGTATATATATATATATATATATATATATATTTATATACACACACACCCAGTAAAGGGATGAGGAGGAGGGTGGAGGGCACCCATGGTCACAGGTCCGCTACAAGAGTTGGCATATTGTTCCTTGTTAATAGTGCAGCACCCATAGTGAGGGGGTGCACAGGAGCCTACGGTAGCAGAGTCATAGATTGATGATTTGCTTTATAAGTAAGCATGTTTATTTTACTGTGTATATCCCTCTTTGTAACATCAAACCATGTCATTGTTCTGGAAGATGGCACAGTGTGGCATGTGTTGGATGTATCACTGCTAGTGCTGACTATCAGTAAGCATTTATCAAAGCAGTTTCATCCTAACTTTTCACCATTTAGCTATGATGTTTAATCATCAAGGTAAATACCATACTGAGTGTGATCATTAATGGATCTGAAATGTGCACCTAATTTCCTTAGCATTTGTGTAGCACTAATTTCTCCCCCCAAAGCAAAACATATGCTGAGCTGAAGCTATTCTAAGATTGCGTTTTCTGTGTATTTCATTCCAGGCCAAGGCTCCAAGAACATGACTTCATCTCCCAGCATTGAGAGTTTGCCTGGAAGCCATGACCACACAGATTCCCCCCCTCTGTCAGCGGGGAAGAAAGATTCCTTTTTCAGCAACATCTCCCGTTCTCGGTCTCTCAGCAAATCCCAAGGAAAACGGGAATCTGTAAGTTCTTATTGATGACAGGTGTTCAAAATATGACAGGAAAGTGGAGAGAATTATTATTATTATTATCCTTTGTTTAAATGGTGCCACAAAGGTTCCGCAGCACCTAACAAAGTACATTAACAGTTGAGCAGAACAAGAGAACAGTGACTTACAGTACAAGACAATGCAGGACAAGTACTGTACATGGTATATAAATATTGATGCAACAGTGGTCATAACACTCAAGTCGTGTGGTGGCAGAAGTCATGGGTTAGGTTCCGTAAGTAATAGTAAGGGTAGTAGGGGGAGGAGGGCCCTGCTCATTAGAGCAGGGGTTAGGGAACTTTTTTACCTTTTACCCCAAAATATGTTTAGATACGCCGACGTTACACCCTTGATTTGAAAAGAAGGAAATCATATAGTAGTGCCCCCATAGTTATGCCCCTGTAGTAGTGCCCCCATATAATGCCCCTGTAGTAGTGCCCCCATATAATGCCCATGTAGTAGTGCCCCCATATAGGGCCCCTGTAGTAGTGCCCCCATATAGTGCACCCATATATTGCCCCTGTAGTAGTGCCCCCATATAGTGCCCCTGTAGTACTGCCCCTGTAGTAGTGCCCCCATATAATGCCCCTGTAGTGCCGCTTGTACAAAAAAAAAAAAAAAACACTTCTCTTAATCCCCGCTCCTGCATCCGCTGTTGCCCAGCTGCTCCTCGGAACTATGGGAGAAATGTCAAGACATCTCTCCCATAGTGTGCATGGAGAGAGGCGGAAGCTGGAGTTCAGAAGAGAACTCCAGCCTCCGCCTAACGCGGTGCTGCAGGGAAGGAGCCGGGTGTCCGCTGGTAATAACATCTCAGCGGGCGTCCAGCTTAGAGCCTCCCTGCGGCACAGCCGGCATGCATAGGAATCATTCTATATTATAGAATGATTCATATGCATGCCCGGCTGTCCGTCCATTACCCCCAAGAATTTAATTTTTACCCCATGTGGGGTAATTAACCCCTGTTCCACCACTGCATCAGAGCTTACATTCTAAACAGTAGGGGCAGACAGGCGGAGGTGACACAAATTGGGTACATAGTGAGCATGGGACAGAGGGCCTGATTCAGACCCGTTCGCAAGGCTGTGTTCGCACATAGCCTGCCGATGTTTGTAATCTGCGCATGCATACAAGACGCAGTGCGTGTGCGCGAAGTAGTCCATGCGATCGGGAACCGTTTGCACCCTGTAAACCGATGCTTCGCAAGCATGAACTCACAGTGCTTGCGGTAGGGTTATGGTCAGTGCATGGGTCCGATGTTTTGATGTTACCGATTGTTTAATACACTTTCTGGAGATGACGTATGTTACTAAGGGAAAGTGGGTGTCTTGTGTCAGGCTGGTGGGTGTCTAAATACATACCGCGATCGCACGGCAAGACATAGTGGGCATGCTAATGTCTTGCTAGTGATTGCGGTATTTGCATACTTTGGCTGCTGACGGCTGCGTGTGAACGCATCCTAGCGACCGGGTCTGAATCAGGCCCAGAGTGTTAGGATGTGAGATGGAAGGCTTTGATGAAGAATTGGGTCTTGAGATCCATATTGAAGTTTGCAGAAAGATGGAGAGTCTGACAGGGAGAGGTAGAGAATTCCAGAGGTAGGGCGCATAGCACTTATGCACTTCCTTATCATTTATTATTTTTATTATTATTATTATATATGGTGTCAACATATGTATTGTTCAGAGCAATACAGTCAGATAATCCTTATTCATTTATAGCAATTGCTTAAACAGTGGAGCTTACATTCTATTTTTCTTCTCATAGTCACAGGAACATTTGCACGCTAGGGACAATTCAGTCTGAATTCTATTAGCACATGTAAAGGAAACCCATACAGATAATAGCATTGCACTTTGTTGCGCAATGTTTTTAAACTAACATTTAGGGCTCATATATATTCTTGATAGAAATGCACTATTAAATAAATGTTTCTAATTTTCCTACGATATGATGTGATGTACAGTAAATGAATCCAAATTTCAATCATAACTGATTGAATCAAGGTGCTAGATAAACAGGTGGAGGTTAACAATACAAAATATACTTAAAAAATAGAGGTAAATTATATATTCAGAATATTTAATTTGCAGTCAATCCAGAAGGTACATTTTATTCTAGGTTCAAATGCAAATGTTAATATAACAATGCAGTGGAAACAGGGATACAGGGAATGCATTGACATGTGCTATTTGTTATGGACTTTTAATTAATGCTTCCCCTGCAGTGAGAACTACAGTACTATTGATCTTAATGTAACTGACACTCATGTGTGGGCATCATGTATAATACATTCACATGTTCACAAACCTTTATAATACATTAAAGAGGAGCAGGAATTCTGCACTGCTATTTATAGACAGTAGATGGCAACATAGAGCTCTTGTCTGCATATAACTATGGATTATAGACTTCATCATTGCAGTTCAGATTAGAATATAGAATCATCAGAGGTGTTTTAACCATACCTTGGACTCTGGATAATACTCATAGGGGTCTTACCTGACAATGGGTATTATGTGACATATAATCACATATACTCTGCATGACATCCTGCTGTATAATTAATACTAGAGATGAGCAGTTAGGTTTTGGCTCGGATCTTCCTGCCAAGTTCGGATCTCAGAACGAGGCAAAACGTCTGTGCCGAGATGTCTGTGAAAGATGACGTTTTTTTACCTCGTCCTGAGATCTGAACTTGCCGGGAAGATCTCAGCCAAAACTGCTCATCTTTAGTTAAAACCAAACTAACTAACTAACTAAGCCGTCTCACTGATAAGATAGGATGTCTGGAACCTCCTGAGCTCCTGTAAGGGTCTAGTCATTTCTCTTGCATCTAATTAACAGCAGATCTGTCCCCAGGTCATTTAACTTTAACTTTTTTTTTTTTACTTTATACAAAGGCATTAGGGGCCATATTCAATTCCAGGCAAAATGACCCGTACTTTTCGCATGCAGTACTTTTCGATCACTTCGATGGTTTTCAATGTTGAAAAAAATTGCGCGCGCACCCGATTTCTGCCGTATTCAATTAGAAATCGGCGAAAACGGGAGCCGGTAAAACTGTAATATGCAAAATGTACTGTCAGATTTGGGGAAATCTGCCTGACACCCCCCAAAAGATAATCTGACATTGGGGATCACTATAAATCTTTGAACTTTTTCACCCCCAAAACAAAAGTAGTTTTTGGGGGTGATGTAAATACTTTTTTAAACTCTTTTTGATGCAGAATACCTTTGGGGGGCTGTCCCAAGGCTGCAGGGTGGTTCCCGCAGCTTTGCACCCCAAAACCCCAACTCTGCACTTTTTTTTCTGCTGCTCCTCATAAGTTAATCTTTTTCGCCTATTCCAATGCATTGACTTTCCGCACCGGCAAATAGTCTTTGGAATTGAATACAGGGATAAGTTTTCGCTGGCAAAATGATGTCATCCGCGATACTTTTCAGCGGAATCGGACTTATCGCGGCTAATTGAATATGGCCCTAGGTAGTAAGCAAAACACAAAAATGGGTTACCCTGAAACCCCTTTTATTTGAGAGAGAGCTTGTTATTTATCGCACTGTGCTCTCACCAGCAGTGATGTACTGTATGACATGTAGTGGTAGCCTGTCCTGGAAAGGGCATATTGTGCTGAGCTACACAGTATACAAAGAACTATGTAGTACAGCAAATAAAAATAAAAAAAACAACACTAGAGAACCTTGTGAAAAGTCTCTTCAAAAGTTCAATAAAACAAAACAATTGTTTGTGGACACAATTCTCATGGACTTTTTCCAAAGTTTGCTAAGGATGGATCTACCCAGCTACTACTATGGGATGCAAAATGTTTCACAACCTGCAGACTTTGCCATCCTGATGTGCAATAAATATTAAAACCCAAAATACACCCTCAGCACCACAAGGACACTGCAGATAAACAATATAGTATACCACCTGCTGCTATATATAAAAAAGGAAATTGCAAACCTCACAGCAGACAATCAAAAGGGAAATAATATAGCACTAGTGGAAACCAATTCAGGACGATAAAAATTTTAGGGCATTTATTCGAGTTTATTCATGATACATATCAGAAAAGAAACATAAATAAAAATAAGAGAATAAAAATTAAATGAAAAATTTGTAAGATATAAGGATATGAAATCAGGACACTAACAGTTGTATATACCGGGGTGTACAGATGAAACATATGATATCAGTCCATAGGAAGTATATCTGAAGTTTGCCAGAAAAACATGCTAGTTGGCAACAATGTCTCAGTAATTAGCAATAATGTAATACAACTGTAGCCATAAGTTTCCACTATTTATGTAACCTGGTTAGTGCAGCAGGTTTGGTATTGATTTAAGGGCCCAATAAAACACCATCTAAGAGATGAAAAAATGCAGTGTTATGCTGGTACACACTTGACGATATATAGTTCATTTGATTTATTAACTATATATTGCAAGTTCATAGGCGTGTGTGTACACCTAATATGTCTGTGAATGACATAAATTCACAAACATATCAGGTCGGCCCTGCAACACAGCCGATGCTGATATATCGAACACTTGCTGCAGGGACCGCCGACACTGACATCTCAACTGGGCGGGCAAATTTAAATGCCTGTCCAGTTGTGATGAGAGCCCAGACACATCAAGTGGCCGATTGGTTACTGTGTATAACTTACCAATCAGCCACTCAGACTGCAGATCAGTCTGCTCACCGATCCATCGCCCTAGTGTATACCCAGCATACCCAGTCTATCATACCAGTACCTTGGTGAGTTAATATTAGTCAGTTCCAGGTAAATAGAGCAGACATCAGAGCATATATTAGAAAGAAGTCATTATAAAAATGTTAGCATATTTGTATATAGACAGTTACCCATAAGGTGTCTGGTTGGCTTTCCCTCAGGCAATGAAATGGGCAGAGCACTGTTCAGAGTTAGCCGCTTTGCCAGGCAGTGCATCAATATGGAGGGCAAACAGACTGTACTCCAGTCTCCAGATTCTGTATGGGCACATCCTCCTAGTACGGAACTCACCATAACTGTGTGGCTTATCAGGGACCCTCCACATTGTTGCACAACTCGGCAATGTGATAAGTAAAGACCCATGCACTTCCTGTACAACTGGTCACATGGAAGAGTATAAAAGCCCTTCAGTAGCTGTACCTGGAAGTGACGTGAGTGAGGGCGGAAGTGGATGTTTTGTGCCCACACTTTCCAGGAAAATAAGAAATTTGGCCCCTTGTGGGCTTGATTCGCTCGCCACGCTGCGGGCACGGTGGCTCACTTCATTTGCCACAGGAATATATTCCCCCTCTATGCCCACTTGGTTGGTAGGGAATGACGATGGACACTGGCTGACGACGTCATCGTACACTAACGGAAGGGGATCTATCTCATTCCCTGGGCGCATTGGCTCAAAGTAGCTCCATGACATCACAAAACAGCACATACGCATGGGTGCTTTAGTTTTCACTATACAGTCTCTATTAGAATATATCTATCACACTCAGTATGACATACCACATGTTGCAGTGTTTCATATCCCCAGCACAAACGTGTCTACATGCTGGGCATTAGAAACGTTTGTTATGGTGGGCACGTCATAGAGAGATGGAGGCTGTCCAGTGTTGCACTTTTAATGGAGTCTTGTCAAACTTTGAAAGCAAAGACATCAGTAATTATACTCTAATATAAAAGCCAAAACCACCAGTAGGATAGGAGGGACATGTGTCCTTCTTAAAAATGTAATTGGACTTGTGGATATTAAAAGAAATACTGGTCAAGTATCAAATCAGAGACATTGGGGGAACCAATTAGCGGCAATGTTCTGTCAGGACCTTGTGTGCTAATATGATGCAGTTTACTGTTTGCTCATCAGAGATGAGAACATAAATTGCAAGGTTTTCCTACTGTAATAACCACCTAATGGAATCTCCTCCCTAATGATAGATGGATAGATAGAGAGATAGATCATGCCTTCTCCCATTACTGCGGGAAAGATCCTGGAATTGTGGAGACCTGCTGCTGGCCTGCATATGCGCTAATCCGAAGACATGGCAAAGCAACCAGAAAATGAGCTTTGCTCTCCTACACTGGGGACAATTTTATGTGTATTTAAATCAGCATACTGCTTCATTGTCTAATCAATAGAAGCAAAAACAGAATGTATGTGACGTCCATGCAATATCTTGTCTCAGTATAACAGAAGCATGGGAAAGCATTATGCACATTGTTTTAATCTATTATTTTACAATGTGGAAGTGTAAAACATGTGAGGGTGGCAGTATGCCGTGTGAGGGTGGCAGTATGCCGTGTGAGGGTGGCAGTATGCCGTGTGAGGGGAAGAGAATAGATTCCGCTGTTGCAGAGTTAGGGGGACAGTATTATAGGGCACTATTATAATATACTGGGGTGTAAGAATAGGGTGAGGGGGATTCAGCATACTGAGGTATTGGTATAGTGTGTGTGGTTTTGATATAGTGTATGGTGTGTCAGAATATTAAAGTGTCACTATAGTGTGTGTGGCTTTTTGGTTAGCTAAGCAGCATTGCAGAGACTGGGCTTTGGGCTTGTCCCTTAATAGGTGACATCCAAAAGAGATCCTTCCCCATGCACATGTAGCATTGCCTGGAAGCCCTTGTACAAGATGCATTAATTCATATTTAATTTGGATTGCAGCAGTTAAAAATATTTATTTATTTTATAAAGGAGAAGACAACAGATGTTTGTATTTTGTTGAATTGAATTTGTATTTGTGTCTGTATTTTAGATTACAAGCTACTGTAACTAGGACTTTCAAATGTATAAGCAATACTGACCAGACACTTTATTACATTATTATTTTGTGATGTTAACCTTTACTACTAACACTGTCCTGGCATGGACCAAGCGCACATGCTACTATTTTCTCGTGGTGTACACTTGGCGCACATGTTACTGATTTCTCGTGGTGTACACTTGGCGCACATGCTACTGTTTTCTCGTGGTGTACATTTGGCGCACATGCTACTGTTTTCTCGTGGTGTACACTTGGCGCACATGCTACTGTTTTCTCGTGGTGTACACTTGGCGCACATGCTACTGTTTTCTCGTGGTGTACACTTGGCGCACATGCTACTGATTTCTCGTGGTGTACACTTGGCGCACATGCTACTGTTTTCTCGTGGTGTACATTTGGCGCACATGCTACTGTTTTCTCGTGGTGTACACTTGGCGCACATGCTACTGTTTTCTCGTGGTGTACACTTGGCGCACATGCTACTGTTTTCTCGTGGTGTACACTTGGCGCACATGCTACTGATTTCTCGTGGTGTACATTTGGTGCACATGCTACTGATTTCTCGTGGTGTACACTTGGCGCACATGCTACTGTTTTCTCGTGGTGTACACTTGGCACACATGCTACTGTTTTCTCGTGGTGTACACTTGGCGCACATGCTACTGATTTCTCGTGGTGTATACTTGGCGCACATGCTACTGATTTCTCGTGGTGTACACTTGGCGCACATGCTACTGTTTTCTCGTGGTGTACACTTGGCGCACATGCTACTGTTTTCTCGTGGTGTACACTTGGCGCACATGCTACTGATTTCTCGTGGTGTACACTTGGCGCACATGCTACTGTTTTCTCGTGGTGTACACTTGGCGCACATGCTACTGATTTCTCGTGGTGTACACTTGGCGCACATGCTACTGATTTCTCATGGTGTACACTTGGCACACATGCTACTGAAGTAGAGCTGGACGCATCCTTTTCTTTACACATTTTGCGCCTATGCTTTTGACATGAGTCCCCCCAGAGTACACCATACATGTCAGGTGAGCAGACAGATATTAATGTATATTAAGGATTTTTATTACCGTTAACTAAATAGGATAAAACTAATGACTATAAAGTTTCTTTGCTTTCAGACTCACTTTAGCCTGCTCTTACATAACATACACAGTACACACAGCAATGCCCCATGTTAGGGTTATGTAACTCCTGCTCTAGTGTTTCAGATGACTTATTGCCATTTAATATACCCTGATACGATGGCAGCAGGATTAGAGAATTAGTGGCTTCTAACATTTCAGTGATTAAACGTTTGAATTAGTAGCTAAGGTGACTTATTGATGGTATATGAATTGCTAGCTGTTTCTAATCTTCAAAAAAATCAAACAAAACATAAGTCATTAGGTGAGCTTAACTAACACGCAAGGATTTCTTAACATTGCTATCTGTGATACTTTATGCTTAGATATATCCGGTGAGCTTTACATCTACGCGTGTTAGGAAATGTGTGATAATCCTAGTATAACAGCTAATGTGATTGAGAATTCCCCCAGTACTGCGGAAGTGTACCTTAGTTCCTTTGCCTGAACTTAATTAGAAGCAAGTTGGTTTAGAATGGCATATTACAGTATATTATTGTAGCTGACATAAAACAGTATTGAGTTCTAGAACAGCTAAACCTTTTATGTAATTGTTTTTTTTCCCAAAGCTAAGCACAAAACACATGAAGACACTTCTTTAATAAAGGAGCATAATGTAATACATGTGTATTACAGTGCATGGAGAGTAAGTTAAAAGGAATCGATATCATCTGTTTATGATAACATATATTAATATACTGTTTTAACCATTGTGTATGCATAAAATACTGTATATTTTATCAGCATATACCTGTTTGTTTATATCACTCACTGGTTAAAATTACCAAGAGAGTTACTGACCTCAATGTGCCTTTCTATGCTGGAAGCCGGCTCTGCTGCCAAATAGATGAATGATATTGAAGCCTTTTTCTCTTAGCCCAACCATATCTGACAACAAATCTATGGGGGCTGTGCTGTATGTCATAAGTGAACTCCTGTGTGGCCTGTCACAGGCCCAGCAATGGCCTGTTTTATCATTGTGTTCTGTGTTCCCTGGCTGTCCACTCAAAGTGACATTTCATGGTAAGTCTTTATTTTTAGATGCAGCTGTAACGGACCTGTTCATATATAGGCACCGGTATTCAGACCGTCGGCATCTCACACCCCGGGATGCCGACTACATCACAAATAAATTACCATTATTTATTGTTTTTATTAGAAAATTAGTTGTCAAAGAGAATATAATTTAATACGAGCCTGCAGGTGTTAAATTTTAGCCATTCAGAAGCAAATCTATTTTAATTGAATCAGTAAACAGTGTTTATTCCAAACTTGCTACTGGTTAAAAAATAAGCACTAAGGCTTCTGAGGTTTCTAATTGGCTGTGTAGAGAGAGAGAAAAAAGATAGACTATATCAACATACTCAGTTTCGTACACATTGATATATATATAAATATAAATATATATATATATATATATATATATATTTATTTATAGCCTCCATCCTGCTGCCTTCTGGCCAATAATAAATAAGCTATGATCCCAAAAATGCATAGATGAATATAGAAAAATACATATTACTTTAAAACAACAAAAGTGTTTCTTTTGCCAATGCCTATTTGATGTGGCTCAATATTCACTAGCGGCCCGTGACGCCACTGAGGCGCTACATTTAATGTATATGAAGCACCGATTCCTTGTCATTTCATAGATCTAATTTGCATAAATATTAAATATTGATTCAATTGTTTATGGCTGTGTGGATAACTTTAACTGGGTTATATTGTTTTGTATAGAAAGCACATTGCAGACTGTTCTACCTCATGTTTGTTCTCTTCCTTGTCATGACCTTCATCGGAGTTGAGAGCATTGCAATTCTGTATGTGCCAACCTGGTTTTTATATCTTCTTGCAGCACCCAACTTACCATTAGTCAGCAATACAGAACCACATTGCCTTGACCAGTATGCATCTTTCATGCCATTAAAAATAGACTTGCCTATTATATGAAACCCTTTTTCTGGGCCCCAGGTAGTTTCAGCTGTAATAAAACTTTTCAAACTAGATGTAAGACATCTTTTCATCAGCAACCTTGTGGACACGGCATGTCCCCCACTGCACAGAGCCAACAATGGCTCCACCTCTGTGTATGCCGCCGCCAGACACACACAAGCATGCCCAGACCATAGGCTAGTCCTGGGATGGCCAGACTTTTGGTCTACTTTAAAGGCCGAAAATATTTTACAATCTACCAAGTAGGGATATTTGTGCGCACCCTAAAAAGGGGATGAGACCTCGCAGCAAGGGGTGTGGGGACTGTCTCGCCAAAATCAAGACGGTAGGGAGATATGCTTTTTAGGGCTCTGAGCCAATAAACTAACAACATATCAGGTTAGTACTGCATCAGTAAACCAATGTCCACAGTATAAGTTAATACGCCCACTGACATCATACTCCTAGAACATCCTACATTATTCCGCATATAACATTTGGCATATTCAGATATAACATTCATCAGTTAGACATAGTTTATTCTTATGGACTCTCACTTTGCTTGGCAGTGAAAGAGAAGTAGATTCCTTTATGAGATGATCATTGTTCAGTATCTTTATATTTGGATCGTAAATTTCACTTACCCAGAATGCTAATTAAATGGTCAAGTTATTGTACCATTCTTCAGATAAACAACTTCATAGGGAGTTGCCCTTAAAGTAATCTCAACTAATTTCTTCGTTTAAATGTGTACAAAGCAGAATGGCTGTGCAAAGGCCATATGAATTTTATGAGCTGTATTCACTATAAAGCACATGTTAATATAGAATTATGTAAAATATAATGTTTCTTGTAAATTAGTTTTCCACAATTCCACCCTTATATATACACATTTTACATGTGCTATATCTTATAGATCACATTGGAATGTAAAGTTCATCAACCTCCATTTCTTGCATGTTTTCATTTTTAAAGTAGCCATCTGAATACAGCATAGGCCAAATCTATAGAATAAGAAGAATCGGAATTATGATCTCAAGAATAAACTTTGTCTGTACATAAAATATGTTTGAAAATACTTTTCTAAACCTGAAAATCAAAAACTAGGATTAATCATGACCATCAAAAATCACTTTAGAGTCTTTATCATAATGTATTCATAGAAATTCTTCTTTTATAGTATAAGCCTCATTTATGTAATTGATAATAATGGCTTCTTCATCTGTAGTATCATTGGTCAAATAATTTCGACAGTGAATTCCAAGATTTGTATAAAAAGTTAGACAATATCCTCCAGTCTGCACAATTAATCAATTATGGGCGATGTTGAAGTAACAGTTCATTCCGGAATATTTTTACTTCATGTCCAACATATCTGAATGTCTTATCATAAATAATAGATAATTTCATGTTGATTATCCAAATATCCCCAATTATCATACGTAAGGATGTTAGCAAAGGTAGTACCAACATGATGTTTCACTGAAGTATCAATCAGGGAAATTTATTTTTTATTCACTTTAACAATGTCTCTTCAAGTACGTCTGGCATCCTGCAAAAGAACTTATCACAAATTATTATGAATTATAACATAAAATTGTAGTATCAGTCTGCCTAAAGAGCAAATATCTTCTGAATTAATTGGCAATACTTTGTAAGCATACTTTCCACATAGATAATAAGGATCATTTGGTAAAAGGAAAGGAACATCAAATTCTGAATATCATGGTAGTAACTAACATTCCTAACATGTCTGAACTATATGATCTGTCTCACTATT
The DNA here is from genome assembly GCA_031769625.1 of Taudactylus pleione. Lineage (NCBI taxonomy): Eukaryota > Metazoa > Chordata > Amphibia > Anura > Myobatrachidae > Taudactylus > Taudactylus pleione. The sequence continues at coordinate 10,940,152 of JAUIMM010000052.1, read as the reverse complement.
TGTTTCACCATTGGAACTGATCACTAGCAGTGTATAATCAAATGCCTCATTGTAAAAATCTATTGCACATAATAAGCCTTCAGCTCTTTTAAAATCTTTCTTACATTGTTCAGTATAGCAAGGAACGTTAATAGTAATGATCTTATTACAATATTCGGACTCAACATTTTCTACTTGTATTGGACTAGTAAACATTCCTGCAGTTATTCAAATCTGAGGTGTAGTCTGCTTCATTTCATAAACTATCTTATTGAAACTAAATGTAATGTGTTCACTTACATATGAAAATAACACAATTACTAGCGGTTTTGTCAAGTTGTAGTTATTGGTAACCCCTTTTTTTTCTTCACAACTTTTAATTACACAATCCTCACATGTTTCTATAGTAATTATCTCAATAATTTCAACTCAACATTGGTTCTAGGACAAATTCAACAATGAGCAACATTTAATACTTTACCCATCAATGAATAATTTTGTAGAATTGGATATTCTTTTGAGTAATATCCATACACCATAGTATGCACCTTTCTTCTGGTTTAGTACAGTAATCACAAATGTACTTTTCAATCAGGTTCCTGACACCAATCATTTTCCCTGCTTAGAAAAGAGGAAGGAAAGGACTTATTAGAATAAACCCCATCATCCACACTACTGGATGTGTACTCATATCATAAACCTTTGCTCGCCCTCTCTCCAAAAAAAAAAAAGTCTCAATGTTGTAATAAACACGATTGTTTCCATTAAGTAGCTAATGAAAATTAAAAGTTTTCTTTGTCATCAATCTATATCATAGTCTATTGTAAGCAATCGTCTCCATCTTGATTGAAGAGTTCTCATAAAAGCAACACAATCTCTATATCTCAGTCTTTATATCTTAGTCTTTATATCAGCACTTGAGTCTGAGTCTTTAGGCCCCTTTAAGCTTGGATCTCTCTGACCTTTTTCAATGAGAGCCGTGGATCCAGGTGTCCTTCTTATCAACCTTTATAGCTGTATTTGTTGTTAGCATTACTTTGCCATGCCAAGGACCATCCCATTGCTCTGTAAGGGACCAGAATGCAACAAAAACTTCTCATCATACCATAGTCTCTAGGGTGCTGCACCAAATACTGGTGTTGGTTGAATATCCTGTTGAGATTCCCAAAGGTCTTCTTGTAGTTGCTTAGACAATTGTATAAAATATTGAACAGTCAAATCATGTTGCAATTTCAAATCAGTCTTTGGTTTAGTAACACATCTTCATTGTAGTCCAAGAAAACACAGTTAATAAGGAGAGAGATTGAGATGAGGCTTAGGTGTGATTCTGATACTATGAAGCACCAAAGATAGGACTTCAGACAATGCCATTCCTGTCTCCTTTGTAAGTTTAAGTAATCTATTTTTTATAACACCATTAAGTCTAATATGACGTGTAATTTTGATTCTATTGCCATCATTTCGTTTATTTTCTGAAAAACTTTTTTTTCCTGTAAAATGAGTGCCCTTGTGACTTTCAATAACACTAGATAAACTGTACCTTACATACAAATTCCTTCAAAATCTTTTTCTATGCATCTCGTAGCTGTAAATTCAGTAAACTCTGCAATATCTAAAAACATGCTAACTTTATATTTTAAAACATCCTGAAACCTTGACAAGAACATACTTGAATCCTTTTTTTTTTTACTTTGGGAACTGTATAAAATCAATTATCAGTAATACTTGGAAAATGTTTTAGTCGGTACCATTTTCTCTACATTGTTTCTCAACCAAATTACATAGCTTTCACATTAGCTCTGGCTCGAGCATACCAGTAAGATTGTACAATGCAATTCATATTTTCTGCTCTTAAATGTACTAATCCATAAACACCTTCTACAAGGGCTGGTAATATTTTTAATTCCACTCAAATGCCCAAATACCATCTTCTCTTGTAACAATGCTATAATTTTCTAGACATTAACCTCATTGTGAGAAGTATTTTCCTGATATTGTCTCAATTGGTCAAATGTAATATCCTTAAACAGCATCAACCGAGCATATATAACTGGCTCATCATATGTACTTAAAATTTCCTCTTGAACCACCCTGTCAGCTAATATGTTCCCCATGGAAATAATATCAGACTTTCTAGTATATGCCTGACACTTAATTACTGCAACATATTTTTGGTAAACATATTTCCTCTATCAGTTCTTTAACTGTTTGTGCATGTAAAATTGTAGTCCCAGAAGTTATGCAGTAACCCCTATGCTTCCAATTGCTCTAATCAATACTGTACATTACATTCAGCTAACTACGTTGAGTGTGGTAGCTACTCCATATCCTGTCACAAACAAAAAAATATCATGTCTGTCTGTAACAGCTATCATCAGTAAAGAAAACCAAGTCAGAATTATCTTAATTAAACTTCAGCTAGAACAGACATTGCTGAAGTTTCAATTGATGAAAAATATTTTTATATTTCATTATTGCAAACATGTTCATTGTCTTTCTTTTTCTTCACCATCAACCATATTCCTCCCTGTTGAGGATAAAGAAGATCAATGTAGCACAATTCAAAATATGACATCTGTGATCTCCCATCGAGAAAATCTGGCTGTAGGAACATGTTTAAGTTGAGCATTTTTAAATATCTGAACAACAGTATGTAAAACAAATAGATGCAATTCAAGTTAACAATTAATGCCACCCTTTTAAGGATATAAATGTCTTCGACCTGCTGGAAAACAATGTCCTGTATATTTAATATTATCAGTATACAATTGGATTTTGTCCCTTTAAACTCTTAACTTGCTTCTGCAAAAGAAACACAACAATTGTTAGTATCTCTTATTGAAGTCTGAAATAACTTAGACTATAACAGCAGATCACTGTTAGATAAGGACTGAGTCATCTGTAAGAACAACAAAAATGCAGATTATTCCTCAAATCTCAAAAGAAAGTGTAGAGTTTAAGGACATGATTTACGCATGCGCACGGGCTGATCTCAGCAGTGCCTCCAATTGTCTAATCCTAAATATCACCTGGTGTTTCATTGTTGCATTAAGTAATAAACTCCAATCCAGTATACTTAAGAATTTGTCATTTAATAATTAAATAAAAAGATCTAGCCCTTAACTGGGAGTGCATATCCCCCAGGGTTTTAATGCAAGGATAACAATGATTGATTACAGTACAGAGCTTTTATACCTTCCTATTAACTCTATTAAGGTAATACGCCCACTTACACCCACTGACATCATACTCCTAGAACATCCTACATTATTCTGCATTATGCAAGCATATAACATTTGGCATATTCAGATATAACATTCATCAGTTAGACATAGTTTATTCTTATGGTCTCTTACTTTGCTTGGCAGTGAAAGAGAAGTAGATTCCTTTATGAGATGATCATTGTTCGGTATCTTTATATTTGGTTAATAAATTTCACTTGCCCAGAATGCTACATAAATGGTCAAGTTATTGTACCATTCTTCAGATAAATAACTTCATAGGGAGTTGCCCTTAAAGTAATCTCAACTAATTTCTTCGTTTAAATGTGTACAAAGCAGAATGGCTGTGCAAAGGCCATATGAATTTTATGAGCTGTATTCACTATAAAGCACATGTAAATATAGAATTATGTAAAATATTGTTTCTTGTAAACTAGTTTTCCATAGTAGTAAAGATGCTGCAGATAGAAACCGGCAGTAACCTGGTTGTTAGTAATTGCTGCATGCAAAAAGATGTTATTCACACAAGTGGTACTGAATTGAACAGTGAGCTGATAGCTCTCTCACCACACTCTTAGGGCCTGATTCACTACCGCACACAACTGCGAATGCAATAGCGATTACATGCGCAGTTCAACTGCAATAGTATGCTAATACATTGCGATCGCAATGCCCTCACAACATAACATAAGGACGCCCGTTACCACCCAAAAACTGCACTTCCTGTCAATCACTCTGCGATGGGTCTGTGTAGTCATTGAGATCGCAGTCTCGATGCATGCGCAGTACACAACAATCGCCCAATTGCGTGCGTATTTGCAGTTGTATATGGTGGTGAATCAGACCCTTAGTCCACAGTATGCCACCTTTTGTTTATCCAGACTGTGCTCCCCGGGAGCCTCGTGCTGTGTAGCTCAGAGGAGCTGTGTCTCAGCGTGGCTGTAGTTTTAGTTGCAGAGACGCTGTCTAGCAGCATGCACGCAGTGGGCAGACTGATCTGAATGCAGCGTGAAGCCACTAGCGGTGGTGGTGGAGAGAATCACGGCTGTTAAAACTGCAATGGCCGGGTGCAGGTCAGCCTCAGCCAATAAGAATCAGCCTGATTCTTATTGGCTATTGCTGTCACATGTAACAGCCAACACTGACAGCCTCGGCTTTAGCCAACAACAGCTTCAGCGCAGCAAACCAACAAGAGTCAACTTGACTCTTACTGGCTGCTGCTAGACATCACCACGATCTACAGATCTACCGGTCGAAATGGGATTGACACTTTGGCCTTCCCTGGGCTAGCCTGTTCCCAGGTTGCTGCACTTGTTAAGGTTGATGTTCACTTTTACCTATGTGATGGGGGTATATTTACTAAGCAGTGGCTTTTTAAAGTCCCCACTTGTCTGCAGTTCTGGCTGTGGTGTATTAAATGCAAGATCAGTGTATATTGTCCTTTTACATCCCATGGCCTGAACCACTGATTGCTCAGTAAATATTCTCCATGATATTTTAATTAATTATGCTGGCGACACCATTTTTATTACATCTACTTACAAAAATAGCAAGGTATTGTAATGCCATACTGTAATTGGGCTGGTGAAACAGTACTCCTGAGCATGGCCTTGTTCAAAGTCCTCTTACTCACCATTTGAAGTCAGCTTCAAATTCAGATGATGTTATTTTAATAAGGAGGTAATATACATGGGGTTACTGGGCAAACCAGTAGGAATACTTGTGGTGGCTATAATTTATACCTGGCCAAAAGGTAGATCACGATCACCTGGTACCTCATGGGGCATCCGCTGGTAGATTGCGACCAACTGAAGTAAAATAAACCTGAAACTGCTTCTAAAGCCTCAGAAGCCCAGCTCCCAGTAGTGCAGCGCATGGGTGACGTCATGACATCACCCACGCGCTGTAAGGAGCCCACCGCTGCTGCTGTCCACCTGCTTGGCCCCACAGAACATGCTGAGTGTCATGGGGAGCTGCTGTCCCACCAGCACATAGGCTCCTCACAGCGCCAAGCACACCCCCGGACTGATAGCAGCAAACTTTCTGCAAGTGCCGGAGCCACTCCCGGAGGTAGTGTGTTCGGAGTGATTGTGTTATATGTGCGGTAAAGGAGCTGCAGGGTGACGCTGCCAGGGCACAGCCTCCTCCTGCTGTGGTACCATGCCATCCCAAGAACCGGCTTCCCACTGCACACACTTGACACTGAGTGACCGACTGATTTGTTTTTTAAGACAACCCCTTATATTATTAAGCAGTGGAGATAATTACAGTTTATTACAAGTTTATGGCATGGGGGGGAAGTAAGAGATTGCAGATTAGTGGCAACTGGATGTATTTTTTGTTTTGTTTTATTTTTTGTACTTGTCTTTTATGTTTAACACTATTGTATTTTATGTATGTGAGAGCTGTTGGGAAAACAAAATCAGTGCGCTTGTGTGAGCCTGATTCAGAGGTGGCACGGTTGCGGTTTCTTACGGATTTACATCTGTAAATATATGCAGTCACCGTCTCTAATGCCAGCGATCCCATCAGCAACTGCGATTGCCATTGTACAGTTAGGAGATTTCGCAGTAACAAAAATAAATTGCTCAACAAGTCAAACATCGGCATAGTGTCCATCTTTGAATCAAGCCCATTGACGCTGGTAGATCACCGCTGAGTAAGTGAATGAAAAGTAGATCCCAGGTCACAAAAGTCCGGCCACCCATGCTTTAATTTAATAAGTGCAATAGCGCTAACAAAAGTTACAGCACAACTCCGTCAGATACAGCAAGTTATGTGGACATTTACTTTTATGAAACTGTTAAAAAGAATGAGTCAGATCTAAGACATTCCAAAAATGAAACCATATTTCTAGACTAAAATATGTTACATAATTCATAATTTTTCCCTACAGCTGTCATGAATTGCATATGGAAATGCTTTATATGTTTAATGCTGAGCGCTATGTTTTTTCTTTGGCAAGCTTAATGTGACAAAACGATATGATAGTTAAGTCCTCCGTTACATATAGTAAATATTTTGTCACGCTGTTTCCCCACACATTTTAGCTATGCCAGCTAAACAATAAACATTTCCTTTCTTTGCGGTTTTATTTTTAGTGCGTGTCAGCTGTTTTCTGCCAAAGTCCCCCAATGTGAGCCGCACTGATCTCTTTTCACAGACGCAAACAGGGCATGCACAGAAGTGATTTTCCGCATTTTTACATTTGTCCGTCCTGTTCTCAGTATGTCCGTCCTGTTCTCAGTATATCCGTCCTGTTCTCAGTATGTACCTCTTATTCTGAGTATGTCCGTCCTGTTCTCAGTATGTCTGGCCTGTTCTCAGTATGTCCCGCCTGTTCTCAGTATGGCCCTCCTGTTCTCAGTATGTCCCGCCTGTTCTCAGTATCTCCCTCCTATTCTCAGTATGTGTGTCCTGTTCTCAGTATGTCCCTCCTGTTCTCAGTGTATCTCCTATTCTCAGTATGTCTGTCCTGTTCTCAGTATGTCCCCCCTGTTCTCAGTATGTCCCCCCTGTTCTCAGTATGTCCCTCCTGTTCTCAGTATGTCCCTCCTGTTCTCAGTATGTCCCTCCTGTTCTCAGTATGTCCCGCCTGTTCTCAGTATGTGCGTCCTGTTCTCAGTATGTCCCTCCTGTTCTCAGTATGTGCGTCCTGTTCTCAGTATGTCCCTCCTGTCCTCAGTATGTCCCTCCTGTCCTCAGTATGTCCGTCCTGTCCTCAGTATGTCCGTCCTGTCCTCAGTATGTCCGTCCTGTCCTCAGTATGTCCGTCCTGTCCTCAGTATGTCCGTCCTGTCCTCAGTATGTTCCTCCTGTGCTCAGTATGTCCCTCCTGTTCTCAGTATGTGCGTCCTGTTCTCAGTATCTGTCCTATTCTCAGTATGTCCGTCCTGTTCTCAGTATCTGTCCTATTCTCAGTATATCCGTCCTGTTCTCAGTATGTCCCTCCTGTGCTCAGTATCTCTCCTGTCCTCAGTATGTCAGTCCTGTTCTCAGTATGTCCGTCCTGTCCTCAGTATGTCCCTACTGTTCTCAGTATGTCCCTCCTATTCTCAGTATGTCCGTCCTGTCCTCAGTATGTCCGTCCTGTCCTCAGTATGTCCGTCCTGTCCTCAGTATGTTCCTCCTGTTCTCAGTATGTTCCTCCTGTTCTCAGTATGTCCGTCCTGTTCTCAGTATGTCCGTCCTGTTCTCAGTATGTCCGTCCTGTTCTCAGTATGTCCGTCCTGTTCTCAGTATGTCCCTCCTGTCCTCAGTATGTCCGTCCTGTCCTCAGTATGTCCCTACTGTTCTCAGCATGTCCCTACTGTTCTCAGTATGTCCCACCTGTTCTCAGTATGTCCCACCTGTTCTCAGTATGTCTCTCCTGTTCTCAGTATGTCCCTCCTGTTCTCAGTATGTCCCACCTGTTCTCAGTATGTCTCTCCTGTTCTCAGTATGTCTCTCCTGTTCTCAGTATGTCTCTCCTGTTCTCAGTATGTCCCTCCTGTTCTCAGTATGTCCGTCCTGTCCTCAGTATGTCCGTCCTGTCCTCAGTATGTCCGTCCTATTCTCAGTATGTCCGTCCTGTTCTCAGTATGTCCGTCCTGTTCTCAGTATGTCCGTCCTGTTCTCAGTATGTCCCTCCTGTGCTCAGTATCTCTCCTGTCCTCAGTATGTCCGTCCTGTCCTCAGTATGTCCGTCCTGTCCTCAGTATGTCCCTACTGTTCTCAGTATGTCCCTACTGTTCTCAGTAGGTCCCTACTGTTCTCAGTAGGTCCCTACTGTTCTCAGTATGTCCGTCCTGTTCTCAGTATGTCCCTCCTGTTCTCAGTATGTCCCTCCTGTGCTCAGTATCTCTCCTGTCCTCAGTATGTCTCTCCTGTTCTCAGTATGTCCCTCCTGTTCTCAGTATGTCCGTCCTGTCCTCAGTATGTCCGTCCTGTCCTCAGTATGTCCGTCCTGTTCTCAGTATCTGTCCTATTCTCAGTATGTCCGTCCTGTTCTCAGTATGTCCGTCCTGTTCTCAGTATGTCCGTCCTGTTCTCAGTATGTCCGTCCTGTTCTCAGTATGTCCCTCCTGTGCTCAGTATCTCTCCTGTCCTCAGTATGTCCGTCCTGTCCTCAGTATGTCCGTCCTGTCCTCAGTATGTCCCTACTGTTCTCAGTATGTCCCTACTGTTCTCAGTAGGTCCCTACTGTTCTCAGTAGGTCCCACCTGTTCTCAGTATGTCCCACCTGTTCTCAGTATGTCCCACCTGTTCTCAGTATGTCCCTCCTGTTCTCAGTATGTCCCTCCTGTTCTCAGTATGTCCCTCCTGTTCTCAGTATGTCCCTCCTGTTCTCAGTATCTGTCCTGTCCTCAGTATGTCCCTCCTGTCCTCAGTATGTCCCTCCTGTCCTCAGTATGTCCCTCCTGTCCTCAGTATGTCCCTCCTGTTCTCAGTATGTCCCTCCTGTTCTCAGTATGTCCCTCCTGTTCTCAGTATGTCTCTCCTGTTCTCAGTATGTCTGTCCTGTTCTCAGTATGTACCTCTTATTCTGAGTATGTCCGTCCTGTTCTCAGTATGTCCGTCCTGTTCTCAGTATGTCTGTCCTGTTCTCAGTATGTCTGTCCTGTTCTCAGTATGTCCCTCCTGTTCTCAGTATGTCCCTCCTGTTCTCAGTATCTCCCTCCTATTCTCAGTATGTGCGTCCTGTTCTCAGTATGTCCGTCTTGTCCTCAGTATGTTCCTCCTGTTCTCAGTATGTCCCGCCTGTTCTCAGTATCTCCCTCCTAGTCTCAGTATGTGCGTCCTGTTCTCAGTATGTGTCTCCTATTCTCAGTATGTCCGTCCTGTTCTCAGTATCTGTCCTATTCTCAGTATGTCCGTCCTGTTCTCAGTATGTCCGTCCTGTTCTCAGTATGTCCCTCGTGTTCTCAGTATGTCCCTCCTGTGCCCAGTATCTCTCCTGTCCTCAGTATGTCAGTCCTGTTCTCAGTATGTCCGTCCTGTCCTCAGTATGTCCCTACTGTTCTCAGTATGTCCCACCTGTTCTCAGTATGTCCCACCTGTTCTCAGTATGTCCCTCCTGTTCTCAGTATGTCCCTCCTGTTCTCAGTATGTCCCTCATGTTCTCAGTATCTGTCCTGTCCTCAGTATGTCCCTCCTGTTCTCAGTATGTCCCTCCTGTTCTCAGTATGTCCCTCCTGTCCTCAGTATGTCCCTCCTGTCCTCAGTATATCCCTCCTGTCCTCAGTATGTCCCTCCTGTCCTCAGTATGTCCCTCCTGTCCTCAGTATGTCCCTCCTAGTCTCAGTATGTGCGTCCTGTTCTCAGTATATGCGTCCTGTTCTCAGTATGTGTCTCCTATTCTCAGTATGTGCGTCCTGTTCTCAGTATCTGTCCTGTTCTCAGTATGTCCGTCCTGTTCTCAGTATGTCCGTCCTGTTCTCAGTATGTCCGTCCTGTTCTCAGTATGTCCCTCCTGTTCTCAGTATCTCTCCTGTCCTCAGTATGTCCCTCCTGTTCTCAGTATGTCCCTCCTGTTCTCAGTATGTCCCTCCTGTTCTCAGTATGTCCCTCCTGTTCTCAGTATGTCCCTCCTGTTCTCAGTATGTCCCTCCTGTTCTCAGTATGTCTGTCCTGTTCTCAGTATGTACCTCTTATTCTGAGTATGTCCGTCCTGTTCTCAGTATGTCTGTCCTGTTCTCAGTATGTCTGTCCTGTTCTCAGTATGTCCCTCCTGTTCTCAGTATGTCTGTCCTGTTCTCAGTATGTCCGTCCTGTTCTCAGTATGTCCCTCCTGTTCTCAGTATCTCCCTCCTATTCTCAGTATGTGCGTCCTGTTCTCAGTATGTCCGTCCTGTCCTCAGTATGTTCCTCCTGTTCTCAGTATGTCCCGCCTGTTCTCAGTATCTCCCTCTCCCTATTCTCAGTATGTCCATCCTGTTCTAAGTATCTGTCCTATTCTCAGTATGTCCGTCCTGTTCTCAGTATGTCCCTCGTGTTCTCAGTATGTCCCTCCTGTGCCCAGTATCTCTCCTGTCCTCAGTATGTCAGTCCTGTTCTCAGTATGTCCGTCCTGTCCTCAGTATGTCCCTACTGTTCTCAGTATGTCCCACCTGTTCTCAGTATGTGCGTCCTGTTCTCAGTATGTGTCTCCTATTCTCAGTATGTCCGTCCTGTTCTCAGTATCTGTCCTATTCTCAGTATGTCCGTCCTGTTCTCAGTATGTCCGTCCTGTTCTCAGTATGTCCCTCGTGTTCTCAGTATGTCCCTCCTGTGCCCAGTATCTCTCCTGTCCTCAGTATGTCAGTCCTGTTCTCAGTATGTCCGTCCTGTCCTCAGTATGTCCCTACTGTTCTCAGTATGTCCCACCTGTTCTCAGTATGTCCCACCTGTTCTCAGTATGTCCCTCCTGTTCTCAGTATGTCCCTCCTGTTCTCAGTATGTCCCTCCTGTTCTCAGTATGTCCCTCATGTTCTCAGTATCTGTCCTGTCCTCAGTATGTCCCTCCTGTTCTCAGTATGTCCCTCCTGTCCTCAGTATGTCCCTCCTGTCCTCAGTATATCCCTCCTGTCCTCAGTATGTCCCTCCTGTCCTCAGTATGTCCCTCCTAGTCTCAGTATGTGCGTCCTGTTCTCAGTATATGCGTCCTGTTCTCAGTATGTGTCTCCTATTCTCAGTATGTGCGTCCTGTTCTCAGTATCTGTCCTGTTCTCAGTATGTCCGTCCTGTTCTCAGTATGTCCCTCCTGTTCTCAGTATGTCCCTCCTGTTCTCAGTATCTCTCCTGTCCTCAGTATGTCCCTCCTGTTCTCAGTATGTCCCTCCTGTTCTCAGTATGTCCCTCCTGTTCTCAGTATGTCCCTCCTGTTCTCAGTATGTCCCTCCTGTTCTCAGTATGTCTGTCCTGTTCTCAGTATGTACCTCTTATTCTGAGTATGTCCGTCCTGTTCTCAGTATGTCTGTCCTGTTCTCAGTATGTCCGTCCTGTTCTCAGTATGTCCCTCCTGTTCTCAGTATCTCCCTCCTATTCTCAGTATGTGCGTCCTGTTCTCAGTATGTCCGTCCTGTCCTCAGTATGTTCCTCCTGTTCTCAGTATGTCCCGCCTGTTCTCAGTATCTCCCTCTCCCTATTCTCAGTATGTCCATCCTGTTCTAAGTATCTGTCCTATTCTCAGTATGTCCGTCCTGTTCTCAGTATGTCCCTCGTGTTCTCAGTATGTCCCTCCTGTGCCCAGTATCTCTCCTGTCCTCAGTATGTCAGTCCTGTTCTCAGTATGTCCGTCCTGTCCTCAGTATGTCCCTACTGTTCTCAGTATGTCCCACCTGTTCTCAGTATGTCCCTCCTGTTCTCAGTATGTCCCTCCTGTTCTCAGTATGTCCCTCATGTTCTCAGTATCTGTCCTGTCCTCAGTATGTCCCTCCTGTTCTCAGTATGTCCCTCCTGTCCTCAGTATGTCCCTCCTGTCCTCAGTTTATCCCTCCTGTCCTCAGTATGTCCCTCCTGTCCTCAGTATGTCCCTCCTGTCCTCAGTATGTCCCTCCTGTCCTCAGTATGTCCCTCCTGTTCTCAGTATGTCCCTCCTGTTCTCAGTATGTCCCTCCTGTTCTCAGTATGTACCTCTTATTCTGAGTATGTCCGTCCTGTTCTCAGTATGTCCGTCCTGTTCTCAGTATGTCCCGCCTGTTCCCAGTATGTCCCGCCTGTTCTCAGTATCTCCCTCCTGTTCTCAGTATCTCCCTCCTATTCTCAGTATGTGCGTCCTGTTCTCAGTATGTCCCTCCTGTTCTCAGTGTGTCTCCTATTCTCAGTACGTCTGTCCTGTTCTCAGTACGTCCGTCCTGTTCTCAGTATGTCCCTCCTATTCTCAGTATGTCCCTCCTGTTCTCAGTATGTCCCTCCTGTTCTCAGTATGTGCGTCCTGTTCTCAGTATGTCCCGCCTGTTCTCAGTATCTCCCTCCTGTTCTCAGTATGTGCGTCCTGTTCTCAGTATGTCCCTCCTGTTCTCAGTATGTCCCTCCTGTCCTCAGTATGTCCCTCCTGTCCTCAGTATGTCCCGCCTGTTCTCAGTATGTCCCGCCTGTTCTCAGTATGTCCCGCCTGTTCTCAGTATGTCCCTCCTGTTCTCAGTATGTCCCTCCTGTTCTCAGTATGTGCGTCCTGTTCTCAGTATGTGCGTCCTGTTCTCAGTATGTCCCTCCTGTTCTCAGTATGTCCCTCCTGTTCTCAGTATGTCCCTCCTGTTCTCAGTATGTCCCTCCTGTTCTCAGTATGTCCGTCCTGTCCTCAGTATGTCCGTCCTGTCCTCAGTATGTCCGTCCTGTCCTCAGTATGTTCCTCCTGTTCTCAGTATGTCCCGTCTGTTCTCAGTATGTCCCTCCTAGTCTCAGTATGTGCGTCCTGTTCTCAGTATATGCGTCCTGTTCTCAGTATGTGTCTCCTATTCTCAGTATGTGCATCCTGTTCTCAGTATCTGTCCTGTTCTCAGTATGTCCGTCCTGTTCTCAGTATGTCCGTCCTGTTCTCAGTATGTCCGTCCTGTTCTCAGTATGTCCCTCCTGTTCTCAGTATGTCCCTTCTGTTCTCAGTATCTCTCCTGTCCTCAGTATGTCCGTCCTGTTCTCAGTATGTCCGTCCTGTCCTCAGTATGTCCCTACTGTTCTCAGTATGTCCCTACTGTTCTCAGTATGTCCCTCCTGTTCTCAGTATGTCCCTCCTGTTCTCAGTATGTCCCTCCTGTTCTCAGTATGTCCCTCCTGTTCTCAGTATCTGTCCTGTCCTCAGTATGTCCCTCCTGTTCTCAGTATGTCCCTCCTGTCCTCAGTATGTCCCTCCTGTCCTCAGTATGTCCCTCCTGTCCTCAGTATGTCCCTCCTGTTCTCAGTATGTCCCTCCTGTTCTCAGTATGTCCCTCCTATTCTCAGTATCTGTCCTGTCCTCAGTATGTCCCTCCTGTTCTCAGTAAGTCCGTTTTGTTCTCAGTATCTGTCCTGTCCTCAGTATGTCCCTCCTGTCCTCAGTATGTCCCTCCTGTTCTCCAGATGGCTGTTTTATTTTCCGTTGGACAATACTTGGCCGGATCTGTCTTTCTGTGAATTAGGGCATTTTTATGGTGTTAAATGGTTGGAACCATCCTGACTTGGGTGAGTCATGGACATATCTGAAAAGCTCCATGCACTTCTGAGTTGTGCATAATGTAAAGGGAAGTCTGTCTCTGGCGGATTTCTTGCACCTTAAAAAGTGGGAGGCACATATAGAAACCGTTGTAATTCCTACACCGTTCACCTGATTTGGATGTAATTACCCTCAAATTAAATCTGAAAGTCTGCAGTTAAATCACATCTTGTTTGTTTAATTTCAAAGCCATTGTGGTGGTGAATAGAGGCCAAAATATGAAAATTCTGTCAATGTCCCAATATTTATGGACCTGACTGTATAAGTGAGTGAGGACTCCTAATACATAAAGAAGGTTCATTATTTATTATTATAAGACATTTTCATTTAGAACAAACTGATTACTTGTATATCCAGCTAACTATATAAAAACAGGTTTCAAGTGTTATTATACAGGTCTTGGAGCCCCTTGATGAGTTTTAGCATACTCTTTATTTTCTATTCAGAGGTCTATTAGTCTTATGCTGGGTACACACTTAACAATGTGTATCCAGCTAGCTGATGTCTCGTGCGGCGGGCCCGGCAGGGGAGCCGGCATCGGCAAGTGTGTACACACTTGCCGATGCCGAGCGCGACGGCATGACAGCGGGGGCCATGAGTGCCAAATGCCTGCTGACGATATCGCCCGTCGACCTGCATGCAGAACCGACGAGCAACGTCGCTGTCGACGCGAGGGAGCGCGCATCGTCAGCGACATAGTGGGTACACACTGCCCAATGTGGATGATATGATGGACGACATATCGTCTAGTGTGTACCCAGCTTAAGAATTAACCAAATTCAATATGAATCCAAAGATCATCAAAAGTTGCTTGCATAGGGCTATTCTCATAAAGATATGTATTCTATCTACAGGGTCAGTCATTAATTCCTTTCTTTCAAAATATATAAATACAAAAATAATGTAATATTGTAAAGGAATGAAATCACTACTCTCCAAATGCAGTGCAAGGGCTATATTTAAGTATGGATTTTAAGAAGTGGAGATGTTGCCCATAGCAACCAATCAGATTCTACCTACTATCTTCTAGAAGGTGCTAGATAAATGTTAAGTAGAATCTGATTGGTTGCTATGGGCAACATCTCGCAACCTCCCGTTGATCGAGACGGAGAGACAGAGGCCCTGATTCAGAGCCGGACGCTCTGACAGAGTGCTCGCTCTGAATCAGGGCCGTCCTTATCTTTTTTAAGAGCGGCCTCCTGGCCGCTCGCATAGCTGTGGCTGACCACTCACAGCTATAGCGAGCGGCCAAAAAGATGGTCGCGATGGTCAAGACCATCGCGACCATCGGGCTTGCGACGAGACCCTTGTGGTAGGGTCTCATTGCCGCAAGCCCTGGAGTGCTTTCGGCTATATCAGAGCCGAGAGCACTCCCACTGACATCACTTGTGATGTCAGTGCGGCCGGGTCCAGACGGTAGGCGTTCCCACGGGAACGCCTCCGTCTGGGCAGCCACGCCCCCGGCACGCCTACCAAAGGGGGCGTGCTGTCACTCACCATCGACAGCACGCCCCCTTTGACGGCTTGGCCGTCGCTATCCGGGTCTCGCGCATGCGCACTGGGCTAACTTCGACCAGCTTGCGAGCGCTCAGCGCTCGCAAGCGGGTCTGAATCAGGCCCAGAGTCCTAAAATTGGGACTGTGCTGGGACAGTTGGGAGGTATGTTTTCATATCTTTCCTCCTGCAGGTATGACCATACTGTATATAGCAGCATCCTTTCATATACCAACAACAGTGCTTCTGATATTACTGCACTTGCTAAATCTTTGTTTGCCAGTTCATTCAGAACTGTATGTGTTACAACTGTATATTAATGTTCTATATTAATTCTGTAGCAAGCATATACCCGGTCTTTTTCCCTTACTGTAGCTTGCCAAAACAATCTCCTGGGGGATTTAGTTGCTAAAATTTACAGCGCATGGAAGCTTATTTCTTTTTTTTCTGTCAGGAAGCCTGAAAATATAATTTAATTCCAATTTAATTAGCATATTTGGCAATCTGGTGCACAAAAGCTTGATTTCACATAATATTTTGGAAGATGTTAGTTTTGCTGTGGATTAATGCCATTTCCTGTAGGGGGGAGAAGCATTGTGGGAACTTCAGTAGTGGTAACGTGAGTAGCATATATATTGAAGTCATAGTATGCTTTGTGTTCAGCACACTGTATTTATTTATTCATAAATTGTATGTAAGTTAATGGGACACTTGCAAACAAAACTGAACATATGCTGACTGCCTGTGTTCTGATATGCTGTGTTTTTAGTTAGTTTACGAGGAAAGAGAGGCCTGTTCATTGGCCTGTGTAAACACTATTATTGGCACAGCCTTTGTACAGTATACTTGACAAACTTTATATACTTGGTGCATACTTGATAAACTGCTTTTATGTATTCACAGTTAAAGTAGAACACTACCCAAAGCTTAACATTTTCTGTATTGGTTACAGTTAAAATACATTGTCTGTTTGACAGCGTTACCCTCCAGTTCACCTGCTGGCACCCTAGCTGCCATGGACTGGATTCAGAAGGAACCTGTCTCTCTTTCAGTATTGGTTATACTGCTTGTTACCTGACATTCTAGACCTGCTGCGTTTACTTTGCCTGGACACCTGTTGATCCTGATTGCCTTAAGGCCCCTGCACACTAGACAATGCGATTTGCACGATTCCGAAGCATCTGAACGACAAATCGTTCATATCGTCCAGTGTGTACGCACAATGCCGATGCGCGCTCCTGCGGGTCGTCTTTCGCATCCTCAGGTCTTTTGTACATGCAGAAAGATCTGAGGATGTAGCTAGTGATGCCATGCTGCCGAACGCAGCATAGCCCCGCTACCCCTCGCCTTCGCTTCGTCGCTGCCTGCATAGGCAAGTATGTATGCACTTGCCGATGTCGGCACCCCCGCGGGGTCCGTCGCTCACAATAGTTTGGCTGGGTACACATCATCTAATGTTTTTCAAGCTTCAGACCTTTCTGACATTTCCTTTGTTCTAACCAGACATGCTTTTAGATACTCTTTGCCTGCTGCCAGCCCCAGGTCAATTCATCTCCAGATGGTTTGGTGCTTACCGAGAGGTTATAATCTTCAAGTACAGTAACTTCTGCATAACAATCCTATCAAAATCTGGCTTCCTTTCAAAGTAACAAGCTTTAATATTATGAGCAATGACTGCTTTTTAGAATCATGGGCAGAGATTATTTACTAGAAATTATAATAACATCCTTTCAGCCAGTTTTCAATGGTAGTTAACAGGTCTCCTAATGGCTAATTATCCATATAACAAATAAACAGAACCAATAGCAGCCAGTCATACACCTTGGGAGCAACACAACCCCTCCCTAAAGTTACATATGTATACCAGATTTGGTGAGTGAATATAGGCGCTTGAACCTGACGATGAACATATATATGCAAAAAAGTATATAAACCAATGTGTAGCAAAGCATAAGTATCTCATATGCATGACATTTGTAAGACATTTATTTGAAGTTCCATAAAGTACATACAATAATGAACAGACATAAAACTTACACTGGATATTCGTGCAAAATGTTCCTTGTCGGTTTTTGATTAAAAAGTCCTCACCCTTTTAGGCGGTATTTCACCTACCACACAGTAGGGTGAGGGGGGCTAAAGAATGAACCCTGACTCCTCCCATCTCTACTAATGACTCCTCCTACTTCCAGTCCTGACACCTCCCATTGTATTGTTATTTGTATAGTTTATATTTGATTAATTTTTTTGTCCCCCTGCAACTCTTCACTTATATGTATAGTTAATTATTTTTTGTTGTTGCCCTCACCCCTTCTCTTATTTTCAGGGGGGGGGGGTTCCATAAAATAAATATATATATGTGTGTGTGAGACACACACAGCATACATACACACATAACATACACACATGACATACTTACAAACACACACACAGTATACATACATACATAACATACACACACAACATACTTACAAACACACACATTAACAAGACACTGACCTATTCACACACACATACTAACGAGAGACGGACCTGTTAACACACACACACCCCTATCCGGCCAACACTAGCTCCTCGATCCCTTGCACAAGGAGTTGAGTTACTGACGTCTCAAGCCAGTGTGCCATGTGGGAGGCAGAGCTTACAGCAGGGTTGTGGATAGATCCCCTTTCCACAGATGTACCTACTGAAGGGGATCTATACACAACCCTCACAGCAGTCAGGACCGCCAGGTGCGCCGCTGATATACACAGTAGCGGGCACCCGGCTAACAGAAATTGCAAGAAATTGCATTCTCCGCTCTGTGTGGCCACCCTACATATCCTTTGCAGCGGGTGCCCAGCACACCATACCTGTCCACAGCTGAGCGCATATATTGCTATGGTGGTACTGCCGGGTGGCGCCCCCCTGGCAGCCGGTGCCCCTGGCAAGTGCCATCCTGGCCAAAATATAGATACGCCCCTGAGCTATGGTCCCTCCCTGGAGGATCATGCACTGATTTACATTCCAAAAATGTGGACTGTCCGACCAAATGGAGACGATTTGCAGTTATGGAACACTCAGATTGAATTTAGATCTTTTATGTAACAAGGCAACAATCCTCATATTTCTAATGTAATTCTTGGATGCTACCGAAGTGTGTATATTTCAGGTTTCCCTTGACATAACCACAGAGCCAGGATATTGCACAATAGACATCAACTGTATAAAAGGTAAAACTTCAGTGTGATGACAAATATCAACTTAAACTTTGAAAATATACACTTCATTATAGCAAGGTCCTCATGACATTGTTACCTTCATTCACTATAAACACTCAACTGATGCCCACCAGGAACAGGCATAGCAGCATGGTGAAAGCAGGGCAGTTACTCCAATGTAATTTATACAACCTAAAATCGTTTTTCAAGTGCATCACTGTGAAAATATACTAGGAATAGGCAATCCCACCAAAATGTTCAATAGGTGTGAATCAGAATATAGATCAAAGTCTTATCCCACATTACTGAAAAAGCTGCAATTTATATATAGCCAAAACCACTGACCCCCTATCTCCAACTAAGGGCCTGATTCAGACCCACTCGCGAGCGGCTGTCCGCTCGCAAGTGGGTCGATGTTATGGACTGAGCATGCGCACGACGGAGGGAGCTCCGTCGTGCGCATGCGCCAGACGCGACGAGCGAAGGAAAGTCCTTCGCTCGTTGTGTCCGATCAAAGGGGGCGTGCTGTCAATGTTGATTGACAGCACGCCCCCTTTGGTGGGCGTGCCGGGGGCGTGCCTCCCTGACGGGGGCGTTCCCACGGGAACGCCTCCCGTCAGAAGCCGGCCCACTGACATCACTAGTGATGTCAGTGGGAGTGATTTTGGCTCTGATAGAGCCAAAATCACTCCGGAGCTTGCGGTTGAAAACCTCAACCGCAGGCTCCGGCTCGCAATTTCGATGGTCGCGATGGTCTCGACCATCGCGGCCATCACAAAGCACGCTCGTATAGCCTGTGGGTGGTGACCCACAGCTATACGAGCGTCCAGGAGGACGCTCCATGAAAATGGAGCCCGGCCCTCATTCAGAGCGTGCGCTCTGCTCAGAGCGTACGGCTCTGAATGAGGGCCTAAGTCTGCTATCAGTACTGCAGGGCAGACCCAGGCACATTTATATGGTCATAAATGTGTTCTGTGGCTTGCAGGATTTTTATTCTTGAATTAATATTGCTTGCTACTGTTATTATATCACACATAGTTTAACATCCCTCTTCATATTGGCTATAGCCACTGAGGCTGGAAATCACACAGTTGTGTCATGCGTAATCTCAATGTCGCCGTATTTATTTCTCAACATCGTGTTTTGCAAATTTTATTTCCAGGACAATATTTCAGCTTTATTTACAGTGCTGCCTGACCCCCAGCTCTATCCCAAACTGTATTATCTCCATTAATATCATGTGCATAAAACAATAATTGCATTCTACTAGTAATTGGAATTATCACTAATTTAAAAATCGACATATATAATATAAATAGTGATCAGTAATGCACCCTGGAGCAACCTTGGGCCTGGATATCTGTTTGCACTTACATTAGACCTGATACAGAGGTGGGCGCACTGCCAATGTTGGATGTAGTGGAGCATTATTATTGTGCATGCGTCTAAATCGAACCCGCATATGTCCGTGCAGAGTTGCAGTTGCGATTTCAGAAACACGCACGGAGAAGTAGTGGGCATTTCTGGCCGGTAACAGCACACGCAGATGGTCCGTCTTATTGGGCGTGATATGGGAGTGTCATTGGCGTGTCGGTGAATGCGGTTGCATACACAGATGCTCAATCACTCACATAGGAGACCATACTGAGAGAAGCTACACCCGCCATAGGGCTGGTGGAAGTTTTGATGGTGCAACTTAAGGCTCACCAGCCGGTATTACAGTGTGCACGGACGCTGACAGTGGGCGCCTCAGTCCTTGTGCATTCATACACACAGATGGGAAGGATTTTGTAGCGACATTTGCATAAACTCACAGACAGACGTCTGCCAATAGACGAGAACGATTCTGCGTTCACCGATTTGGCTGGGAGTTTACCCGAATATCGGGTGCCACTCCCGGCCCCCCAGAAAGGCAGACAAGCCTCCTGGTATCCACCAACCCTCCCAACTTCACCCCAGAAAGAACTAGAAATCAGTGCAGCGGGAGGGGGGGGGGCGGTGACGTGATTCCTACTGAATCGCGTCATCGTGGCCCCGCCCCCTGCTTCACAATGCCGAAAATAACGGCATTGTGAAGAGGGGGCGGGGTCATGATGATGTGATCGCGCCCAATGTGTAATAATTGGCCGGACACACCCCCCGCTGTTAGCCGACATTCAGCTCCCTCCCAGAAGGAGGGAGCTGATTGTCGGCAAGTATGGTTCACCAATGAATCAGCCCCATTGTTTAATAAAAATCTAAATAAATCCTACATAGAGTATATGATTTTACCTAGGAACACACACAGCCACTGGTTTTATAAATCACTTTAATTCAGATACATGTGCCCTAGTAAGTGACCTTGACAGCTAGTAGAAGAACCATTAATACAAATTCCCTTCGCTGTGCTTTCTATATTCCTTGACAGTGGTAGGAGTCTGATGCATTAACACTGTTTCATTACTAATACTGCTGAAAGTCTTTTAGTTTCTACTTTCAGCACTCTCTGCCATAGCTAAGGCAAGACTTCTAGCACAGAGTATTACAGAATTAATTGAGTCTTTATCTAGAATGTTTTCCATTACAGTAAAACTGTATTGGCACACTACATGGTGGTTATTATCCTATAGCGTGGAATACCTAACATGGAAATACTGCATGCAATGCAAACAATATCTCACTTGGATGAGGTAGCATGTCCGATAAATGCAGCTTTATTCTCTATCCATGTAAGATGACTTTGGTACAAGTCAGTGTAATATAACTTCTCTGGAATCCCATTGCAATCTTAATGCAAGCACATTACAAGGATTAGAATTCATTTAAAATGTCTGGTTATTGGTGTGTAATTGTTGGCATAACAAATAGATGCTGGAGCGTTAGAGAAATTACCCCCAAGAGCTTACAGAATTTATAAAAAACTGGAACAAATAATGCCTGGTTTAGTAGCCATTTCATTTTACTTTAGTAACAATGATTCACAATTTGAAAACTAAAATAATAATTGGATGTGACCAATGTGGCACCTTACAGTGTTTTAGCAGCTGAATTGCTCTGAGTGCTCCCTGTATAATATGAGCTGATTCTGTGTTGAACACAGCAGGGACTGTAGCCAGTGATTTCTCACATACAGCGCATGTGTTGCGGATTGCATACGCACCTTTATAAACGTCAGCAGAGTGGTATGTATCTAAATGGGTGTTTCTGTGGCAGAGCTACTCACTTATCTGAGCCAGGTGAATGTATTCTGGATGCCAAATTCAGATGGATCTCCTGCACTTAACGTGACTTCGGTGTAAGTGGCGATGATAATATGTATGTAAAAGTGGGGCAGCGCGATGTGTACACATTAGGACATGTGTATAGTCATATTAGCATTGAGTGTGCATTCCATTCGCAGTCAGAATGCAGTCACATTTAGACCTGCACTATGTTTTTTTTTTTGTTTGCTTTGCAAAATCATTTTGTGATTAGTTCTCTTTGAATGGAATGCACCGATGTTTTTTTTTATTTTTTTTAAATAATATGTTCTGTTCATATTACAAGGTAACAAAGCCTGGGAGGGTTTACTGTGCCTTCTACGGTATTAAGCTTGAGCGAGCACAAGGTTACCACAGACTTTGGCAGTGCCACAGAGGTCTAATACAGATCCTGTTTTTGATTATGTTTGACACGTATGATAGATCTTGACAGTAGCAGTTGCTTTTAGGCTAAATAATCTAACTTTGGGCCTGATTCAGACCCACTCGCGAGCGGCTGTCCGCTCGCAAGTGGGTCGATGTTCTGCACTGAGCATGCGCACGACGGAGGGAGCTCCGTCGTGCGCATGCGCCAGACGCGACGAGCGAAGGACTTTTCTTCGCTCGTTGTGTCTGATCAAAGGGGGCGTGCTGTCGATGTTGATTGACAGCACGCCCCCTTTGGTGGGCATGCCGGGGGCGTGCCTCCCTGACGGGGGCGTTCCTAAGGGAACGCCTACCGTCAGAAGCCGGCCCACTGACATCACTAGTGATGTCAGTGGGAGTGATTTTGGCTCTGATAGAGCCAAAATCACTCCGGAGCTTGCGCTTGAAAACCTCAACCGCAGGCTCCGGCTCGCAGTTTCGATGGTTGCGATGGTCAAGACCATCGCGGCCATCAAACTGCACGCTCGTATAGGCTGTGGGTGGTGACCCACAGCTATACTAGCGTCCAGGAGGATGCTCCATAGTTATGGAGGACGGCCCTCATTCAGAGCGTGCGCTCTGCTCAGAGCATACGGCTCTGAATGAGGGCCTTTGTTTCTACTCAGTCAACACTTTATTCTCCATTAGAATGACCAGATACAGTAATTCCCAGCGATGTGTGAATACTACTGTATGTACTCACTTGCTTTGTTACTTGTGAGAATGTCTCCCTGGGATTCTATTTCTATAGGGCTCTATTTACTACAATCCGCATATTGAATGCGGATTGTAGTGTGATATTACCGAGTGAATTCGCATTGCGAATTCAGGCAATATCACAGGGATTTACTATAAATCCCTTGTAGGGACAGAGCTTGCGATAAAGCTCTGTTCCTGCGGATCCCATCCGCACTCTAGTCGCGGTATTTTCGGAAAAAATACCGCGACTAAGAGCCCACGCATGCGCCGACTGACCACCGCTACTACCCCCACCGACGCTAAGCCCCGCCCCCCGCGATCGCGGACCCCCGCGACCCCCCCTCCCTTCATTACACATACCTGCATCCTCCTGGCCTCCAGTGATCTTCTCCGGGCTTCCCGATCAGGTGATCTCCCACACTGCACTGGGGCCCGATCACCTGATGACCGGGCCCCAGTGTACTATGGGAGACCAGCTGACTGGAGAGGAGCCATCACCGGAGGCCCGATCACCGGTCCCTGGATTCAGCTAAGTAGAAAAAAAAAATTTTAATTTTTTTTTTCTTTTTTTTACAGTAATCAGCTTGCAGTCTGCTTAGACCACATAGCTGATTACTGGTACCTGCTCCCGCCTCTGCTCTCCCCGTTAGAGCAGAGTGGGAGCCCGGTAAACGGGGGAGACCCTGGATATCGCCACCTCCAGGTGGCGTTATTATCACAGGGCTTCCCCCGGTATTTTTTTACAATTTATTTTTAGTAACTGTGGTCGGATGACATTTCCCATTACAATTATGGGAAATGCGATCTGCTTTACTAAAAATAAGTGATACTGGGGTTTGGAGTAGAATTTTACTAATTCTACTCCAATTGCCCTGTAATAACTACAGGTGAAACTAAAATAATCTGAAAAGGGTGTGAAAACACCCTTTTTCACTTTATTTTAGTAAAAATAATGTTAATAAATAGAGCCCATGTCATGTAATATACAATGTAATGTGTCTCCACCCCACCTATACCCTCTCCTCCCCTATCTTCCCCTTTCCTTATTTTCCTGTACCCCTTCCCTCATATTTTAATGACAAGATATGGCATGTATTGTGTGGGTGTGTGATGTGTACATTATATTTCCTTTCACTTAAGAATTCTGTGCACTTTTAAGCACATGATCTGAAGTGTCTACAACTATACAAAAAGTTATATTCAGGAATAGCCAGTGTTTTATTAATGGTATTCTATTTCTTATTTCAAAAGTGAGGACATGCTTTATGTAGGATAGATCTCTGTTTTTCATTCCCTCAATGAATTACTCTTTTAAACATTTACATTAATATTAATACTGTTTGATTGTAGTGGTTATCATTTCTGCCTCTTGGCACTGCAATATTTGGTTCCTATCTGACTGTGGATCTATCTGCATGAGATTTGTATGATCTCCCAATGTTCATGTGGGTTTCCTCCATGTGCTTTGGTTTCCCCCTACAATCCAAAAACGCCTAAGAATTGAATTGACTTCTAACGAAAGTGTCTCTGGAGAGTGCGTATGTACATGTGTGTCTCGTACGGGAAACTTAGATTAGAGACTTCACTGGGGCAGGGATTCATGAGTTAATGAAGATTCTCTGTACAGCACTGCATAATATGGTGCTACTACATAAAGAAAGAGTAATAATAACTTTTATATATTTGTAGGAAGAGGATCTTGAAGCTCAAATTTCATTCCTCCAAGGACAACTGAATGATTTGGATGCAATGTGTAAATACTGTGCAAAAATAATGAATACTCATCTCGGTAAGTAATAATCTCACTTCATGTATCAGATATAAAATAAGTTTATTTTAAGACACTTAAGTTGTCTCAAAATTATTGGTCTACCGGGACTCTAGATTATCTATCTATCTATCTATCTATCTATCTATCTATCTATCTATCTATCTATCTTATATTTTCTTTATTGATAATATTTAGCCATTAATGCACGCTCTAAAAGGAGGGTCATTTTAAAGTTGGTGTGATACACTTATTGTTGAACAATCCATAGACATTATATCCTCCCCTCCTCATTTGCCCGCTTGATTAACAATGATACTTAAACCCAAGTGGAGGTACATCACACATAAATGTTCACAGTTATACATACGGGATGTGGTCATTTGACCGACGGCCGGGATGCCAAATTCCGGAATCCCTATCAGCTGGAGATGCTGATGCCGGATACCAATAGCTGGCATCCTGAACTGAAGTACAGCGGGGCCTGGTAGCTGTCAGCCGCGGGGGGGGATTGCTAGGTTTAAGCACCCCGGGGTGGACTTAGGCTTAGGTTGCGGGAGGGGAGAGGTTAGGGTTAGACTACAGATGGGGGGTTAGGGTTAGGCACCATCGGGGGGAGGTTAGGGTTAGGCACCCCCTGGGGAGGGTTAGTTTTAGGGTGGGCGGGAAGGTAGGGCTAGGGTTAGGCACCACCGGGGAGTGAGGGAGGTTAGGGTTAGGCACCCCAAGGGAGGGTTAGGGGAAGGGTTAGGGCACTTACCAGCCATAGTCGGGATTGTGACCAGCAGGCTTCCAACGTCGGGATTTCAGCCACCGGCATATAATGCCCAAGCCATACATACAATGGGTGGAACACCAAATGCTTCTGTATTGTTAGAAACAGGTCTCCCTGGCTGAAGATGACTAACTGTTACTGAAATACTGTACTCTGAACCAGGGCTGGTAGTACCATTAGGTAGCTTTAGGCAGCAGCCTAGGGTGCCGGCCCCAGGAGGGCGTCACTGAATCCACCAAACAAAACATCCTCCTTTCACATTGCACTGGCGGCTGCAGTGCTAATCAGCTGCAGCCGCTGCTATACATCTGGACCCCACTGTGACCCGTCATCTGCATCTCATGACCCTTGCTCACAGTGCTAGAAGGAGGTTTCTGCTGCAGCTGCCTGAGCTGTCAGCCTTAGGGCTTGTGAGTGCTGTTGTGGGTGTATCAGCGCACCCACCCCAGGCTCTCTCCTCGCCTTCTCGTTACTGAACTTCCCTTGCAGAAGACTAGCAGCGCACAGCCGAGCTACTCGGCGCTGCAAAAATGTTTTTTACCTGCATTTTCCCTTTAAGGGAGATAAATACTTTCTCTACAATAGCAAAACAGTCAGTATACTTCTAAAAAAACAGGAATAACATGTAGATAATCCAAAGTAGTACTAAAACATGTGTTACATTTATTTAAATATAAAATTTCTACATAGTGGTTTTATAAAGCGTTTTATAACTACTTAATCATCAGTTCCAAATGAGTTTGGCTGCTCTAGTTAAACAAATAATCCTCTACAAATGCTCAGTGTGGCATGTCTAATTTACCGCACTAATTTGCAGCCAAGCTACTGTGTTACATGCAAGGCACTTCCATAGTAACAATTAGGCATTTTTCAAACAGAAACTAAGCTAGTGAGTAATGTGGATAGGTAGCAAATGACTGCATATGTCAGAGAAACACTGGAAGGAAAACTATATATTCATCTCGTTCACCCTGTTTTGTTCATCTTACATATAATACTACATGGAAGGAAAATTTAATATGACCTGTGACCTAACAATTGAGCAGTAACATATCAATTGAAAATCAATACACTGTGTAGTTTATCTATGAGCAGGATTGTTTGCTTGCATAGATGGCTTTAAACATGGTCAGTGTTCAGTATCGGGTTTCCAGAACTCCAGGTTCAGGGTTTGAACTCACATGATGCCCTCAATCGTTAAAATTAGAGTGAAATTACTTTTGACCTATCAAAAAGAGGCAGTGTTTTGGTCTAGAGGTGATCAATATATGGTGTTCAATGCAAGGCCGGGGCAAGGTCTCTCTGCACCCAAGGCAAAACTTCAGCCCCACCCCTTGAATGACATGAATTGACATGAAAACTGTTTTTACCATGCAGCAACTGACTGCAATGGAGGGAGCCCTGTGACCCATAGCTATCCATATGTGTGACAAATTCATTGTACTGTACATAAATGCTTGTACAGCTGTACGTGCGGACCCCCTGAAATGCCATACAGGTGTGCTCTAGCAGTGAGGATTATTTGGACCGCAACTAGACCGTAACATCGGCACTAGATAGGACACAATCGAAATATAATTGTGGTTGCCGGGTCCAGGGGGAAAGAAGGCGTGGCCTAATAGCAGGAGGCATGGCCACACCCCTTTATGATAAAAAAAATAAATAATTTACCGTGATAAATCCTGTGTTTGGTATCTCAGCATTTTCCACTATACAGATTTGTCCCCATACATCGATCCTCAATACGCCACGCAGCGCAACTTGCCTGGCGTGAGTGAGCCGCCAGGTCCCATGCTACTCTTCTAGCGCCAGGTATCTCTTTTATGCCGATAATGTGTCTAAGTAGCAATGCAATGTGACTAGGACGCACCAGCAGACTGTGCTGTTTAATTTGATATGTGACATTTGTATATTTGTGTGCGACTGAGTCTGTATATGGAGCACAATGGAACTTGGAGTGAAAAAAGGGCACTACATTATAGCACTTCGTATACAGATTTAGAGACTCAATTACACACATATATACAAGTGTCTCATCGCATTGTGACTTAGACGCATTTTCGGGCAAAAAAAGATGCAAAAACTCCGCCTGACGCAAGCAGAGTCTCACGGGACCTGGTGTGCCGAGAGGGGCTTTTTATTGCGACTGCACCAAAGATGTGTAAGGACATATCTGTATTCACCCCTTGCCTTTCAGCATTGCTAACCAGCTTCTTAAGCCCCATTTGTTTTATTTTCATATAAAATCTCATCTTCATTCTGCTTATTATGTGCTTAGGATTCATAGACAATTGCAGACAAAATATTTGGGATTATTTCAGCCAATACATATCTTTCTAAAAACCTCTGAAGTTAGGCTTCATTCCAAACCAAATTCTGTATTCATTGCATCTGCAGCATCAGTACACAAACTAGAAAAGTTTGTCCACCAGCTATCCATCAAAGCTATCCACCAAATAGTGGGACAACTCTGAGTGTCATGAACTGTTTATGAGTTAGGGGGTTATTTATCAAAGCTGGGAGAGATATAAAATTGTGAGAGATAAAGTACTAACCAATCAGCTTCCAATTTACATTTTGCAGGCTATGTTTAATTAATGACAGTTAGGAGCTAATTGGTTGGTAGTTTATTTTTACAATTTTCTCTCTCTCCCAGCTTTGATAAATACCCCCTTATGCTGGGTACAAACTATACAGATATATCTGCAGATCGAGCCCCGCCCCCCTCCCCGCGGCTGCCGCTGTATGTGTATGGGCGGTCTGCAGATTGCCGTGCACACTTGCCGATGGACAGATATGTCCTCAGACATATCTGTCCATCAGCTGTGCAGCGCAGCCAATGCGATATGTCTGTGAACGACGTAGTTCAGACATATCACTGACGGCCAGCAGATATATTGGGCGATCAATTGGTCAGCCAATATATCTGTGAGTGTGCACCCAGCTTTAGTGTTAGTCAATAGTTGTTCATGATCATTGGTAAACCCCATCCCATGTATCGTAGTTCTCCTTTCTCATTCTATTCTATTACTCTTAATCATATGCTGCTAGGTTACAGATGGTTCTTATCACAGCAGATAGCAGTTCTCAGTTTCTGTCACTTTGCTCTGAGATTCACCTTTCTCAGTAAATATCAATCATGCATGGATTTAAAGGGATGACCTTTATTTTCATGCTGTAAATACGACATAGTAAAACATTTGCCCATAGATGGAACATATCTCTGGAAACATCCTCTAATGGTACAGCATGGCCCTTGACTTTTGTCTTCAATTATTCACTGTATTAAAAACATTGAATTTTTGTCACAATTCCAAGACTGCATTAAAAGGTTTGATTTGTGACTTCATTCTGAGCAGCAAAGATATAGTTTCATTGGTGTAGTTAAATATTTTATTGCCCATCACATAAAATGTCAGACAAAATATCTAAGCACTTCAGATACCTTATTTAGATGTTTTTTATGCTATGTCGTATTATGGTGGTGTTCGCAAATTCACTCACAAAATTAGGTGAAATATAAATCGGGGTAATTATATAGATCCAGTAGCAAAGAAAAACAGATTTTTGGTTTAAAGCAAGGAAAAAGATAATAGTCAGAATAATAGTTCAGCAAAAAGATTGGAGACAGTTTATGGATATTTAGAGTAATTGTAGCAGAGCACAAGTAATAAATAACATGAGTTGGAATGCAGAAACACGTATGACTATTCTCTGAGAATTCAGGCTGTCACCATATAAGCCGACGTATAATACAAGATGGCATAATAACTTGGATTCACAGTGGTTAACTTTAACATAGGCAGAATGATTTAAGTACAGAATGGTTTAAAATCACAGTGATATACTTGAGTAAAGGCAGAACTGACTGGAACAAGGAAGCAAACAGGATGGACAGTACCTGTGGCTATAGCAAAGCATAATCAACTTCAGGGACAAGGTCGGGGCTGGCAGCAGACATGGAAAGTCTAAAAACATGTAAGGAGATCAGGGCAGGCAATTGGCAAGGGTTGTGCTATAACAAACCAAGGGTCAGGGCACTTTGCAAGAAGTATAGTTCAGTTACAAGCCATTGTCAGCAACAAGATCTCACACAGGGGCAGCACGGAAGTCCAGGAACAATGAACTGCACAGGGAAGCAACCTTATGAGGTTTTAGCACAGGTGGAGGTAATCATTCGGGAAATAAGCTTAATTAACTGCTGCAGTGTTGGACAGAATGGAACACGGCTTCAGTAATCCTGGTGTTAGGTACTAATAATACTGTAAGTCAAGTGCAGAATACTAGAATTAGCACTTGCAGTTCTGACAGTCAGATTTGTCTTCATTTTGTTTAAAAAAAACTACATTTAAAAGTTGGGTAATATTATTATTATTACTATCCTAACCACGGGGACTTGAGTCCAGTTATTACAATGTGCCCTCTGCTCTTACCAATTTCTCTGCAATTAAGTCCTCAAAACACTGATGTTTGTTACATGATGTTTTCTAGCATTTTTAATGCTAATAACATGTATGCAAATGAGTTTGACAGGAGAAGCCATTATTTTCAGTGTCACTTTACTTACATGAAGCCATTTTTCCTGGGGCTCCTCTATTTGTCTGACAGCCCCAGAGATTGTAGCTTATGAGTTTTCCTCCCACTCACACGCCCCCTATGAAGCCATTAGAAGATGATGGAAATAATTTGCCCTCCTCCGAGAGACAGGGACTGCATTAAGAAGAATGTTTCTTGTTTGGTGATGCAGCTTTCGTTGAATACAGTGTTGGTTTGTATCATTTCTGTCAACAAGGATTACAGATTATTATCAAATTATATCAATGAGGCCAAACCCAAATAGCATATGGATACATTTTTATTTACTGATGCTAATATTAGCCAAACAAATAGAATTGGAAACCAAGCAATGTAGCACTAAGCAATGTTTGTATTCATAAAGTAAAGATATTTAAATTCGGCACCATTTGCCTAATCTGCAGTGTCAGGGGAGCCTCCAGCAGTCCATGCTAGTCCACTTGCTTGATTAGAACACAAAAAGGTCTATTTACTAAGCCTTGGATGGAGATAAAGTGAACGGAGATAAAGTTCCAGACAATCAGCTCCTGTCATTTTTCAAACCTGTGACGAGGCAGTTAGGAGCTGATTGGCTGGGACTTTATCTCCGTTCACTTTATCTCCATCCAAGGCTTTACAAATAGACCCTTCGATAATATGATCACTTCAATTACAGAGCTTCCTAAAATGCCACTTATAAATAAGTGATAATAATGAATAGAAACATACAGTAGTTTAACAGAGGTATACCTTACCTAATAACACATTTCCATTATATTACTGTAAAACTCATAGTAATACTTTAATACCTGCTCTGACATAACATTTACACACATAGCAATCAGGTTAGAGTTATATAAGACCTGCTCTAGTATTTCAGATAACTTAATGTCACTTAATACAGTAGTGTGGTAGAATTTAACAAATTTAAATTATTTGTAGAATTTCCAAGATGAAACATTTAAATTAGTAGGTGACATGGTGATGTTACACACGTATTGCTAGTAGTTACTATTGTTCAAAGAAAAAAAAATAGATATTACATGAGCTTAAGTAACATCCAAGGCTTTCTTTACAGAGATATTTATGATACTTTATTCTGAGCTATCTCAAGTAAGTTTTGGGAAGCACAGATGGTGTAATGGTTAGCATTACTGCCTCACAGCACTGAGGTCGTGGGTTCGATTCCCACTGTGGCCCTAACTGTGTGGAGTTTGTATATTCTCCCCTTTGCTTGTGTGGGTTTCCTCCCGG
The DNA here is from genome assembly GCA_031769625.1 of Taudactylus pleione. Lineage (NCBI taxonomy): Eukaryota > Metazoa > Chordata > Amphibia > Anura > Myobatrachidae > Taudactylus > Taudactylus pleione. The sequence goes on along the minus strand of JAUIMM010000052.1, from coordinate 10,909,417 downwards.
TACTCCGATTTTCTCCCACACTCCAAAAATATACTGGTAGGTTAATTGGGTCCCAACAAAATTAACTCTAGTGTGTGCATGTGGTAGGGAATATAGATTGTAAGATCCACTGGGGCAGGGACTGATGTGAATGGACAAATATTCTCTGTAAAGCACTGCGGAATATGTGTGCGCTATATAAATAACTGGTAATAAATAATAAAGTTTCGCATCCACTCAAGTTTGTAAATATGTGATTGTAAAAGGTTCCTTATCTCCTTTTTATCCTATTAATATCATATCCTTGAAGCAAATATTATTTTTAGCATTTAATAACAGATCATAATTAATAACTAATTGTAAACTATTTAATCTACTCGCAAGGTCCTCAAATTTGATCAAAGTGAATATCTTGTAGACAACAAATGGATCTATTGTCTGACCCTCAAGGTAGATTAAAGGAAACTAGTTCTGATTAACATACTGTAAATTTTCTGACTTGAGTTTCTAATCTCAATATCTAGTCTAAGCAAAGAAAACGTGATTCTCCAAAGATACACAATGACTGAAGCTGGCTTCCTAAGCGGCCATTATGGGAATGACATCCTAGTTCCTTCACAGTGATCATCCTAATATAACAGCTAATGTGATTGAGAACTTCAATACTGCTCACCGGTACCGAAGTTCCCTATTCTCTACCAAATTAGTTGCAAGAATCTATAAAATGGAATATTTCAACGTATTATTGTAGCTAACATAAAAATGAAGTACAGCGGCACATACAGTCAGGTGCATAAATATTGGGACATTGACAGAATTTTCATATTTTGGCCTCTATTCACCACCACAATGGCTTTGAAATGAAACAAACAGATGTGCTTTAACTGCAGACTTTCAGATTTCATTTGAGGGTAATTACATCCAAATCAGGTGAACGGTGTAGGAATTACAACGGTTTCTATATGTGCCTCCCACTTTTTAAGGGGCCAAAAGTAATGGGACAAACTAAACAATCCTAAATCTAACTTTCACTTTTTAATACTTTGTTGCAAATCCTTTGCAGGCAATTACAGCCTGAAGTCTGGAACGCATAGACCTCACCAGACGCTGGGTTTCATCCCTGGTGATGCTCTGCCAGGCCTCTACTTCAAATGTCTTCAGTTCCTGCTTGTTCTCGGGGCATTTTCCCTTCAGTTTTGTCTTCATCAAGTGAAATGCATGCTCAATCGGATTCAGATCAGGGGATTGACTTGGCCATTGCATAACATTCCACTTTTTAGCCTTAAAAAACTCTTTGGTTGCTTTTGCAGTATGCTTCGGGTCATTGTCCATCTGCACTGTGAAGCGCCGTCCTATGAGTTCTGAAGCATTTGACTGAATATGAGCATATAATATTGCCCGAAACACTTCAGAATTCATTCTGCTGATTTTGTCAGCAGTCACATCATCAATAAATACAAGGGAACCAGTTCCATTGGCGTCCATACATGCCCACGCCATGACACTACCACCACCATGCTTCACTGATGAGGTGGTATGTTTTGGATCATGAGCAGTTCCTTTCCTTCTCCATACTCTTCTCTTCCCATCACTCTGGTACAAGTTGATCTTTGTCTCATCTGTCCATAGGATGTTGTTCCAGAACTGTAATGGCTTTTTTAGATGTTGTTTGGCAAACGCTAATCTGGTCTTCCTGTTTTTGTGGCTCACCAATGGTTTACATCTTGTGGTGAACCCTCTATATTCACTCTTGTGAAGTCTTCTCTTGATTGTTGACTTTGACACATACACTCCTACCTCCTGGAGAGTGTTCTTGATTTGGCCAACTGTTGTGAAGGGGTTTTTCTTCACCAGGGAAATAATTCTTCTGTCATCCACCACAGTTGTTTTCCATGGTCTTCCGGGTCTTTTGGTGTTGCTAAGCTCTCTGGTGCGTTCTCTCTTTTTAAGAATGTTCCAAACAGTTGATTTGGCCACACCTAATGTTTTTGCTATCCCTCTGATGGGTTTGTTTTGATTTTTCAGCCTAATGATGGCTTGCTTCATTGATAGTGACAGCTCTTTGGATCTCATATTGAGAGTCGACAGCAACTGATTCCAAATGCAAATGTCACACCTAGAATCAACTCCAGACCTTTTACCTGCTTAATTGATAATGAAATAATGAGGGAATAGCCCACACCTGTCCATGAAATAGCTTTTGAGTTGATAGTCCCATTACTTTTGGCCCCTTAAAAAGTGGGAGGCACATATAGAAACCGTTGTAATTCCTACACCGTTCACCTGATTTTGGATGTAATTACCCTCAAATTAAATCTGAAAGTCTGCAGTTAAAGCACATCTTGTTTGTTTCATTTCAAAGCCATTGTGGTGTGAATAGAGGCCAAAATATGAAAATTCTGTCAATGTCCCAATATTTATGCACCTGACTGTAATACTACCACTAAACCCTTTATATAATTGCTACTTTTAAAACTAAGCACGAAACACATAAGTCTCAATTTAGCTGTTTTTCCTAAGTAGCATAAGTGAACGGTAAGCAGTACGCAGGTTAGCACTAGAAGTGAATGGCTGAAATTGTTCGACTTAATGTCTATAATTATATATAACCTATGCTATTTTCTGCTCTTGTACATATACAGATAATAGTATATGCAGGTTATGGGCCTCATTTAATGTTAAGAGTAAATCCAGCTAGAAGGTGACCTCTTACACCTTAGCAGAAACATATTGGGCTGCGAGCTGGGGATTTAAAATTTGCAGACAGACGTAAGGCTGGGAGAGACGCACATAATAACTCACCACAAAAAGGCCGTGTATAAATGAAGCTGCTCAATATTTGTTTGCTTTATGTAAAGTAGTAGTATTTTCTCTGTATGTAAAGGAAAATTACATTTACACCCCTATCATCACAACATGGTTAGTCCAAGTACAAATGTGCACCCTATAGCATACTTACCTACCTTTAATAATCTCTTCCCGGAAGAAGCCCGGGTAAGAGAAGCAGCAGGGGGCCGATGGGGACGGGGCCTAATTATTCGCGTCATTAAGCCCCACCCCCCTCGCGGCAAAACTGCCGCGATTGGGTAAAATTTACATAGGAGGCGGGGCCAAATGCTGTGATTCATGCAGAATCACATCTTAAGCCCCCGCCCCCTTCACAGAGACCCGCGATCGTCGCAGGTATTCTCCTCATTCTGCCCACTTCACTAGGAAGTGGGCAGAATGCGGGAGAAATGCCTATCCTTCCGGGGGTGCGGGGGGTTACCCGAAAAATCGGGAGCCTCCCGCGAAAACCGGGAGGGTAGGCATGTATGCCCTATAGTTGAGTTTGCTCCTAAGCCTGACTACACCTTGAATAACTTTTTATTCATAGTTTAATTCATGTTAACAGATAACTTTAACTTCGTTTTGATACAAGGTATAAAATATTTTATATTTCAATATTACTGGGAAAATCTTTAGGGATACATTTCTAATGACGGGTCAGTGTTGGCTTGCAGCACCAAGAAGGAGAGCCAGTGACTTCAAAGCTCATGTTAGGAGTGTGTTAATCCATGCTTAGGGGTAAATTTACTAATGCTGGGTTCGTTCAATTGATCGGCCAATATATCATGCCCCCGTAGGCCAGTGTGTACAGACGATATGTCTGTGAACGACGTCGTTCACAGACATATCGCATTGGCTGTGCTGCACAGGTGATGAACAGATATGTCTGCAGACAACTGTCCATCGACAAGTGTGTACGGACGATCAGCCAATCGCCTTTACACAGGGGCACCGAGAGGAGGGGAGCGGGTACTAATTACTCGGGTCCGGCACCGCTCCCCCTCCCTCTTAGGTCACAGCAGCCCAGCACACGCTGCTGTGTGCCGGGCTGCACTGGGAGACTGTCAGAAGCTGCTAAAGCAGCAGCCGGAGCAGTCTCCTATGCCAAAGGGGAGAGCGATCACACTGATCGCGCCCCTATTGGCTGTGTGCCAGGCTGAGGGGCACACAGCACCCCCCTCCCCAGAGCGCAGTGACGCAGATTATTTCTTTCTTTTTTTTTCAAAGGGGGCATGGCCACGTCTTCTGCAATTAGGCCACGCCCCTACCCGCCCCCAGGCCGGCTCGACACGCTGCAGCATGCAGATGATGGTCGTTCAGTGTGAATGAATGACCATCATCTGCAGATATTGTATATCTGCAGATCACTCGAATCGAGTCTATCGAGATAACAATCTCTGGTGAGTTTAGGCATGTTTTTCATCTCGCAAATTTACTAGAGGCAAACTCTTGTGAGTTTGGGAGAGAGGGCCTGATTCTGACCCGGTCGCAAGCGATGTGCGCTTTCAACCGGGTCAATGGTGGGCCAGTGCGCATGCGCACAACGGAGCCGGCTCCGTCGTGCGCATTCGCGAGACCCGGATATCAACGGGCACTCCGTCACTCCGGGTCTCGCAACAAAGGGGGCGTGCTGTCGAATTTGAGTGACAGCATGCCCCCTTTGGTGGGCGGGCCGGGGGAGTGGCTGCCCAAACGTAGGCGTTCCCATGTGAATGCCTCCGTTTGAGGGCGGCCCCACTGACATCACTCTGTTAGAGCCGAAATCTCTCTGGGGCTTGCGGCAACGAGACCCTACCACAAGGGTCTTGTCGCAAGCCCGATGGTCGCGATGGTCTTGACCATCGCGACCATCTTCCCAGCTGCTCGCTATAGCTGTGGGTGGTCACCCACAGCTATGCGAGCGGCCAGTAGGCCGTTCTAAAAAAACAAAAAAACGGCCCTGATTCAGAGCGAGCGCTCTGTCAGAGCGACCGGCTCTGAATCAGGCCCAGAGTTCTCTCTTCTCACTCGTAAAACTTGGGTGAGATCGCAAACTCGAATCTTATCACCATTGAGCAAAGTATTTTCGCCTAAAAGATACAGCTCGCAAATTTACCAAGAATCAAGATGACAGCAAACTCTCTGCCACATTGAAGTTTTAAACACTCGCCTCCGGAGCTGTGAGTTTGCCAGAAACATACACAGATCAGTGTGATTTGTTTATATTTCTGCCCGTAAATATTAAAAATAAGGTTACGTTTTTGTAAAAAAAAATCACATAGGGTCCACTTAAAAAAGTATAACCAGCCCCGGGGAACAAAACGGGGAACAAAACGAGTAGGGTTCCACCATAATTTAGGAATCCGCGTCAGGCGGCAGGGTCAGTACTGGTTTTAAATATAGGGGGAAAAACACTGTATAGGGATCCCACTACATTTATAACCAGCACCAGACCCAAACCGACCGGGGTGTAATGCCACAGCCAGGAGACCCTATTACCGGGTCTCCATGGCCCGAGCATTCGCACCCCAAGCCGGTCAGGCCAAGCCGATGATCTCAGGGGAGGTGGGGACCCCCAAAAAAGGGTCTCCCCCTCTCTTGAAACCTCAGGCTTGAACTGAAGCCCGGGGCTCTTCCCCACCCCTGGGCTGTAGGTACAGGGGTAATAAAGTGTTAAATTGTAGTAAACTATTGTATTTTACAGTGGAACTACAGGTGCCAGCATGCCTGCCGTTTGGCACTTGTGGAACTACAAGTGCCAGCAGGCTGCCGGCCTCCGTACCTCCACTGTAAAATAAATTGTTAAATAAAGACACAACACACACACCGTATACTGTAAAATTTTATTACATACCTACCTATCCCATTCACACATACTTACCTGCTGCCAGATGTTCATGTCAGCTTGTCCCATGTAGAAATCCGTTTGGAGTACAGTACCTGAAAAAAAGATCCTATACTCGCCTCCATCCTCGCGCTGGTGTCCGTAGTATCCAGGGGGGTCTTTGAAAAAAAACGAACCAGCACCGGATCCATATACTTACCATTAGCGGTTCTCACTGATCAATCGGGAGCCGGTTAGTGGTGTATGTGGTCACACACATACACCGCTAATGGTAAGTATATGGATTGGGTGTTGGTTTGTTTTTTTGCAAAGACCCCCCTGGATGCTACGGACACCAGCGCGAGGATGGAGGCGAGTATAGGCTTTTTTTTTCAGGTACTGTACTCCAAATGGATTCCTAAATGGGACAAGTTGACGTGAACATCTGGCAGCAGGTAAGTATGTGTGAATGGGATAGGTAGGTATGTAATAAAATTTTACTGTATACGGTATGTTTGTTGTGTCTTTATTTAACTATTTATTTTACAGTGGAGGTACGGGTGCCGGCCGCCTGCTGGCACTTGTAGTTCCACAAGTGCCAAAGGGCAGGCATGCTGGCACCTGTAGTTCCACTGGCACCTGTAGTTCCACTGTAAAATACAATAGTTTACTACTATTTAACAGTTTATTACCCCCGTACCCACAGCCCAGGGGTGCGAAGAAGAGACCCGGGCTTCGGACCAAGACTGAGGTTTCGGGAGAGGGAGGACTCCTTCTTGGGGGGTCCCCACCTCCCCTGAGATCCCCAGCTTGGCCTGACCCGCGTCGGGTGTCACTGCTGCTCAGAACACCGGAAAAATGGCTGCCGCAGCCATTTTCCCGTGTTCTGCACATGCGCAGTAGACATTGGGCACTAGAGTATGCCCGGAGTCTACTGCGCATGCGCAGAACGCCAGAAAAATGGCCATGGCGGCCATTTTCCGGCATTCTGTACATGCGCTGTAGACTCTCCGGGCACACACTAGTGCCCGGAGTCTATTGCGCATGCGCAGAACACCGGAAAATGGCTGCAGCTGACATTTTTCCGGTGTTCTGAGCAGCAGTGACACCCGACGCGGGACCTCGGACAGGTAAGTTTAAAAAAAATATAGGTGTAGTGTGTGCGGTGGGGGCCCTTGTGCCCCGCACACACTGCATCCATTATAGATACGCCACTGGCCTGTGGATATTGTTTGAGGAGGTTCTTTAAATCTTTGTATACCAAGGGACTCTCCCTTCTCTGTAAAAATGCCATTGAAGAAACCAGTAAGGCTTCCAGAGGAGGTCTAATTGGGTACACTGGATCCCATGAACACTTCTTTATATTGAATTAACTCTTTCACTGCCACTGCAGTATAATCTGTGTTTGTGTTTCTCCTGTGCAAAGAATACCACTGTCTGGCACCAACTCCCTCAAAGTTCTGAACTGTGGTCTTCGGTACTCAGCTGATGTGTAAATACCCTGCATTGCCCGCCGGTAAAACTAGCACTACTTTGTGACAGACACTAGTAACATGAAAACAGATGTTTTCTACATATTAGGTAATCCAGGTCTAGTTAGACCTTCATCATCTCACTCAGCTCCCTTAGTGTTAAATTATGTGCTTATGGTATTGCCTGAGATAGGCTAGGAGATCTATGGGATTGCATAAAGATGTGTCCTTATACATCTTTGCTGCATTCGCACTAAATAAGCCCCTCTTGGTGTGCCAGGTCCTGCCAGACACTGCTAGTGCCCAGTGTCTTTTTTTGCCGAAAATGTGTCTAAGTCGCACTGCAATGTGACTAGGATGCACCAGCAGACTGTGCTAATTAATTTGATATGCGACATTGTATATCTGTGTGCGACTGAGTCCCTGATTCTCTATACGAAGTGCTACAATGTAGCGGCCGCAGCTTTTTTCATTCTAAGTTCCGTTGTGCTTCATATACAGACTCAGCACAGTCTGCTGGTGTGTCCTAGTCGCATCACATAGTGACTCAGACGCATTTTCAGCACAAAAAGACGCCCATTCTAGCAGAGTAGCACTGGACCTGGCGGCTCCTCATGCCAGGCAAGTCGCCCTGCATGGGGTATTGAGGCTAGATGTATGAGGAGACATCTGTACCGTATAATAAACAAAACAAGTAATATAAACAATAATAAACTAAAAATGGTGGCAATTTTGTCACAGACCCTTGCTACCATAAGTTTTTTATTCACAAGCAGGGCCCACTTCCCTCATATCCTTCTCCTTATACTTTTTTCTGCTCCGGGCATCTAACACTTGATTGCTGACTACCTACTGCTTATTTTGAGTGCTAATGCAGCAATGTGTACAAACCTTGTCCTGTATTGTATTGTACTGTAAGTCTTTGGTTTCTAGTTCACTTATTTATGTACTTTGCAACGTGCTGCGGAACACTTGTGGCGCCATATAAATAAAGAATAATAAAAATAATTTTGTGAGCATTTAAGTGGTTAATTTTTAAAGAAAGAAAAGAGACAATACTAAAGATAATTATAATTATTTATATTTTTCATTAAAAAAGCAGTCTAAAAATCTAAAACTACAGTACAAGTGTTTGCATACCGGTAGATTAGTCAGACTGTTATTATTAATACTCATGACTGAGCACAGAAGCGTATAGTATATTGTTTCTTTCTGACCGTAACCAAGGTTTCAAAGATCAAAATGTTTGTCGGTTTCTTTGGATTTAGAAGCAGACACATTTTCCAGTCTTCCTTACGAATGCCAAATGCGTTTTGCGCAGACTGTTGGCGAGACACGTTTTACTTGTGCTGTTTACAATCTTTGAAACATTGTTTACTTGTCAACATCTGTCCTGGTTCTCATTTTGTGTACGGATTTTGATTCTGAGCAGATTTTCTTCTGGTAAAATGGCCTATCAGCAAGATACAGTGTTTTTGTGTGTGAAAATAAATCTAATTTAACTTTAAGGATAGCTATCGGCATATCAATGTTATCATTATTTTATTTATGTATAAATTATTTATTTACTACTGTGTGTTTGCAATTGTAAGACAGAAGGTAAGGTGCTTTTTCATATAGGAAACATAATCAATAAAAGTGGTCTTTGATTTATCTTATCTATCTTTAAAATGCATAAATTTTATTGCTTCAATATTACATATGTAGCTTCTATATTTTAAAGAAATTGTACAAAAGTCCAGAACTCTGCTCTTAGTACATGAATAGGACTCTAGCCATGAGAATAAAATCTATTGGGTTTTTCTTTTGTCAAATAAAATTATACTGTGAAATGCACCAAATTAAAATAATTCAGACTAATTCTAGGGACTGTAATTACTATGCAGAGGGTTTTCAAATCCAGTGATTTTTGGCGGTTTTGCCCACAGGGTTTAAAATGGTAATAATATTGAATGAATGCAAATCCATTGAATATAATGTTTTTCCTATTTTAAATCCTGCGGGAAAAGCTGCCACAAATCGTCAGCTTAGATGATATAGCTGTGTTTTTAGATGTGCAGCAATTTTTATTCACACTCATTATTTGGATTAATATTGACTTCCTGTAATTATAGTGTGATGGACACAAAAATTATAGCTTCCAGGAAATAAAATGAGAGACGAGATCTTACTATAAGGGCTTCTCCTTCTTATAGTATTTTTCACATGTACGTTACTATTTGTTTTCAGCTCGATTTTTTTCATAGCTTTTGTACAGAATGTAGTATTTTTTTTTACAAATCCAGAAATATGGATTTGATGCATTCATAGACATAAATTAACGATTTGGGGGTAAAACAGGTATTTTATGATCGTAATGGGTCAAACAGATATATTTTAAGATTAAGGACTCTATTCATTCAGGGCTCAAATTCACTTAATTTTAAAAAAAGCAGATGAAACAGAAAATGTTCACCTGCAATTGTAGAAATTAAGTTTTCAGGCCATTTATCAAAATGGTAAAGCAGGAGATATCACTGATATGCTTACTGGAATGCCCTGTTGCCCCCATACACGAGTGTGGGGACAGAATTCATCGAGCTCAGAAAATATCATATTTTCAGAGCTTGATTGCGGGAGCATATGCCATCCTTTCGGATCCCTCCGCCTGTCCGGCTCCTTCCGACAAACGTCGGGGCTCTTGTGTGCATGCGTCACCTGTAGGAATTCCAATTCCGACCATTTTTGAGTCCCAAAATACCTGAGATTATAATCACTAAATCCCGGGTATTATGGAATTTCAAACACTCTATTGACTGGGCCAGAAAGCAGTAGGATGATAATTACCTTCTCACATTGTCCGGTCCCCTCAGGTTCTCCCAGCTGTCCTTAGATATGATGGAGTTCCAATAGATGCAGCTGCTCTCAGTCACTGATAGGCTGGGAACAGGGCCGGCAACAGAAATCTTGGGGCCCGGTACAGTGATACCAATGCCCCCCCTCCAACCCCTGCATTTACCAATACATGAATACATTTTTTTTACATACATACATACACACACATATATATATATATATATATATATATACGCACATACACACACAAACATATTCACACACACACATATACATATACACACACAAAAATAAAGTCATATTAAGCTGTCACTTGACTTACCACAGGCTCAGACTGCTACACTGCCCGGTCAGTGTCAGTCACTCTGGGCTGGCTCATGGGTGGGACTGCCAGACATACAAGGAGGGTTTCTGTAGAGGGAGAAGTGGTGCTGCAGGCCTGCAGCTTGAGGTTGAGAGTGCTGTACTGTCATTGTTCCCGGCCGGTGGCAATTACTTACTGATTGACTGCAGTGCAGTGCTCCGCTTAAGTTACCCAAGCCACGGCTGAGGTGAGGGGCCAGCGCTGCGTCATGCCTAATGATGTCGCACGCCGTGACGTCAGTGGTATGCACACTGTATCATAACAGACTGTACTAAGAGAGGAGAATGCCCAGGGGGTGGTAATGGTTTGGTTGGACTGCGCTCTACTGTATGGGCAGATGGGGAGTGGTGTTGGGGTCTGGGATGTGTGGTAGGGGTGCTGTACTTTCCTATTCGCAGGAGTACCTGTGTGGTAACTAGATAGAGAAGGTGGGGATTGGAAAGTGCGCTCGCCCTGTGGGTGCAGTGGTTGTTTGGGTGTTTTGGATAATATGTGTGGTTGCTGGCATGTTGAGTGTAGTTGTGTGGGGAGGGGTGCGATGTGAGAATGAGAGAGGCAGACACAGACGGGGAGATTAAATTTTTTGCATACTTGCGCTAGATGTGCTGCCAGCCTGGCCCGGTCTACTCAGTTTATAAAGCGACGGCCCAATTTTGTGCCCCTGAAACTTGGGGCCCCTCTGCACCATGGGGCCCGGGACGGGGGTACTGGCTGGGAGTGCGCCGTCATAACTGTGCAGCACACACCCAGCCAGTCAGTGACTGAGAACAGCTGCATCACAGGACTTCAGATATTCCACTGCAGCTGGGCCTTGGAGAGGATCGACAACTTGCCCGCCCACAAGAGAGCCTTTTCTGACCACCACTTTGTGGCAAGTGAAAGGGGAGGGGAGAGAAGGATAGCAGGAATAACAGGAGGGAGAGATAGATAGCAGAGAGGACAGGAGGTGGGCGATGAATGGCAGAGAGGACAGGACGGGGTGATGGATGGAAGGGATCATAGAAGTGCAAAAGAAATAAAAAATATATTTAAAATCAGTATTTTTACCTATTTTTCCCTTTAATCTTAATTTCAAAATCCTGAGATTGGAGTCTGATGATCCCGAAATCCTGGGATTACAAAATGATTTCAGAATATGAATCCCTGCTCCTGTATCTCAGGATTGTAAATAATTGTTTTAAATTTGAGTATACCAATTTATACCCCTTTCCACTGAAAGAGGACCTGCCAACCCCAAATAAATCAGATTAGTGTCTTTAAAACATATTTGCTGACAGCCCCAGAACGTACAGAAGATTTACGATATAGTGGGTGATCTCCCAGGCTTTGAAGAAAGTCGGGCAACATCCCTGTGGCTCAGTCAGATGGATAAGTGGAGGGTGTGATAATGCAATTTACATCATCGATCTATGCCAATCACAACCTGGTGACATGATTTACACCATCATGTATCACCCACTGCGATGTGAGAAAGCAACTACATCATTAACATTTCTGTGGGTGGAGTGTTAGATGACATAAATCCGCCACCCTTACTCGGAGTTCTCGTCAAATTAAACATTAAAGTGCAATCTTGTCTTCATAGTTATCACATTATATTGCTTATTTAGGGGGTATTCAATATGGGATAAAATAAGCAGAAATAACATAACCTTGCGCTCAGTATTAATCCATCAAAGGGTAAATCCCCTTAGTTTAATCCAATCACTTTATATGCCTTCCGAGATACCCTGCCTAGGGAATGTTTTATATGATTTTTATTGGTGATGTTAAATAAACAGTGCTTCACTATTAGGGGTGTGCACCGGCCACTTTTCGTGTTTTGTGTTTTGGTTTTGGCTCTGGATCTTTCTTCGTGTTTTGGATCTGGATTGGTTTTGCCAAAACCACCCATCCGTGTTTTGGGTTCTGGGTTTTGTGTTTTGGATCTGTATTTTTTTGAAAAAAAGCATAAAAACAGCTAAAATCACAGAATTTGTAGGTTTTTCTGCTCCTGTGCTATTATTAACCTCAATAACCTTAATTTCCACTCATTTCCAGTCTATTCTGAACACCTCACACCTCACAATAGTGTTTTTATGTCCAAAAGGTTGCACCGAGGTAGCTGGATGACTATGCTAAGCGACACGAGTGGGCGGCACAAAACGTGACCCATCTAGGCGTGATACTGCAGTGGCAGACAGGATGGCAGTTTGAAAAACTAGGCCCCAAACTGTACATAATGCAAAGAAAAAAAAGAGGTGCAAGATGGAATTGTCCTTGGGCCCTCCCACCCACCCTTATGTTGTATAAACAGGACATGCACACTTTAACAAACCAATCATTTCAGCGCGAGGGTCTGCCACACAACTGTGGCTGAAATGATTGGTTCGTTTGGGCCCCCACAAAACAACCTGGCAATTAATCTGTCCCTGCACAAACTGGCTCTACGGAGGCAAGATGTCATCCTCATCCTCCTCATCCACCGATTCCTCACCCTCTTCAGTGTGTACATCCTCATCCTCACAAAGTATTAACTCGTCCCCACTTGAATCCACCACCACAGGTCCCTCTCTACGTTCTGGAGGCTGGTCTCCCTGGAAGAGCTGATAATTCATTTTGATGAACATCATCTTCTCCACATTCTGTGGAAGCAACCTCCTACGCCTTTCGCTGACAAGGTTCCCGGCTGCACTAAACACTCTTTCGGAGTACACACTGGAGGGGGGGCAACTCAGGTAAAATAGACCCAGTTTGTACAGGGGCCTCCAAATTGCCTCTTTTTCCTGCCAGTACAGGTATGGACTGTCTGACATGCCTACTTGGATGCTGTCACCGATGTAATCCTCCACCATTCTGTCAATGGTGACAGTATCATATGCAGTGACAGTAGACATGTCAGAAATTGTTGCCAGGTCCTTCAGTCCGGACCAGATGTCCAAACTTGGTCCTGCCTGCCCTGCATCACTGCCAGTGGGTTGCTTAGGATACCTAAGTTGTTTCCTGGCAGCCCCAGTTGCGGGAGAAAATGAAGAAGGAGCTGTTGACATGTCACGTTCCGCTTCAGCTGACAGTGTGTTCACCAGCAGGTCTTTGCACCTCTGCAGGCTTGTGTCGGCTGGAAAGAGAGACACCACATAGGCTTTAAACCTAGGATCGAGCACAGTGGCCAAAATGTAGTGGTCTGATTTCAACAGATTGACCACCCTGGAATCCTGGCAAAGCGAATGAAGGGCTTCATCCACAAGTCCCACATGCCGAGCGGAATCGCTCCGTCTTAGCTCCTCCTTCACTTTCTCCAGCTGCTTCTGCAAAAGCCTGATGAGGGGAATGACCTGACTCAAGCTGGCAGTGTCTGAACTGACTTCACGTGTGGCAAGTTCAAAGGGCTGGAGAACCTTGCACAACACGGAAATCATTCTCCACTGCGCTTGAGTCAGGTGCATACCTCCTCCTATGCCTATGTCATAGGTGGATGTATAGGCTTGAATGGCCTTTTGCTGCTCCTCCATCCTCTGAAGCATATAGAGGGTTGAGTTCCACCGCGTCACAACCTCTTGCTTCAGGTGATGGCGGGGCAGGTTCAAGAGTGTTTGCTGGCGCTCCAGTCTTCGGCACGCAGTCGCTGAATGGCGAAAGTGGCCAGAAATTTTTCGGGCCACCCAAAGCGTCTCCTGCACGCCCCTGTCGCTTTTCAGAAAATTCTGCACCACCAAGTTTATTGTGTGAGCAAAACATGGGACGTGCTGGAATTTGCCCAGATGTAATGCCCGCACAATATTGGTGGCGTTGTCAGATATCACAAATCCCCAGGAGAGTCTAAGTGGGGTAAGCCACTGGGCGATGATTTCCCTCAGTTTCTCTAAGAGGTTGTCGGCGGTGTGCCTCTTACTGAAACCGGTGATACACAGCATAGCCTGCCTTGGAACGAGCTGGCGTTTCTGAGATGCTGCGACTGGTGACGCTGCTGCTGTTGCTGCGTAAGGTGATACATCTACCCAGTGGGCTGTCACAGTCATATAGTCCTTAGTCTGCCCTCTTCCACTTGTCCACATGTCCGTGGTTAAGTGGACATTGGGTACAACGGCATTTTTCAGGACACTGAGGACACTTTTTCTGACGTTTCTGTACAGTCTCGGTATCGCCTGCCTAGTGAAGTGGAATCTAGACGGGATTTGGAACCGTGGACACACTACCTCCATCAATTGTCTAAATCCCACTGCACTAATGGCGGATACCGGACGCACGTCTAACACCAACATAGCAGTCAAGGCCTCAGTTATACGTTTTGCTTCAGGATGACTGCTGTCGTACTTCATCCTCCTCGCTAAGGACTGTTGGAGGGTCAATTGTTTAGTAAAAGTAGTGGTGTTCCTACTTCCTCTCTGGGATGATGAACGACTCCCAGCAGCAGCAACAGCGGCAGCAGGAGGCGTAGCAATGCAGGATCCTCCGGAGGAATCCCCGATAGGAGAGTCAGTCATGCCAGTGACATGGCCTGCAGGACTACTTCCGATCCTGACTAAGGAGGAAATTGACGAGGAGGGAGTTGACGGTGTGGTTTCCAGGCGCTTGGATACAACAGGACAACGGGATTTAGGTGTCCCTGGACTGCTTACGGTCTTAGCCAAAGTTTCTGAACTTGACAGTAACTTATTATGAACGCGCTGCAGGTGCCGTATAAGGGAGGATGTTCCTAGGTGGTTAACGTCCCTACCCCTACTTATTCCACCTTTACATAAGGTACATATGGCAAGACAGTTGTTGTCCGGATTTGGATAGAAATATTGCCAGACCAAAGAGGTGGAATGTTTGGTCTTCTGCCCAGGCATGACCGTGATGGGCTTTTTCATCCCACGGACAACTGTCTCCCCCGGAGCCTGATTTAAACAAACCACATCACCATCAGAATCCTCCTCGCCAACTTCCTCCTCAGCGCCAGCTACACCAGTATCCTCATCCTGTTGTACTTCAACAGTGACATCTTCAATTTGCATATCAGCAAGTGGACTGTGGGTGCTCCTTTCAGCACTTGCAGGGGGCGTGCAAATGGTGGAAAGAGCCACCTCTTCCCGTCCAGTGCTGGGAAGGTCAGGCATCGCAACCACCACCACACTTGGACTCTCCTTGAGGATTTGTGATATCTTCTTAGAAAGCACAGTTCTTCGCTGTGCTTTTGCCAGCTTAACTCTTTTGATTTTTTTAGTGGGAGGAGGGCTTCCATCGTCATGTGAAGCTGAACCACTAGTCATGAACATACTAGGGATCGACCTTAGCCGTTCCTTGCCACTCCGTGTCGTAAATGGCATATTGGCAAGTTTACGTTTCTCTTCAGCTGATTTAAATGTTTTTTTCAAGGTCATTTTCCTGAACTTTGTAATTTGGGATTGTATGTGCCCTCTATTATGACATTGGGCATCGGCCTTGGCAGACGACGTTGATGGCATGTTATCGTCTATGTCATGACTAGTGGCAGCAGCTTCAGCACTAGGAGGAAGTGGTTCTTGATCTTTCTCTATTTTATTTTTATCGGAGAAAGTTTGGTCCTCCATTTATGTTATATCGATTTGATATATACGTGCGGCTAAACACAGAAAATATTTTTTTATTTTTGCTGGAGAGTAGTGCACTTTGTGGGTTACACCAGCCTTTAAGAAATGAGCCAGCCGGCTCTTTACTTATGGGACACAGGCGCACGCTTGGCGCTGCTCCTTTGTTGATGCACATGCGGCTACTGCGCACACAATTCACAAACACAGAAAATATATATTTTTTTTGTTTGGACTGGAGTGTACTTTGGGGGTTACAGCACCCTTTAACGGTCAAGCCAGCCGGCCCTTTACTTATGACACAGGCGCACGCTTGGCACTACTTTGTTGATGCACGTGTGGCTACTGCGCACACAATTCACAAACACAGAAAATATTTTTTTTTTGGTTTGGACTGGAGTGTACTTTGGGGGTTACAGCACCTTTAACGGTCAAGCCAGCTGGCCCTTTACTTATGACACAGGCGCACGCTTGGCACTACTTTGTTGATGCACGTGCGGCTACTGCGCACACAATTCACAAACACACAAAAAATATTATTTTTTTAGCACTTGGGGGGAGCACCCCTGATGGACAGAGCACCCCCTGGACAACACTACAGCACCCCTTTAGGACTGGGACACTGCACAGGACTTTGGAGTGGTCACAGCCCCTATGGAGAACTGACTGCACAACACAGTCCAGCCAGCACCTATGGACTTTGAAGTAGTGGACACAGCCCCTATTAACAACAGCAGCACAGCACAACACAGCCAGCCCCTATGGACTTTGAAGTAGTGGACAACAGCAGCACAGCGCAGAACAGCACAGCACAACACTACTCTGCACTACACTACACTACACTACACAGCCCAGCCAGCCCTAACTCCCACCCTCCCTCTTCACTGTCCACAGCCGAGTGAGAAAATGGCGCCGACGCGGGTACCTTATATAGGATCCAAAACCCGCGAGACCCGGAAGGCGGGATGATGCCGTTTTGCCTCGATTTCAGATCCGAGTCAGGCGGGAAAAGTCGAGCCTGACTCGGATCGGCCTCGGATCGGGGGGGTTCGGATTTCAGAAATCCGAACCCGCTCTCCCCTATTCACTATATGCACTTTTTCTCTCTATTTCTGAGCATTGCAGTCTCTTTGGAGACTGGTCATCTGTAAGAATAATATCCAGCTACTGTAAAGTGATGGGATTAAACTAAGGGGACTTACCCTTTGATGGATTAATACTGAGCGCAAGGTTATGTGATTTCTGCTTATTCTATGTTATTGGTGGAGGTGTGGGGACACCTTCTTAAGAAAACTTTCAACCTGCTGTAGAAGCATCTGTGCGCACATATTCACTTTCTTCACTCACCTGCATATTCAATATGGGATCAAAAAGTCCGTGCTTTACTTTTCGCTCCACGTCGCAGGTTATCCGGGGTTAAAGTATCGGGCGCATGATTTCTAATTGAATTATCCTTATATTCAATTCGAAATCAACGAAAATGGGAGCCGGCGGAAAGGTAAGTATCGCCAAAAAATGGGAATTTTCGGGAAATATTCCAGGGACCCCCCTAAAGATGTCTAGACATGGGGGATCACTATGGGTACCCCCAATTTTACCTGCTGAAGGAAGTCGGGGTTTCTAGCAGCGGCATGTGCATATTTGTGGCTATGAAGAAGGGTTGAAGAACATCACTTGGGTTTTTTGGGGGTAAAAATAACTATTCCTATCAAATTTGGGGTACATTTTTTAAGTCCCTAAAATGTTTTTTTAAAATTCTGAAAAAATGCACCTGCCGCTACTCCTGCAATGAAGAAGACACCGGCCACATACTAGAGAACCCCTCTGAATTTAATTTGGCTATTTTAGAATTGTGTTCCCTATTTATTTATTTATTTTCTCCACAATGAAAGTTAATTTTTTGGGGTGTCCCGATTTTTTTATTTTTATTTTTTCCTTTTTTTGACAGTTTATTTTTAAATGACATTCCCAGGGGTGCAGGCTATTTTTTTTAAGCCTGCACCCCTAAACCCCAATTCTGTACTTTTTTTCGCTATGTAAAACATGGTGAAAGGTTATCCCCATTTTTTTACAAAGACTTTTTGTACCAGCTAAAAGTCTTTGTAATTTAATACGGGGATAATTAGAACATGTGAAAATTACGTCATCGCCGATTCTGACTTTTCGCTACCTAATTGAATACGGCCCTTAGTTTACTAAACTAGTGGCATGCAGTGATCTGTTTGGTTAACCCCTGCAATGTGCAACATTTAACACATAGGACTGACAAGAAATGGTGGTTTCTATGGAAACCCTGCACTGGAGATTCTTACTATCCCACACTATATACATTCCTGCTGGACAGCACAGTTTAAAAAATTCTATTATAAATTTCTTTCACTCTTCTTTCTCAAATCCTTTGCTTTAAATCAATGCCAACAGATTAGGAACATGACTCTTTTGGGTGCCTACAAGCTGTAATAAGATACCTTTTGGTTCATTTACATACCTCCCTGGTAAGAGGTGGAGCTGCAGCACAGTTCAAAATTCAAATAGGGGAGTCACACCAACTGTGATTTCACATGCTGCCAAACATCACTGGCTGGGACTCACTGGGAGTTGATGTGTGACTCCCCTATTTGAATTTTGGACTGTGCTGCAGCCTCACCTCTGGAGCCGCCACCTATCATAAATTACCAGGGAAGTCCAGGACCAGAGCATTGTGTCCCGCCTGGAGAGGGTCATGTTGGGAGGTATGCATTTACATTGTCAATTCAAATGAGAATGTATTAAAAAGATTTAGAGCCTGACAAGTCAATTGTAAAAGCAAAAACTTCTCCCTAAATCTACTCTCTATATAAACAATTAATTTCCTTTTATCAGCCAGTAGGGAACGAGCTTTGAATATATCAGAAATAGTAGAAGGTAGATACATACACACGAGACGATATCTTTGAACGATAACTATATCGTTCAATGATATATCATTCATATAGTTTGTGTGTATGTAAAGAAAGTGCAACAATGCGCGCTCCCACTGGACGATAACGATGTCGTCCATCATCCATGCATGCAGGCCAACTTGGACGATATCGTTCATTTTCCATATGGGAGAACGATCGTTGGTCGTTGATGATAGCTTTGGTGTGTGGATGAACAATATCATTCATCCAGCACACCGGGAATTTCAAGGGAGATCGTTCAGCAATATCGTTCGCTGAACAGATCGTCCCGTGAGTACCCAGCATTAGACCTTGGTTAAACCAGATTAATACTCTAATGATTAAAGACAGTAGAGTTGATAAGTGGAGATGTTACCCATAGCAACCACGAGGTAGTACATTCTATAAAATGCTAGCTAGAAACTGATTGGTTGCTATGAGCCACTTCTTCACTCTTTAGAAGGTTTGATTCATTTTCCCCTAGATTACAATAGAATAAAGGTCTGGACTGCTTCTCATCTGCTTATTCTATAATTGCTGGTTCTCCACTTGCACTGTCTTTTTAATAGAGTTATCAAAGGTAACCAGTTGTCATCTGAGGCACTTGTAGTCAAGATTTCTCTTATACAAAAACCTGGTAAGGACCCAAACCCACACACTAGCTACTACCCTATATGCCTATTAAATAAAAACTTTAAATAAATCATAAAAATCATTGCTACACTACTTAATCTTCTCCTCTCATATCCATAATGGTTAAGTAGAGTTTGTTCCTAGTAGTGAGGCGAGGAATAACACCAAAGGAGCTATTAACTTACAGTACATCAAAAAAATCAGTTAATACAACTCCATCCTTACTCCTCTCTTTGGATGCTGAGAAGGCGTTTGACTGGCTCCTGTGGCTCTTCATGTTTGCTACACTGGAGAAACATGGATTTAATGGTTATTTTCTCACAACTATTAAAGCTCTGTATACAAACCCTTTAGCTTAATTAACGATAAATGGGTCTTCCTCTTGGCACATATATTAGAATGGCACAAGGTAGGGTTGTTCATTGCCTCCTATATTTGCACTCACAATTGAACTTACAATGCTCTCTTTACTGACAGCATCATACTTCCCTTATGTCACATATAGTGGTCCATGTCCCCGTTACCTGGTCTGGCAGTGTCACTTTACTGCCAACTGCGGCATCCCTGAGACCTGTAGTCACTCTTCTGTATATGTGACTGGCATCCCATTCCCAGCTGTTCCTGCCATTCTGAACCGTGGGTGCTGCCATCTTGGATGTGATCACATGGCCTGCTTTGCCGAATAGTTTCCAGCAACTGCAGTGACCACATGTTCGGCCTAGCCTATCAGCACTTACTTCATCCTAATTAAACCAGGAACTGCTGATCACACATTGCCAATACAACTTCTTTCCCTAGAGATCAGTACCTTGGCACCTGGTTCTGTTTTCCTATCCTGCATTCTGTTCCAGATACCAGACCCAGCATTTGCTTATCAGCATTCTGCATCTGTTCCAATTACCAGCTCCAGTAATTACTTAACAGCATTGTGCACCTGCTATAGCTACCTGCTGTTGTGCTGCCTACAACACACAGTTCCAGTATCTCCAGCAGCCTGCCTCAGTTGTGCTTCTGGCACCTCATTCTCAAGTTCCTGCAGCCATCTTCTATTGTGCATTAGCATCCAGTTTCAGTCAGGGGAGCTGAGAGCTGTGCCAAGCCCAGGGGAAGGGGGCATGTCCTAATTGCGGGAGACATGACCACGTCCCCTTATAATAAAAAAACAAATTTTTCAAGTGCCGAGAGGGGGCGCTGTGAGCCCCTCAGTATGCGCAAAGCCAGGGGAGACGTGATCAGTGTGATCGCTCCCCCCCCCACAGGCATAGGAGACTGCTGCCTGTGCTGGGCTGCTGTGAGGTAAGCGGGAGGGGGGGCGGCACCTAACCCGGGCCCCTCCAGCAAGCTCGGGCCCGGGTAATTAGTACCCCCACACACACACACACACTCTCAGCGGCTCTGGTTTCAGTATCTGCACCAGCCTGTTTCATTTGTGCTACCAGCACCTGTCTCCAGTGTATAATAATATTCTATTCCAGATTTACCAATACACTACTACCACTGGTTATCTTGATAACCTGCATCTAGTCTCAGTGCCTGTCCCATATCATCCTGCAACATCAGTCTCTGCATCCTCCTGAGGACTCCGTGAGGAATTGCATACTTATACCATCCAGCTTCATTTACGCTCTAGCTCATACAGCTAGCCCTATTGTTCCCCACCCAAATCAACAAAGCCCTAGTGACGTGACACCTTATTTTCTAACACTTCCCTACCAACTTTATCTAGACCCTTACATTCATGTACTGATATTTTAGTCTATAAACATAATTATTCTACATCAGAAACCCCATTTTACGCTCCAATTTTAACTGGAGGACCAAAAAGATAAATTTCATTATCTATATCACATAAAATTATTACATTCAATACAGAGAGAATTTCCCAGCCCTCTTTGCTGACAATAAATCGACATCCTCATGTGGATACAGCTAACTATCACCTGGCTCAGTAGAACTGCAGCTATTAAAATGAATACTCTCACCAGGATCCTTTACACCTATCCTCAAACATGCAGTTACCATGGGAAAACCATCCAGTCTAAAATGATCAACTTTAACCAGATCCTCGCATAATGATGTTACCGGCCTACAGATATGAATAAATATTTTTAACCCTCTAGGTTCAGATAAAATTGCTTACCTAATAAAGTGACAACTTAGGGGTAAATTTACTAAAGTGAGAGATTTTAGAAGTGAGTTTTAAAAGTGATGTTGCCCATAGCAAATAATCAGATTCTACTTGACATTTAACTAGCACCTTCTAGAAGATAATAGCTAGAATCTGATTGGTTGCTATGGGCAACATAATTTTTAAAACTCACTTCTAAAAACTCTCACTTTAGTAAAGTTACCCCTTAGTCTTTATCATTTATAGCTACTGACATAATATTTTCTCCCAAAGGGCTTAGAAGATCATGAATTTTTATCATATTTATTTTTATTAAAATTAACCTCTTTTATCTAGTTTAATTGAAACACAAACTAATTTCCCCTATCACAATGTGCCTTTTTTTCTCCCTTCTTTCCTCTACCCAATTGATTTCTCATATCAATTAAATATAAGTTACTTAGTAAATGTGTGTAATACAAATGTAATACTGTCATAGTACATTATATTTCAAATGAGCTGGGATACCCCACATTGCCCGGGTTGAAGACTCGACCCTGAAGTACACCTTTGTGTTCACATTGTCCTCGCCTATAACCCCATTCCATTGATCCTGAAAATGACCCCACTATTTGCTAACATGCATCAAACAGTGGCATAATTACCGTGGGAGCAAGGGTTGCGGCTGCTGTGGTACCCGAGCTGCCTCTGTGGGCCGCCGATCCCCCTGCACCAGTCCAGTCAGGGCCGTCGAGGGGGGCCCAGGTGTCAGTGATGTTGATTTGGTGCCGGCCCGCCAGCTGATTACAGCTAGCGCACTGGCAGGCAGTCATGGAGAGACAGCGCCGACGGTCACGAAGCATTCACCTCGCAGAATAGCAGCCAATCAGCAGTGGCAGCTCCTGATTGACTTCTGGTCCCCAAGCTCCAATAGCCTCGCGAATGGCGTCGGATTTAAATTGCATTTACGCTGTCTGACTATATCTGCTACTGCCTGCCGGTGCGCCAGCTGTAATTATCTGGCGGCCTGGCCCCAAATTCATACCTGCTGGCTGCTGATGGCACACTGGGGGGCGAGAAGCCCTTGGATGCAAACACAGAGACTCTGGATTTAATATGAACTTGCATGAGTCATCAAGTTTTCTCAGAATGAGGTTTAAAGGATACATTTGTTGCATTCTCACTGGTTTTTGGCAGACTGACAATAATCCATTGGAACCTGCCCCAGAATCTTAATGTAATTTAAAAGTGTCGACATTTTTAGAGATTGTGTGGCCTTGAAGAAGTTCAAATTTAGGCATAAACTTAGTCCAAGTCAAACTTGGTAGAGCTAGGTACAAAACTGTGGCCGTGCATAAAGGACAAACAGACGGACAGACAGATGCTTTCTCGCTTATTATATAGATAAAAGTTAAAAAAACATTTGCTCCCAGCTGTAGGATGAAACATATTATATAAACACAGTTTAAGTAATATGTAGAAAACAAATGTGCAAGGGTCAATCTATATTGCTACTACTTTGACAGGCAGCTCTAATTGTTAAAGCAAACAAAAAATATATATATTTATATATTCGTGAGCTTATTCCTCAGATGACTGAGTTTTCTGACCTGGGGCCATTTTTTTTTACATTCGCATTGCAAGTCAGTAGTGTGTAACTAAACAGATGGACAAATGTGCCAATGCTGTTCAGTTAATTAAAAAAAAACTTAATATATTTATGCATACAGGTATTTTGTGGTCATGTAGTCTTTATGTTTAGAAATTATTGTGTCCTCATACCTCCTCCTTTCCTGAAATACTTTAATCTAATTAATGCTGTGGGACTCTAGTGGATGCATGTAACATACTGCCATGGCCAAAAGTTTTGAGAATGACACAAGTATTGGTGTCTACTGCTTCAGTTTTTATGATGGCAATTTGCATATACTCCAGGATGTCATGAAGATTGATCAGATGAATTGCAAAGTCCCTCTTTGCCATGACAATGAACTTAGGCCCTGATTCAGAGCCAGACGCTCTGACAGAGCGCTCGCTCTGAATCAGGGCCGTCCTTCTGTTTTTTTACAGCGGCCTCCTGGCCGCTCGCATAGATGTGGGTGGCCACCCACAGCTATAGCGAGCAGCCAGGATGATGGTCGCGATGATCAAGACCAGCGCAACCATCGAGCTTGTGACGAGACCCTTGTGGTAGGGTCTCGTTGCTGCGAGCCCTAGAGTGCTTTCGGCTCTAACAGAGCCGAAAGCACTCCCACTGACATCACTTGTGATGTCAGTGGGGCCGGCCACAGACGATAGGCATACCCATGGGAACGCCCCCGTCTGGGCAGCCACGCCCCCGGCCCGCCCACCAAAGGGGCGTGCTGTCACTCAACATAGACAGCACGCCCCCTTTGGTACAAGACCCGGAGCAGCGGATTGCCCGTCGCTATCCGTGGGGTCTCGCGCATGCGCACGATGGACCCGGCTCCGTCGTGCGCATGCGCACTGGGCCACCATCGACCCGCTTGTGAGCGGGTCTGAATCAGGCCCTTAATCCCCAAAATAACATTTCCATTGCATTCCAGCACTGCCACAAAAGGACCAGCTGACATCATGTCAGTGATTCTCTCGTTAACACAGATGACCATTGATGAGGACAAGGCTGGAGATCACTCTGTCATGCTGATTGAGTTAGAATAACAGACTGGAAGCTTTAAAAGGAGGGTGGAGCTTGAAATCATTGTTCTTCCTCTGTTAACCATGGTTACCTGTGAGGAAACATGTACAGCCATCATTGCTTTCCACAAAAAGGGCTTCACAGGCAAGGGTATTGCTGCTAGTAAGATTGTACCTAAATCAACAATTTATCGGATCATCAAGAACTTCAAGGAGAGAGATTCAATAGTTGTGAAGAAGGCTTCAGGGCACCCAAGAACGTCCAGCAAGCGCCAGGGCCGTCTCCTAAGGTTGATTCAACTATGGTATCAGGGCACCACCAGTGCAGAGCTTGCTCAGGAACGGCAGCAGGCAGGTGTGAGGGCATCTTCACGCACAGTGATGCGAACACTTTTGGAGAATGGCCTTGTGTCAAGAAGGGCAGCAAAGAAGCCACTTCTCTCCAAGAAAAACATCAGGGACAGACTAATATTCTGCAAAAGGTACAGAGATTGGACTGCTTAGGACTGGGGTAAAGTTATTTTCTCTGATGAATCCCCTTTCAGATTGTTTGGGGCATCTGGAAAAAAGCTTGTCCGGAGAAGGAAAGGTGAGTACTGCCATCAGTCCTGTGTCATGCCAACAGTAAAGCATCCTGAGACCATTCATGTTTGGGATTGCTTCTCAGCCAAGGGAGTGGGCTCACTCACAATTTTGGCTAAGAACACAGCCATGAATAAAGAATGGTACCAAAATATCCTCCAAGAGCAACTTCTCCCAACCATCCAAGAACAGTTTGGTGATGAACAATGCCTTTTCCAGCATGATGGAGCACCTTGCCATAAGGCAAAAGTGATAACTAAGTGGCTCGGGGAACAAAATAGCGAAATTTTGGGTCCATGGCCAGGAAACTCCCCAGACCTTAAACCCATTGAGAACTTGTGGTCAATCCTCAAGAGGAGGGTGGACTTTCAAAAACCCACAAATTGTGACAAACTCCAGGCATTGATTAGGCAAGAATGGGCGCCATCAGTCAGTATGTGGCCCAGAAGTTGATTGACAGCATGCCAGGGCGAATTGCAGAGATCTTGAAAAAGAAGGGTCAACACTGCAAATATTGACACTTTACATAAACTTAATGTAATTGTCAATAAAAGCCTTTGACACTTATGAAATGCTTGTAATTTTACTTCAGTATACCATAGTAACATCTGACAAAAAGGTCTAAAAACACTGAAGCAGCAAACTTTGTGAAAACCAATACTCATTCTCAAAACTTTTGTCCATGGCTGTACATGTATTACTAGGAAATGTTAGTGGTGCAGACTTTACTTTATATTAATACAGTATTTATCTATGCTTCAGAGACACCGGTAGTAGACAAAAAAAACAACAAAGTAACTTAATAGGATGTTCGGTCACCACATATGTGAGGCTAATAATGTCTGGAATTGTGCACTATTCTTGCAAAAGAAAATAACTCAACTGATAGCTGGTTGAGGGATGGTGGTTGGAAACAGTGTATCTGGCATGACTCCAGGATATCCCACAAATGTGCAATTGGGTGAAGATCATGACATATGGATAAGTCAGTGTTATATGGTTATCTGTGGATGGGGCATTCTAACCACGGAAGACAAACCTCTCTGTTAGAAAATAAATGCTACAGCTAGAGATGTACCCAGTAAGTAGCTATTTGAATTGACTTTGTCTTCTAAGCTGGTCATACACCTTAAGATTAGTTGGCTTAGATATGTATGTATGGAAGCAAACGACAATCAGCCATTTGCTCCCAATGCCGGAAAACTGACAAAAATGGTCGTTCAGACAAATTGGTTATATCAAACCTATTTAACCAGTTTGTCTGAACAACCATTTTTGTCTGTCTTCCAGTGTTTGGGAGCAAATGACTGATTGTCGTTTGCTCCCATACATTACCAGAGTTTTGTTCCAACCAGCCAACTGGTCTATTGCCAACTTAAGAGAAGACTGAACCCAACACATGCAAAAAAAATTGCACCCTACAACATTATGGAACTAACTCTTCACTGTTAGAAACAAATACTGAAGACTGTAGAGCTCTTTAGCAGGGCCGTAGCTAGGGTAGTGCGGCTGGTGCCATCGCACAGGGCACCATAGGTCAGGGGGTGCTGTTTGGGCCTGTCAAATTTCTGTTTATTATCATTCTTGCTTGTAGCTTCCTCTTATTTCATCCCCAGCATCTCCTGGCCTCCCCTATCTCTTCCCTGGCCCTTCCCCATGAGGCAATTCCCCTTGTTTGGGTGCATTATGTCCCTTTGAAAAATGAGGGGGGCGCCAATGCTATTTTTGGCACAGGGCACCAAAAAGTCTTGCTACGGCTCTGCTCTTTAGAGTGGCACCACTCATATGGTCATTCTTTGTATGCCCTTCCTCACACTGCTCACTGGTCCTTCTCCTGAGATGTTTGCATCTCTGACTCTGAAAAGTGCATTACCAGATGTGATGAGCGGTTTCTGCTCTGCTACCTACTGTAACAATGATATCCTGCTCTGTGGAGTTCCTGTCAGGATGGGGTTAATTATTTTTTCAACTGGTTGCTCACGTGTTTAGCTTTTCACTTCAAATTAATGTATAGATATTACAATGGTATTTTCTTCTGCCCACTTTTGCCCTGTACTGCTGTTGTCTTTTGCTAAGAGTGTACGTTGCTTGTGAATCATCAGTAATTTGAACTGTCCTAGTCACTAAAGCTCCAGCTGCTCATACTGGATGAACATTGGGATATATGTTCAGTTTGGTCGTTCATGTTTGCAGCCTGGGACTAATTTAATGCAGTTGACCAATGATCGCATATTTACCAGCAACCACATATAAAATGTGGTTGTGGTATGAACATTTTGCCCCAACTCGCAATGCAGTTATGAAAATGACGGCTAAAGTTGTGGCACTGGGACTAAGATTTAGAAAAAGCTCTGTCCCAGTGAAGGGCTGGAAGCAAAGTGATAGCTACCACTATTGCTTCCATGTTCGCAACGCACGTACTGTACTGCACATGCTCAGCTGTCGGCCTGCAAATGCATTAGTTGGGCCGACAGGGAGGGATCCCTCCAGATTCCTCCCCGATAAAATTTGCAATAGTAGCCCACAGGGCATTCCAGAGCTTGGTAAATCCGACTGGGGGCTACTTTTGCAGTGGGAAATGGAGGGACTGCGTCAGATATCGGATATATCTTCTGTGGTCCTTTTTTGTTACATCCCGGGAATACTGCTATCAAACCAGACTTGCGTTACACCCTGGTAGCATTTTACAAAAATGCCCATTAGGATATTTAATCTATTTTTGAAAAAAGAAAATTATTGAATTCTCAAATTTCATAGTGGATTAACAATTTGAACTATGCTTTTGGCCGCACATACCTCAGAGCAGTA
Organism: Taudactylus pleione; assembly: GCA_031769625.1. Lineage (NCBI taxonomy): Eukaryota > Metazoa > Chordata > Amphibia > Anura > Myobatrachidae > Taudactylus > Taudactylus pleione. The sequence goes on along the minus strand of JAUIMM010000052.1, from coordinate 10,881,898 downwards.
TGAGGTGATGCACCTGTTTAGGTGTCACAAGCTATTATTGTAAAAAAAACTCTATTGTACTAACTAATCACGAGATGTCTAGCTTATCACATAAAAGCTATGCAAATGTAAGTCCAGAAAGATAGTTATATAAGGACACATCTGTACTTTCTTATTTTTTCTTTAATTAAACATTTGTTTTTTACGAGTTCTTAAGTAAGAGAAACAGGGTACAGAAAAGAAAACACACTGATCTCACACACACATGGATTTGTGCTGGGCGGCTCACAGCGGCCCCCTCCCCAGCCATATTTTTCTCCAAAGGGGGAGTGGTCACATCTCCCGTGATTAAGCCACGCCCCTTCCCCCTGGGCCCAGGACACCCCTCTACGGCCCTGGTTATCAAGTAAATAAAACAGAAGAAAATATAATGTAGCAGACATTGGTAAATGGCATAATCATTCTGGTGGTTTGAACAGACATACTAACTGTATCTCAGTGACCAGAATGAGGGGAGTCTAGAAGACTTAAATCAATGACTTCAGCAAGGTTTGATGAATCTCCCTGGTTTTCCCTATATTCACTCCATTTAAACCATCTCATAAGAGGAGAGGAGGCTGAAGAAGAATATTTACAATCTGCCGTCTCAAATTCATAATGCCTATGTTTTTTTCCCCTCAGTATCATTCAAACCAAGTACAGAAGTGGACCACCATAATGGTGCAATGCCCGCCTTTGCGGCTGTAAGAATATGGCTTATAATAAACGTATCCCCTGATGATATCTCTCCCGGATAATAATGAAAGATACCCATCAGTGGATCAGGAGATATTGATACTCCTGTTACTTGTCTAATTAAGGTGAAGACCACAACCCATATAGGCTGGAGAAGTGAACAATCCCAAAATACATGGAAAATCCCTCCCACTTGTCCACAATTTTTCCAACAAAATGATATAGAGGGCCAGATGGGATTCTGTCTGTCTAGGGCAAGTTACAATCTATGAATCAATTTATAAAACATTCCTGCATGATTGATCCAATGAGACACCTTAAAACCAGTGGCATCATGAGGTGGGTGCAGAGGGTGCGGGCTGCACCATGGGTCCGAGGGTGACACCAAAATGCCGGCTCCTCTGCAGTGACAAGGGCTGGGTGCTGCAGGAGAATGTCATAGAAGAGGAGCTGACATTCCAGTCTCGGGGCAGCCCAGCATCTCCGGCGATTCTGGCCAGGAAGCAGTCGGGAAGCCGATGGTCGCAATGCCGGCCGCCAGCTTCCCAACTGTCCAATCCCGGTAAGGTTCAAATGACAGGCGTCGAAATCTCGACGCCTGTCATTAGACCTACGCCGGGAGCCCAACACCCGTCCAACTCGAAGGTAAGCCGGACGCCGACAGCCACGCTGGGGGAGAGCGTTAGGTTAGAGGCTCCCGGGTTGACTTATGGTTAGGCACCCCTCCCCCAGGAGGGTTAGGGTTAGGCTAGGGGAAGGGGGGGTTAGGCTTAGGCATCATCGGGGGGAGGTTAGGGTCAGGCACCCCCCCGGGAGACTTAGGGTTAGGCTGTGGGGAAGGGGGGGGGGTTAGGTTTAGGCACTCAGAGGGGGGTTAGGGTTAGGCACTTGGGGGGGGTGGTTAGGGTTAGGTATCCCTAAGGGAGGGTTAAGGGGGGGAATTAGATTAGCTATTCTTACCTTAATGGACGATCAGGATTTCCACCTCGGGATTAGAGAGATAAATCATACTAATTCTGGCCTGCCCCCTAAAGTGAAGTAATCGGGATCCCCCATGAGGCCACCCCCCCTTTATTTAAGGTCACGCCCCCTTTTAAGAAGCGCAGGGATAGTTAGACTGCGCACCGGGTGTCACCAGACCCGGTGATGCCTTTGCTTAAAACACATCCAATAAATGGTAGCCCATGTTTCCTCAGACATTGTCTGGGAAAGATCACCTTCCCACTTAAGTTGGCAGGGGATTTTGAGCCTGATTCAGAGCCGGACGCTATTTGCGCTCGCTCGTTCAGAAAAAGGGGCCGGCTATTTAAATTGAGCGCTCGCTCTTTGCGGTCTGTTGACGCCTCTATGTCTGAGCGAGCGAACGAAACATACACTCGCTATTTTGAAAAGACGCCCCCTGGCCGCTCGCATCATACGTCATCTCCGCTATTTATTAGATTAATCGAGTACATCGAAAGTCGTCTGAACTGCTCGCAGTGCTTGTGGTTGGATTTTCCTACCGCAATCATGCGAACAGTTCAGGCTAAGAGACAACCAAGTGACGTGGTCGATGACGCTGCTTTGTTAATTATGCACACCCTTAAAACGCCCGTTTTGACCGTTTGGCACGCCTGCGTTCGGATCTCCACTCCCCGTTTTCAAGCACCTTCCCCTGTTACCACCCACAAACGCCTCATCCTGTCACTCAAATTAGCAGGCACTCGCAATTTTGCGAACACACGTTTTCCGACCGCACTGACTGGTTGGCGCATGCGCATTACGACCCATACGCATGCGCAGATGTGCGAACATCGCTCAGAGCGAACGAGTGGCCGCTTACGAGCGGCTCTGAATCAGGCCCTTTGTCCCTCTTAGTGTCAGATACTTGTAGGCGGTACCACCAAGTAGTTCTGACAGGAAGAAGTGAACTTTGCCAAAACTTATGAAGGAAAAATAGGCTTTCTGAGGATAGGGAGAGTCATACTCTAGAGCCAGTGTCTTAGTTGTAAGTATTTATAAAAGTCCCAAACAGGGACAGCACATTTAGACTGCAAACAGGAAATCGGGATCATACGATATCAGACATAATGTCCCCCAATGTGGAAAGTGAATTATCCAGGCCCTACTGACTTTCTGATTTGTTATGGCTCCCTGGGTCTGGCAAGCGTTTGGGATTTGTAACATCTGTGGTGGTGTCGGCTAATATAGCGGACTGTACAGTACTTTGTATTTTTACAGTGTGAAATTCAAGTCCATTGAATAACCTGAAATGGTACAAAGTAAGCAGTAAACTGCTAGACGTTAAAAAAAAAAAAGTTACGTTTAGCAAAAAAAAACAACTGAAAAACAATGTCAATTTCAGAAGTCTATTTCAAGGAAGCTATGGGTTAAGAACTTACAACTGTTTAGTAGCAATGAAAAAGAGGCTTGCCTAGACCATGAAGACTACCTGACAGATGAATCAGAATTGGCTAATTGCGCATGGTTTTTTGAACGCCATAGAATAGGCAAAAGGATGGTTCCTCAGTGTGTAGGATTATTTACTAACCAATACGCTGCTTCCCAGTGTATTTAAACCCAAAATTTAGAAGGGCAATGATTTTAATAGCAAAACACTTTATGTTTTGCTATTAAAAGCATTGACCTTTGAAATTTGGAGCTTAAACATGCCAGGAAGCGTGGCTTGTAACCAGCTGCTTACTAAATAAACTACTGTGACACCAACTGTCAAACATGGAGGAGGATGCATGATAGCTGGATCCCAAGTCGATGACTTGCACAAAGTGACTAGCACCCTGAACCAAAATTACTACCAGAGCATTTTGCAGCACCATGCAATACCATCTGATCTACAGTATGCCTAGTTGGTCAAGGGTTCATCCAAAATAATAACCCAAAACATACAGTATCTCCAGGCTATATCTGAACTATCTTCAAAGAAAAGGACAAGTTAGTGGGATTCAAATCTTGGAATGGCCAGCACAGTCTCCACACTAAAATCACAATGAGCTGGCTTGGTATGAACTGGACAGAAGGGTGACAGCAAAGCAAACTGCATGTGCAATATATTTGGGGAACTTCTGCAATAGTGTTGAGAAGAACCTTACAAACAATATTGATTTCCATTGTAGAAAGAATGCCACGAGTGTGTTCAGCGGTTATATTTACGTCTGCATAAGGTAGCTACTTTTATGAGTCAGTCATTTTGTTGATATGATTTTATGATTTCTATTTATATCTGCAGTTGTTTACTTGTTCTATGCTTTACTTTTAGAGTACATTAAACTGTGTAGATTTGAATAAAAACTGGAAAAATGGCAGTGTTCTAAAACTCCTGACTGGTAGTGTGTGTGTTATTTAATGCAACAAAAATAGATTGCAAAGTAGTGATGTGTGCATCTCACTCTGGCTTTTTATGTATAACAAGAATATTTGTTTTAATGCCATCGTATAACTCCACATGTCTCCATATAGCCTTAAATGCCGTTGTATAATCTCATATATCGCAATTATAGTCTCTCATGAATTGGATCTTTAGAATGTAAGCTCCTATGAGCAGGGCACTCTACCCTCTTGTGCTTCTCCTTACTCTACCTTCATCCACTTCTTACTCTCTACCAGGGCACCTAACACTTGGTTGCTTTGCATTGTTGCTTATCTGGGTGTTATGGTCGCGAATGTAGCAATGTATATTATCCATGTCCTGTATTGTACTGTACTGTAAGTTACTGTAAATCAACCTATTTGTTTATGTACTTTTTAAGGCGCTGCGGAACACTTGTGGCGCCATATAAATAATCGATAATATTAATAATTGTTATGGCCTCTCCATATAGCTTCATGAGCACAGTCATATCCCATGTTACTCAAGATCCACCATAGCTACTCTCCAGGAGTGGTGCTGCACTAGTAGGAAGTTGAACTTTAGCACTGTCTTTAGTTTACCAACAATAAAGATTTTTCAATATTTCCTATGGTACAGGTTCTCAAACTCTGTCCTCAGGACCCCAAACAGTGCATGTTTTCCAGGTGTCCTCACAGATTCTCAAGTGAAATAATTAGCTTCACCTGTGGATCTTTTAAAACATGTCAGTGAGTAATGAATACACCTGTGCTCCTGCTGGGTGACCTGGAAAAAGTGACCTGTGTGGGGTCCTGAGGACCGAGTTTGAGAACCACTGTCTTGTGAAACTATGAATATCTGTAGTTAGCTTGGAGGTATGACCTTAGCCTTGTGAAACCAAACTTTCACTTCCTACTCTATTCATATTTCCTAGTCCATTCATACAGTACTTCCTACTCCATACATATTTTCTTCTCCCTTCATATTTATTTTTGTTTCAAAAACTTACTGCACATCATTTTTCCAAAGACATAATTTCCCTGCATTCCTGTGTGTGCCACATATATGGACAGCACTTGAGGCATTGGGCATGGTGGCCCTGGTGTAACTATCTCACAGCTCTGGGACATTGGCTGGAGTTTGACCAGTGCACTATCCATGTTTACGTACATATGTCTTCTTGCATCTTTGCTGCGTACGTGGCCAATCGCGACACACATGGCGCGAGGCGTGCGCCGGCGAGCGGAATACGCGCACTGCATTTGCACCTGCGACTCCATAGGAATGCATGATGCGATCATAGTGCACTCCATAGCGTACCGTACCGTATGCTGCTGCTGGCAATCGCATGGCACGAAGCGTGCGCGTGTTTGTAGCTCGATCGGCAAGGATGTAAGAGGACACATCTGTAGGATACCTTCAGGTTCTCCAGTTTCGTCCCACTCCCCAAAAACCATAGTATGAGAGTGTGTTTTTTGGTAGAGGATACAGTGTAAGCTCCACTAGCGCATGGACTTAAGTTAATAATAAAGTGTTCTCTCTGTAAAGCACTGGGTAATATGTACTGTATAAATACAGGTTGTGACCACAAGCAAGTGGGCTTTCCCTGCTGCGGTCATACTCCACGCGACTGCAGGATCTGCTCCTCCCCCGGCCATCTGAACGGACTCAGTGAGTCAGAGGACGATTTCCTCTTCCTTCCACGTGTCCCTTGTGCGTTACAATCGGCATTCTGAACAGACAAACAAAAGTGCATGGAGAGAAACAAAAGTTCCCCTCTGTGAGCACTATATCACGATCTGTGCATTTAGAGCGAGCTGTTGTGTCACTCCTCGACCCATAGGCAAACGCAGGGGGGGTTTCCGTCTGCCTGGAAACCCCCTTCCCCAGCACACACCATCATCACAATAGAAATAGTAATATAATAGAGTGTTACAAGCGCTGCATGTTCTTCTCAGTATCTCAAATGAAATGACTACCACCACCTATGGATCTTTTAAAATGTGTCAGCTAGTAATAAATATACCTGTGCACCAACTAGGCCATGTGGAAAATATGCACTGTTACAGGTGCACTGCTATAGACCATCAATAGGGTAAATTATTAATACACTATCCAGTACATAAGGAGACCAATATGTACATATATGTCCAGGGCAGTGCTAGGTTCCTCTGCTGCTCCCCCAGACTCCCGGACTTGCTCCCATGCTCTCTAATGGTGCCCACATCTGAAGAAAAACATTCTGCTCAGACAGGATGGATCTACTGCTGCATCTAATGGCTTACTGTGATCACTGGTCCTGTATATGCTGGAATTATGACACACAATATACTTTATATGTAACATATTAAAGCTGGATAAGTGCTAATTCTGCCCTCTTCATGGACTGGCCACACTCGCTCTAAAATCAAGCATTTGGAAACCCCCCTCTAGAAATCCTGCGTTTGCCACTGCGACCCCTTGCTCTGCTACTTCCTGCTCAGAGGGGACTGAGCTGCATGCCTCCTTACATTAGGTCGCGCCCCCGAAAGTACCCAGGGCCGGCACAGCTCTCTACCGCCCTGGGTAGCACTGGGATCTCTTAAGGATAAATTCCACTGGTAAAATATGCCAAATGTGAGTCAAGTGCAGAATGAGGCGTATATTTTTTTATACTGTATAAAGTATTGCTTTTTTTTCTTGATGGTTCAAAGGTTTGACAACACCTACTGAGTCTGGGGATTAATTATAAATTAAGAATAATAGGATCTATAAAACACAAGACATGAATTACATTCTCATTGTTTTCTTTGTTTGTGTAAACAGGTCACATTCAAGATGTTGTTTTACAAGAAAGGTTAGAAAGAGAAGATAAAATCCAAGTGTCTCTAGCAGTATTAAAACAGGTATGCATTACTATACTGTACTTTGGAGTCATTTAGTCTATGATATTTTTGTGCACACTAATTATAATAGTCAGTAAATCATTGCCACCTTTTATTTAATCAAATTTGCATATTGACTATAAACTCCTATACTGCACTGAGGCGTCCTAGCAAAGGAACTGTTGCATACTCTAAAGGGCTCCCATGTAACTGGCCATACCCAAATGTCTACTCTAATGAATAGGAGTGATTATTTATATTTCTAAATACTCATAGTTTAGTAAGCTATTTTTGCACATTTGTTTTACTGCAAATACTTTTATTCCCTGCCATGTTAAACTGTCTGGTTAAGGCAAATACTAGAATAAAATGGAAAGCTGGCCACCGTTCTCTGAGTCAGATTGCCAATTCGTTATCCTCTAATTCAGTGACATCATGCTGGCTGAGATTGGTGGATACTTTCTTGGCTTATAACGTATCTTATTGTATAATGTAGAGTGAGAACTTTTAGTAGTCACCTGTTAACCCTACTACCATTATACATAGTCAATTTAGTAAAATAATTAGCATGTAGTCAATGTTGATCAGCATTACGGAATCGGTATGTAATACCGCCAGTTCGAATCCCGGCAGCGTCAGGCCGACAGAGGAAGAGATCCCGACAGTGGCAGCCCGACAGTGCTGGAAATCCCGATCGTCCCCAGGTAAGTACTAACTAACCTAAGCTGCTCCCCTAACCCTCCCTTAGGGGTGCCTAACCCTAACCTCCCCCCCAAGTGCCTAACCCTAATCCCACCTCTAAGTGCCTAAACCTAACCCTCCCTTCCCCGCTGCCTAAACCTAAGTCCCCCGGGGGTGTGCCTAACCCTAACCCCCCCTTCCCCTAGCCTATCCCTAATCCTCCCGGGGAGGTACCTAACGCTAAGTCCCCCCCGGGAGCCCTAAACCTAACCCTCCCCCCCCCCCCCTGCGGCTGTCCTCTCACGGCGCCCGGCATCCCTTCGATCGGGGTAATGACCGGCGTCTAGATTTTAGACGCCTGGCATTTAACCCTAGCCGGGATTGAGGAGTTGGGAAGCCGGCGGTCGGTATTACGGTCGCTGGCATCCTAAATGTATACCAGCATTACAGAGGAAAACATCTAGGCATCCGGCTTATCAAAATATAGAGACCAAGTAGGTGGGAAACAGGCGATGGGATGGTCTTTTTTTACTGAGCAGTTGCTAAAACAGGGGTAGTCAAACCCTAACAAGCATAAATACAGATATAAAAGTGGTAGCAGCGCTAAGATGTGTGTATAATATCAATGAGTATACCTAGATGGACATGAAAAAAGACACTTTAATAAAAATATTTAAAAAAGATTAGCATGTATCACACAGTAACATATGAGCAATAAGCTTCTTCCAATTGACTATTCAAATTAAACAATGCCTGTTCCTGTATGTGCTTCCGGGTAATAGTTAAGTAGCATCAATCTCAGTTTGAGAAAACAGTATTTGTCCAATATACAGTTCCATATGCTGCACTCGGAACCCTCAAATGTCCATGGTGTGAATAGGGTGGTTAAATCCAAATAAGTATACACAGATGTTTCCAAAAGAAAGGATTCTGGTTCTTTAATTACCGGAAAGCTGGTCCAGGCTTCTTATGGAGTCCAGTTAAAAGACACAGGGGTCACTTGTTGGATGGAGGCAAAAGTACTGACGCGTTTCGCTGTATAAATGTTGCAGCTTTTTCAAAGGTGAAATTTTAATTTCAAGGAGGGTCTTCTTATACCCCTCTAATTGGTCTTGCTTATTTGCCCATGATTACAATTAGCCATCTAATTAACTCAGATACTCTTAAAAACAATAGCACTCTAATATGGAGGCAAACCTATAGAAACATTGTCTTCAATTATTACTAAAAAATAAGCTTTTAAAAGATTCTCCGCTAGGTAATATATTTAATCTTACCTTTCACTTCCGTTCCAGGGAACTAACTCCGATCACGTGATGTAAATATAACATCACATGTTTCCTGAGTAAGATCTGTCTAAGGGATTGTATCATTATGTTGCTATGGGAATTTCTTCCTCCCACTATCTCATTGGGCGGTGGGATCACATGCCTTCTGACACTTCACTAAAAGTAAAGTCACGTATCATGTGGCGTGCGACGGCATTCGGCGTATGAATAGGTTTCAATCGCCATTATTCTGATCATGTGGTGTTATCCAACGTGATCGTACTTCCAAGCTAGTTGTCTTATCTGTAATTACAAGGAATTATGAGAAATGTAGTTTGGAGTGCTTTTGTTGTCTTCTCTGACCTAATATTTTTTTGAGAAAGAGATACAATAACATATCTAGATCTTCCCCTTATTCCTAACACAATAATATTGTAATTATGGATTTATTTCAAGAACCATGATATCGCGTGATCGTGTCCTTAGGCTAATCAGCTTGTCAAATATTTCAGGGAATTATGGGGGATGTAGTTTAAAACACATTTTGTATTGCCTAATGTGCGTATACTGTATACACTGACCTAATATTTTCATTAAAAGGTAAACAAAAATTAAAAACGGAGAAAAATTAGAAAATAGATGACAAAGGGAATAAAATGACATGATATATCTAGATCTTCTTCTTGCAACTGTCATTGCTTTAACACAAGTTTAGTATAATAATGTATATTTATTATCGTGATGACTAAGAAATTCCAATTGGGCATCAGCTTTAGCCCCATTTGTCAGAATAATCATTATATTCATGCAATTGATTATGTATAATCTTCATGCATTATCATATATATCATTATTTATACATTCAATTGAAAATAGTCCTCATACAATGATCACAGTAGACATAATACAATAGATTTCATCATTTCGTATTGGACTCATCACATTTCTGCACTGAATTTTGTCACTTTTCTGAATTCCAATTCCAATTCAATTCATGGAAACATCTGTGTATACGTGTTTGGATTTAACCACCCTATTCACACCATGGACATTTGAGGGTTCCGAGTGCAGCATATGGAACTGTATGCCAATAGGACCATCCCTCTACTGGTGTAAGGACTTGGTAACTATATATCCATTGGACAAATACTGTTTTCTCAAACTGAGATTGATGCTACTTATTAAGTATTATCCGGAAGCACATGCAGGAACAGGCATGTTTAATTTGAATAGTCAAATGGAAGAGGCTTATTGCTCATATGTTATTGTGTGATACATGCTAATCTTTTTTTAATATTTTTATTAAAGTGTCTTTTTTCATGTCCATCTATGTATACTCATTGATATTATACACACATCTTAGCACTGCTACCCCTTTTGTATGTGTAACTGGCTTATCAGATTTAATGGGATCTAAGTGACTGAAATGATTCTTAAGTGATATCGGTTACAGACTTTACATTTAATGCAATGGCCCCCATACACGGTGCAAATCAAAGTCGGTAAGATGTGTTGTACGATTACCCTTGAAATTCTTCATACGATGTGGTCAAATGGTGTACGATTGATTAAAATCATAGGATAAGATACATAGAAGTGTATCACATTGTACAAAAGATCGTAGATCTCTCTGCAAAACCATCTGATCTGCGATCCAACTAGAGGATAGTGGGGACACACATCGGGGTCGCAGAACACACAAAAAACACCTATTTTCATACGATTGGTCTGTACATCCCATAGAAACTGTCCATATTGGGTAAAAAATTCTACCGTGTATGGGCACCTGAACATTTGTCTTTATTTCATGTTGCATTAACATTATTTTGTTACTGTATGTAGCATTTAGGAAAGAGTTTGTTTCATTGTTTTCTGAGTTTATATTTATTCATATTTGTAAAATAGTTCTGACCAGTAGGAACAAAGCTCGGTTATTGTGCACATAAGTCTAGAGAAATTGTGAGAAACATAAACCCAAATAAGAATAGTTAATAATGATGTTGTCTACAATCAGGTAAAGGACATTTTAAAAGGTTCACTGCGTTTCAACCAAAGCCTTCTTGAGGCTGAAGAAAATGAGGAAATTACCATCACGGATGATCATTACTGCACCAGTTTGCAAGGAGAAAGGGGGGACGATGGCTTCCTAAAGGAGATGGAACATCATACACCAGCACAGTCTCATGAGGTAATTTTATACTCTTCATATTACTTCATTACAATAAACGAATACTTTGATGTCATTTTGATTTTCTATCAAATGATCATGGTCATTGAATTGTCAGTGCCTTTATGAGGCTGTACAGAATGGTGTTGAGTTCTTCAATCTGTCTTGAAATTTATATAAGTCGCATAATTGAAGAATGGAGATGTGGATGACTGGCACCAGCTCCCATTTGAGGGGAGCAAATTATCAAGACAAAGATGTGCAGCCAGGAACAGCATTAAAGGGCAGATTAGTGACCTTATGGGAACCTCATTAGCAAATGTAGTGCATGCTGTACTACTTCAGGCACATCTGTTATAAAAGGTCACATGACAACACAAAATATAATTTGCACTGCAGTCACTTTCACAAATGATCTTTATTTTGTATAAATAGTCATTGTTTACACACTGATTTTAGCAACCGCTATAAACAATTTCCCCTTCAGGAGAAGAACAGCATGAAGTGAGGCATAACAAATCTTCATAGCTTGAGCCCAAAATTGGGAAGGTCCCATGAGAATCAGTATAGTTGTCAGACAGCACTGCTCTATACTACATTGCAGCTTTGTCTATCTGCTGTACTGCTGCTGGTGTATTAGCTCAGTTGCCTCTTGTTTAGATTCTGGGATGTTGGGGCTCTGTTTGGAAAAGATACAAATACTATTCGATTTCTTGAAAGCAGAGCAGCGAGTGAACACTACCCAATTGCCAGCTACAACATTACCTTAATAGTATTTTATTTTTTTAATGTATTTATTGAGAGTTTTCATAAATCTATATACACGTAGACTTCTGCTTCTGGAGTTCTACTGCCACCACTGCCAATTCACAGCCACAGCTGCTTTCCGGTGCCCAGACTCTATGTCAGGACCCGGACTGTCAGGCCGCAACTGAAGTCGCGGTCAGCTGCACTCCACGTATCCAGATTCCAGCGCACTCTCCTGCTTGCCCGCTCTCCCCGCAGCTGTGAGCGGCATCTGCCACGTGGAACAATTTAACACTGCCACAGAGCCTAGCGTCCAGTCCCACTACCCAGTGGTTCTCCCTCACCTGCTATAGCGCTGCTCCGCTGTATCCACGATTGCTTCTTCTGTCCATGGGTGCAGCCATCTTGGTTTGATCATGTGATCTTGCAAGTACCAATGCTATTCACTCCTGGGATCAGCTGTTAGTGTATGGCCAACCAGTAGCAGGCACTGGGTATATAAACCCTTCCTAAACTCTAAATCAGTGTCTGTGCCACGTCTCCTAAAGGCTTCATTTTGGCTCCTGCCAGATCTACATTTGTTCCTGACTCAGTACACTTAAACCAGCTTCCAAGAACATTTGCTATTTACTGAGCATTGCTCAGCACCTTGTTCCAAGAACTTTTGCTAATTACTGAGCATAGCTCAGCACCTGGCTCCAAGTTCTTTTGTTAATTACTGAGCATAGCTCAGCACCTGGCTCCAAGAACTCAGCATAGCTCAGCACCTGGCTCCAAGAACTCTTGCTGATTACTGAGCATAGTTCAGCACCTGGCTCCTAGAACTCTCTTTTACCTGGACCCAACCCAGTTCTTCTGCATACAATCTTCAGTCTCAAAGAATCATTCACGGACCGTTTCAAGCATCTATCTAGTGGAATATTACTCAGTATTGCTACTACATATTCCTGGGACTGGTTCTGTGCCTATACCACTATTTCCTCCATGCATTCTTGTTATCATTAAAGTTCTATTCTTCAGATCAACTCGTGTCCAGTTCCAGCTTCTATACTGTCTGTATTCATCTATCGTTTCTGTTCTCCAGTCGCGTGTCGTCATATGAGGAAAACATATCTCAGACCTCCTCAGCTTGTGCTGCCGGAATCTCAGCCAGCAAAGCCTGTTCTATCACAGGAGGCCAATTTATCTAGAGTTAGTGCCTTGTGAAGACCTAGTGACTGTCCTGGAACACCGTATGTAGAGATACTTCTCTTTGCAGATGCCTGGTAAACATCACAAGACCCGCTCTGACAGAAGGCCTGATTCCAACATGGACACCAACTCCCTGGAGGAGATGCTGCCTCCCCAATGCATGCATCAGGCTCAAGCTGAGTGCCTTACTCAGACCCTCTCCTGGAAGCTCCTGTCACCTATGCTTCAATGGTGCAGGCTACTAGGGACTCTATGAGCCCACTGCTCCAGGATCAGACTGCTACTTTCACACAGGCAGTTAAGAAGGTAAAAGCACAGGTCCAACAGTTAGATACACAACTTGCTGTTTTTGGAAACAATGTTGGCAGACACTTCCATGATATTAAAGTACGCTGTAATAGTTTGGCACAGACTAATCATCAGAGAACAGGTCAAGACTAAAGTAACTTGAGAGTTGTTGGCTTCCAGAAACCCTTAAAAGTCCTGCACTATATCACCTTTTAAAGACCACACTTCCTGAACTTTGGTTATAAGTGACATTTGTACGGAACTTGTCATTGAAAGGGCGCATCGTCTTGGCTCCCAGCGTGACAACCTCACTGGCAGACCGCAGGTGTTCATTTTTAAGTGTCTAAATTTTGCCCATAAAGATGCATTGTGGTCTGCCTCCAGACGTCATTGCAATTAGAGCTGGGAAGGGTGTAAGCTTCATGTCTTTCAAAATTACTCAACTAAGGTGACCTGGGCCCGTAATGCGTTCCCACAAGTTTGATCAAGCCTATTAGAGACAGCAGCAAGTACGCCCTGCTATATCCCACCAGACTCGTCTCTTTGATGACTCCTCATATGGTGAGGAGTAATTTCAGAGGAACGGAACTCTCCACCACTGTCAGCTGCTTATTCTCCTAGAAGTTGTATTTCTGCTTTTTTGGGTTGACTTCCTTGTTTCTGGTGATACCTCTAAAACAGCTTATGGGACCCATTGTTGACAGATGTGGGCGGCGTTTTCTGTTTTAGGTGAATTTGTCTCTGAGTCCTCCACTATTATTGTTTATATGCCTGATCATTTTAAAGCATCTGGGTCTGCGATACATGCTGAGAGGTTATGGAGGTGGGGTGTTTAAAAGTTTTATCACTTTTAAACACCAGATGGATATTGAAGACTTCCTTTAATAGTTTTTTGCACTTGATCTGAACTCTGTCCCTCCAGATATGGCTTAATACTAGGACTGCACCAGTAGCCGGGAGGTGAGACTGCATTACCAATTTACTGACTCCAGCCAAGAGGACGTGGTAAACTTAAAAAAAAATTTTTATTTGTCCCAAATGCCATTGTGTTTATTCATGGCCATGATGGACTTTTCAAACTAAGATAATTTAATTTTATATGTCTCTTCAAACCAACCTTATACCAACTCACTGAATGAGAATGTGAATGAGACTTTCTGCTGTTTCAATATTAAAAACAGCTTTATATATACTGCTGCTATAATACAGACGTGAATGAGAGACTTTGTTCTGCTATAATATTTAAATCAGTTGATATATGTTGCTGCTAAAACACAGATACAATTGAGAGAATTTTTTCTGTTGCAATATTAAAACCAGGGGATATATATTGCTGTCATTATCTGCTATAACACCAAAAATAGCTGCTGGATATGCAATACAGCTTTAATATCAGCTTGCTAATTGTCTCTATAGGAAAGAAGGACTCACATTATTAATTCATGCTATGAAGGAGAAATTGATGCTTTGATATTTTGTTACCGGCCTGTGTTTTAACATTGTATTTTTGTATGCTTTTATATTATGTGGCTATTTTAAATTAAAAATTTCTGACTGTCAGCACTTTTTATTTTGTAGTTTTTTAAAGTTTCTTTCTAATGTGGGTTAAGTAATCCCTCTAACTGGAAAGCAGCAGCCAATCAGGTGATTGCACTAAGTATTTGATTGGTGCCAGGTGTCAAAATTTTGCCCATAAAGATGCATTGTGGTAGGCCTCCAGACGTTATCGCAATTTGAGCTGGGAAGGGACTAAGCTTCATGTCTTTCAATATTACTCAAATGAGGTGACCTAGGCCCACAATGCGTACGCACAAGTTTGCTCAAACCTATTAAAGGTAGCCACAATTACGCCCTGCTATACCCCACCAGACTTGTCTCTTTGATGACTCCTCATATCGTGAGGAGTCATTTCAGAAGAACGGAACTCTCCACATCTGTCAGCTCCTTATTTCTCCTAGAAGTTGTACTTCTGCTTTTTTGGGTTGACGCCCTTGTTTCTGGCGATACCTTACAAACAGTGCATGGGACTCATTATTGACAGATGTGGTTGGCGTTTTCTGTGTTTTACGTGGAGTTGTCTCTGGGTCCCCCACTATTATTGTTTATATGCCTCATAATTTTAAACCATCTGGGTCTCCCAAGACCTTACTTATTACCTCTTTAGATTACGCTTTTGTTATATTCTAGCTGTGGTTTTATTATTTGTTCAATGTTTGTATTTTTACTATACTGGGTGTGGTGGGCTAGGAGTTATTTCTGTACATCTCTGTTTGCCCATTTTCGCTAATTATACGGAAGTCTTCACTTCTTTACCATATTGGTTTGCGGAGAGCCTGTCTCCTCTGAACACTGTGCTCTACTGTGTTTCAATGCTTGTCTGTTTTTCTTTTATATGTTTGATTACTCCCCCCCCCCCCTTCTCTCTGCCTTCCGTTTCCCTTTGTCCTCAGTGGTATGTGTATGTGTTTATATGTTCACATACTTCATGCTCTTCGGGTCCAGATTCCTGTATTTATGTGGAAATATGATGTCATGCAAATGACCTGGCTATATATCCCCCTCCTCACCCTGGCTCTATGGACTCTTTTAATGTGTGTACCTGGAATATTGGAGACTTTCACTGCACAGTAAAGTATAATTAGGTTTTTACTTATATATGTAAACATCGTATAGACCTGCCGTTATTACAGGAGACACACCTTTCAGAGACTATGAATTGGCTAAAGGAAACCTTTTTATCCGGTAGTAGCATTTGCTACTTATAATATGATGGCTTGAGGAATGGTTGTATTGCTGAATAAGAATCTGCCTCATACTAATCACTCCTGTGTTTCTGATGATGCTGGCCTTTTGTTGTTGTGAATATTACCATCAATGCCACTAGATATACCGTTTGGAATGTATTTGCTCCGAATGTGTATAATAGGGCCTTTCTTCAAAATCTACTTGCATATTGTATTCTTCAACACAAACAACGTTAATAGTCGGGAGTGATTTTAATTTGGTGTCTTATGCCATTTTAGACAGACAAACAGAAAGCGAACCTATTGGCATGGATATCACCCCTTGGAAAGGGATTTTACTTGTTTTTCTGCTACGCATGGTCCGATGTCTCGCATAGACTACCTCCTTCTGTCGCAAGTCCTAGTCCCTAAAGTTACTGCGATGGCTATTAAGCCAAGTTGTTTCTCTGATCATGCTTTAGTATGGGTTACTATGTTAGAAAATGTTGATAAGAGCCCTTATCGCCAATGGCGCTTTCCTACCTTTTTGGCTAATTCATTGAAGTTTCACTCTGATAGAAACCACTTTGCAGGAATATTTATTCAGTAACTCTGACCATGCACAGAAGAACCCTCAGCTGTTCTGGCATGCGTCCAAAACAGTCCTTAGGGTTGAAATAGTTTCTTATGTAAATCAATATAAACACAATTATTATACCTCATATGACTGTGCTCAGAGGGAGTTGACTGATGTGTACCATGCTCATACGACCACCCCTACTGCTGCTCTTAGTCACATACCTAGATAAAAAAAACAAGCTTTTGATAATGTAGTTCCTCACAATGCAGATCACTCTTAATATCAAAAGGATTTTCGTTTCCATAAATTCGGTAATAAAACCAGTCACCTCCTCACTAATATACTTTGAGGAGCTCAGACTCCCACTATAATTCGCTCCATGCTATTACCGGATGGCAAGCATGTACACTCAGGCAAGCAGATCTCAGATATTTTACGGTCTTTTTATGCTAATTTCTATGCTGACAATCCTATTGATTCACCACAAAAGGCTGCATTTTGGAGTGGCTTGGATGTCCCTCAGCTCTCCTCTTACTATTCCTCCATTTTTGCTGCTCCCATCATGCTGGAGACCTCCCCTACAATGAAATCCCTGAAGACGGCTAAGGCCTGAGGTCCTGATCGACTGACGAGAGAATTTTATAAAATGGTATTGGCCAGAATTTGACATGCTACACTCTGTGTACCTCTCCATAAGTCAAAACCAAGTAATACTAAATACTTTAACTCGGTTATTTTAAAGTTACTTCCTAAGCCTGGGGGAGACCATGAATTACCTGGTTCATATAGAGTCATATCATTGCTTAATACTAATTACAAAATTCTCACAAAAATTTTAGCCATTAGACTTAAATTATTTCTTCCATCTGTCAATTATGGCAATCAGATGGGATTCATTGTGGGCAGACTCTCCATAATTAATTTACATGAAGTTCTTTCTGGTGTACATTGGCTTCAGTCCTCTGGGGAACCAACAGCACTGTTATCATTAGATACTGAAAAGGTCTTCAATCTTGTTACATGTTACCATCTATACGAGGCCCTGCACTGGCTCGGATTCCCGGATGACTTTATCTCAATCCTTCATACAATATATTCTTCCCCGACCATGCAGGTCTCTAGCAATGGCTATCTATCTACACCATTCCTGATTAGAAGGTGTATGCTACAGGGGTTCTGGTTCTGTGCATTAGCACTTGTACTCCTTGCTATAGCATTACAGAATGCAGACTTCTTCTCAGGCTTCCATGTAGGGTCGTTAGAGCCTAGGTTAGCTTTATTTCTGATGACATGCTTTTATTGATATCTAAACCAGCTTCGTCTATCCCTAAGATAACATAATCACAAATTTTGTCTCATTCTCTGGCTACAAAGTTAATTTTCAAAACATTCTCCCAATAGTTATATCTTCTCATATTCTCCCTGTGCCTCCTCCCTGCTCCTCATTTGTCAGGGCTCATTCCCAGCTTAAATATTTAGGTATTCAGATTCCGACAGATTTAGCCTGGTCAATTTCTCTCCTTTACTTACCAAAATCACACATTTATTGGAAGATTGCGCTCCCTCCCGTTTTTCAAGGCAGTATTTTTTCGTTACATTACTGACTGAATGTTGGGAAAGGAAGTACATACTAATTCTTCTCTTGATATTTAACTATTTGCCCCATACTCCCTGAGTGCACATTTTCACACACCTAAAACCCTGCTTCCCCCCTGCTGTTTTACATAACATAATATTCCATGACACCTGCCTCACTGCGATCTCGATCAAGCGGAGACTTAAGCGGAATCCTAATAATTCTAAATTTACTACATTTGGGGGAACATTGCCTTTTCTCCAAGGTTGGACACTACAATTTTTCGTTCTTGGTGCTTTAAGGGTTTGGGAGCTGTTAAGGATTTTTTTGACCTATGTGGTACACTCACTGACTTTTCAAGCCTTGGAGAAAAAATATGGCATCCCTAACACTCATTTCTTCATGTACCTCCAAATTAGGTATTATATACAATTCACCTGCAATTCACATTTCTCCTGTTATTCCCAATTCGACAGACACAGACTCAATAACTTCTTTGTTCACATTCCTAGCTAAAAATGACTAATAGACATACTTGACTACTCTCCCTGATTGTCAGGGAGACTCCCTGAAATAGTAGCAATCTCCCTGACTCCCTAGTAGAGTCTAGCAGTCTCCCTGATTGCACCTTACCCTCATTATGTAGCTGTTATATACTTGGGGGAAAAAAAATAAATCAGAGATACTCGTATACTGTACATTCAAATGGTATAATCAGTGTCATTTCCCTGCATTGGTTATAAGGTACAATGGAGCAGATTTATGAAGCTCTGGGAAGTGATAAAGTGCAGAATGATAAACGACCAACCAATCAGCTGCAAACTGTCATTTTTCAAACACAGCCTGCAACATGACAGTTGGGAGCTGAGTGGCTGGTTATTTATCACTCTGTACTTTATCACTTTCCAGAGCTTCATACATCTGCCCCAGTGATCCCTGTGGTTACATGCATTTTCATATGAGGTTTTTCTTGACACTCATAAGGAACCCCTTGTAAAACACAATGCATTAGTAAGCCCTGAAAAGTATCAGTGTGTTTTCATCAACAATTAGATCTTACTAACTGCTTTGGGGCTCGTTTACATTTGGATGTAAGTCCATTTTATGGCACGCCTCTCAGATGTAGCAGTACACGTCCACTTTACCGCCGCGCTTATACAGTAGGTGTTGCTTTCACAATCTACCTGAAATGCTTTTTCAAAAGTAGGCAGGTATGCTATAAGACCAAGTTTTTTTTTCTCTGTAGAACTCCTGTCCACTTATTCAGATAAGTTATGGTTTAAAAGTGTCACAGGCTGGTCCTCAGTCCTCCCTACACTAGACTCCCCGGAATCACTTCTAAAGTATTATGATGCAAATCTTCAAATTCTTCATTCTGCAACTCTGCAGGAGGTACAGTGCACGTCACACTACTCAATAGGGCCTATATTTCACAAAACCAAGGAAAAGACATGGTTCCTGAGGTGGGATGTGTCGGCAGTGTAAAGCTACATTTTTTCACATCTTCTGAGAGTGTGTTAAAAATTAGAAAATGTTGGGACAAACTCATGTATTTTATCAATGGAATGGTTTCTTTCCAGCTAAGAAAGGACCCCCTGGCATTGCTTTGCTCCAATTTGGATGATTGGCAATTAGGTCCCCTAAAAAAGGAGATTCTCTCGCTTCTTACTACAATTGTGATTGTAGTTAGGAAGGCTATACTGCTTACTTGGACTTTAAGTGCTCCTCCCTTTATTAGTACAGTTACAAGAATGCTACTTCAGGTTCTTTATTTTGATCGTAAAGCCACCCTCCCAGATGTTGATAAGGGAGTACTCAAATTTCAGAAGAAATGGGGTCATTTATCTCACCTTGATCTAGCCACACAAACACATTAACAAAGTATTTGAATCTACTGGCTGTTTTTTCTTTAAACAATTAGAAAATGCACCTGGGTAATTTACAGTTCATTTTTTATACAGATTTTATGTTGCAGATTACAGACTCCCCACCTTGGTGTCTAACTGTCTGAAATACAGTATATTGTAAGATTCTTTTAAGGGGATATAGTTACCATCCCAGCAGTCTGAATCATGTTTATTGCGCTGATTCAACTGTGTCTAACCTATCATGCCCTTACTGAAATGTTTGTATTATTGCTCCGAAATAAAAACAGATATTTACAAAAGAAAAGCATACATGCACATAAAAAATTTATACAAATATTCAATGCAGGACTGAATGAAACAGGTATATCAAGTAAGTGAAAATGTCTTGTTCAAATTCTGTCACCATCACATTTACTACAAGTATTAATAAAATGTGTGTACAACATGAGCAAAACAAGACATACTAATTTGCCTGTCTCCGGTATCATATAGTAATAGCATTTATGTTTAATACTTGGCCCAGACCTTCCCCAACACTAAACCAATAGCTTTCACATTTAATTAGCCCCAACATAAATTAATAACATTTACATTTAAGAAATAGACCTATTACCCCTCAGTCAGACCCAAAATTAAAGTAATATTGAGTATGCGCATTATGTATGAAATATGCACCTTTAATACAGAGAGCCTACGTTGAATTATAATATCCTCTAACATGTTTACCACCCACCAACGTCCACATAATATTTACCTCACCACAGCTGTCCACATAAAATTAAACTACCCAGTGCCAGTATCCATATAGCTTTAATACTTTCAAATTGGTATCGATAAGTATAATATGAAGAGTCAACTGAAAATGGCTAAGCATTCTTCAGAAAGTTTCCCTAAAGACACAGACTGTTTTGAACCAATCACAGGTTTCAATGGGATTTTTGTGGTGTTGGATCTCTTGAAGCCTAATATACGGGAACATGTAATTGGAAGGGTAACAGCTCACTGAAAATAGCCGACCCAGAGGAAAACACTTTACAAAATAGTGTTGAGTAAATGAAAAGTATATATAGTACATCTGAACCCACTGAACCACACACAAAGTTCTTGACTTTCGCAAAAGCAACTTGCCAAAACTGTTTTAAACCTCCCAACATGTCTTTAAGCAAGGTAATAAATCTGGGATATTATTAGCCATGTTTCCTAAAAAAAAAATCTGCACTCATCCAAAATAATTTCTACAATTTACCATTGAAATGGTGTTTTTTTAATACACTCTAGGAATATCAACTCATGCCTGCTAATTGTTTTTTTACTTTATATAATAATTAAAGTAATGTATGAATCTGAAACTGAGAAGTATTTATCCTTAGTTCAGATGTCATATATTAGTGAAGGCCATGTGGAATTTTTACAAGCAGAACTTTGGAGGAAATCCAGCAAGCGATATTATGGTTCCCTACATCTAAGGCACAGCCACTGGCTCGCTGCCAGTGGAGTGGTATACATCTTAAAGTATAACGAATCCATAGAGTTGTTGAATTTACGTGAATATGTTTATTAGAATGGGTTATTTCTCCCATCATTGAGGTATGCTTTTATTACAGTTGTACTAAAATCTGGAAAAGATCCAAGAAAATGTAAGTCTCATCCTAATTCCCTTGTTAGAATAAACATGAATAGACATGAAAACAGTAGCAAAAATTATGACTTCACACCTAAACAAGGTCATCACAGTGGAGATGTATTAAGATCAATCTGGAGTTATGCCAAGAAGGTCTACTACCATCAATATTCATAGATTTTATACATATATCGTAGATTATATACCAGTTTCCAAATGAAGCAAGACAAAATCGCATCGAATACATACAGTCAGGTCCATAAATATTGGGACATTT
This sequence comes from Taudactylus pleione, assembly GCA_031769625.1. Taxonomy (NCBI): domain Eukaryota; kingdom Metazoa; phylum Chordata; class Amphibia; order Anura; family Myobatrachidae; genus Taudactylus; species Taudactylus pleione. The sequence continues at coordinate 10,860,008 of JAUIMM010000052.1, read as the reverse complement.
ACAGAATTTTCATATTTTGTCCTCTATTCACCACCACAATGGCTTTGAAATTAAACAAACAAGATGTGATTTAACTGCAGACTTTCAGAATTCATTTGAGGGTAATTACATCCAAATCAGGTGAACGGTGTAGGAATTACAACGGTTTCTATATGTGCCTCCCACTTTTTAAGGGACCAAAAGTAATGGGTCAAACTAAACAATCCTAAATCTAACTTTCACTTTTTAATACTTTGTTGCAAATCCTTTGCAGGCAATTACAGCCTGAAGTCTGGAACGCATAGACATCACCAGACGCTGGGTTTCATCCCTGGTGATGCTCTGCCAGGCCTCTACTGCAAATGTCTTCAGTTTCTGCTTGTTCTTGGGGCATTTTCCCTTCAGTTTTGTCTTCATCAAGTGAAATGCATGCTCAATCGGATTCAGGTCAGGGGATTGACTTGGCCATTGCATAACATTCCACTTTTTAGCCTTAAAAAAACTCTTTGGTTGCTTTTGCAGTATGCTTCGGGTCATTGTCCATCTGCACTGTGAAGCGCTGTCCAATGAGTTCTGAAGCAATTGACTCAATATAAGCTTATAATATTGCCCGAAACACTTCAGAATTCATTCTGCTGCTTTTGTCAGCAGTCACATCATCAATAAATACAAGGGAACCAGTTCCATTGGCAGCCATACATGCCCACGCCATGACACTACCACCACCATGCTTCACTGATGAGGTGGTATGTTTTGGATCATGAGCAGTTCCTTTCCTTCTCTTCTCTTCCCATCACTATGGTACAAGTTGATCTTTGTCTCATCTGTCAATAGGATGTCGTTCCAGAACTGTAATGGCTTTTTTAGATGTTGTTTGGCAAAATCTAATCTGGTCTTCCTGTTTTTGTGGCTCACCAATGGTTTGCATCTTGTGGTGAACCCTCTATATTCACTCTTGTGAAGTCTTCTCTTGATTGTTGACTTTGACACATATACATCTACCTCCGGGAGAGTGTTCTTGATTTGGCCAACTGTTGTGAAGGGGTTTTTCTTCACCAGGGAAATAATTATTTTGTCATCCACCACAGTTGTTTTCCATGGTCTTCCGGGTCTTTTGGTGTTGCTGAGCTCTCCGGTGCATTCTTTCTTTTTAAGAATGTTCCAAACAGTTGATTTGGCCACACCTAATGTTTTTGCAATCTCTCTGATGGGTTTGTTTTCATTTTTCAGCCTAATGATGGCTTGCTTCACTGACAGTGACAGCTCTTTGGATCTCATATTGAGAGTTGACAGCAACTGATTCCAAATGCAAATGTCACACCTATAATCAACTCCAGACCTTTTACCTGCTTAATTGATAATGAAATAACGAGGGAATAGCCCACACCTGTCCATGAAATAGCTTTTGAGTTGATAGTCCCATTACTTTTGGCCCCTTAAAAAGTGGGAGGCACATATTGAAACTGTTGTAATTTCTACACCGTTCACCCGATTTGGATGTAATTACCCTCAAATTAAATCTGAAAGTCTGCAGTTAAAGCACATCTTGTTTGTTTCATTTCAAAACCATTGTGGTGGTGAATAGAGGCCAAAATCTGAAAATTCTGTCAATGTCCCAATATTTATGGACCTGACTGTAGATGCTGCTTAGGGGGTTATATTTTCTGGCATGGGATCTTCTATGGTTTGTTATGCAGAATGTGGGGTTTGGCTCAAATTTTAAACACAGCTAAAAGTTCTATTTACCTGTCGCAAGAGTTTAAACTTGGGATCACATTTTAGGACCTTTACTCCTGGTACATTATCTCCACTCTTTGAAGTATGTTGGGAACAGTGTCTTAGTCTAGTTTATTTTCTGGTTAATAATTAATTTGGATAAATCTGTTTTTTTCCTAGCCTATATAATAAAATTGACTGCTGATAAAATGATGATCATGTTGGAATGTAGTTACGGTTGGTGTGCACTCTGACTCCTCCCACCAGTATCAGAGATGCTCAGAAGAGAGTGAGTGGGCGGTGATAGAGACAGTGGAGGAGGTGGGAGGAAAGTGTTGGCATGGGGAAGAGAGAAAAGGGAGTGGCAGGGGAGAGGACAGTGGGGGAGGGAGAAGGAGGGGTGGGGAGGAAGTGTAGCTGTGGGGAAGAGAGAAAAAGGGAGGGAGAGATGTCAGGTGAAAGTGTTGGGGGAAGAAAGTGGGAAGGGGAGAGAGAGTTGGAAGAGGAGGAGAGAGAAAGAGATGTAGGTGGGGTGGAGACAGAGTGGAATAAATGAAAGCTAGGCAACACCGGGCATTACAGCTAGTATTTCTTATTTTACACACAAGTGTCATCTCTCTGGTCAGCATTTCTTATGGTAGGAGCAGATTTTCCATCTGAGTATGACCTCTAATATGAACAATGAAGCATCTGTGTATGCGAACACTTCAGTGACACGCCCACTACACTCCTATTTTACGCCTATAAGGTGGACCATCTACTGTACTTCCATCTGTTTTTGTTACCTTGCCTCTAAATCGCAACTGAGCCTTTGTGCGTACACTGTGTAACGCATGAACCATACAAGCTTTTAGGGGTTTCCACACGCACAGAAGCAAAAAATCGATCACCTCCGTGAATATCGCCATTGCATACGATTCTGAATCAGGCCCTAAGCAAGTACTATTGTCCTAGTCCAAAAACTGATAGAGAAAGGGATAGTACTGGATGACGCTTTTCACTGATGGGATGACAAGTGTAGGGAAGACCTAAAAGACAGTGAATGCTTCTGTAGAGACAACCTGGATGAGTTGTACTGCCCAATACTACCTGTTAAGCCATTGGGAGGTTTTATACTATATACATGCTCATCCATGCACTCTTGAGGGCTGACTCAGGGCCTAAGTCAGACCCGCTCGCGAGCGCTGAGCACTCGGAAGCGGGTCGATGTTAGCCCAGTGCGCATGCGCGAGACCTGGATAGCGCCGGGCAAGCCGTCGCTATGGGTCTCGCTACAAAGGGGGCGTGCTGTCGATGGTGAGTGACAGCACGCCCCCTTTGGTGGGCGTGCCGGGAGCGTGGCTGGCCAGACAGAGGCTTTCCCATGGGAACGCCTACCATTTGGTGCCGGCCCCACTGACATCACAAGTGATGTCAGTGGAGTGCTTTCGGCTCTGATAGAGCCGAAAGCACTCCAGGGCTTGCGGCAACGAGACCCTACCACAAGGGTCTCGTTGCAAGCCAGATGGTCAAGATGGTCTTGACGGCCCTGATTCAGAGCGAGCGCTCTGTCAGAGCGTCCAGCTCTGAATCAGGGCCTCAGTACGGATTGTAGCTGCGAACTCATACGGAACGCAGTGGGGAAAATATGCTAATGCTTTCCAAGCTCAGGCGGCATAGAGACGCCCACTGCTGCTTTCTCACATCCGTCCAATGTCGCTCTTCTGCGTAAACATTGGTACCATCCGCGCACATCTACCTCTCACGTAGCATTTACAGCAGGTCCGACCTGCCGCAGACACTGCAAGTCTTCCCGCACGCAGAGGGCTCTCATGCTGCGTATGCAATCGCTGTGGCTAATTTACCTCCTGTCGTCCTCCTGTCGGGCTGCAGTAGTCGGGATTTCAATCCCATTCCCTTTCCATCATATAAGTGACGATGAAAGCTGTTTTTAAGATAACCAAAAGACTGCTAATAAATGCAAGATATCAACTAACTGAGCTTAAATGCCCACAGAATTTATTATACTGTGCATGACAAAAACTCCAACAGACGTTGGCTATTGCCCAATGTATGAGAGAAGTCCATACAGGTACATACACCTTTCTACATTACTGTATGTTTGGGCTTGTTCTCAGGTACAAACATACCGAAGAGAAGTTAATGACATATTACATCTTGCTGTAGACAAAAGATATGTATTCTTTCCTTGACTGAAGATGTAAAAATCCCTGGTCCTTACAATTATTATTGATGTATGTGCACGTTTCTGTTCAAGACTCAACTTTGTGAAACATCCAGCTAGACCTTCTGCCTTACAATGGAAAGCATTTATAAACACATTAATAGGTGGACACTAATCCCGTCACAGCTGCAACTTTGTATGCAGCAGTCCTGCGGAAATATGCAAATGCTGAAGCCACCAGGATTTGTACAGAGATTCCCATCGGCGGCATCTATGATCCACTGCTTGCATACAAAGACAAACTATCAGTCGCATATTGGTTGCATCATCTCAGTTTAGTTTGTCCCTTTAAAAATATACACCTAAAACAGCTTAATATTCTTCCCTGCCCCTAATGTTGATCAATATTTTCAAATGATATTACTCTGTTAGTACAGGTCCTTCCCCATATCCTATACTACAACCTCTATAAATAGCTTGAATACTAACTACTTTGCTTTTGAGATACTCCACTCCTTAAAGTATGTCTAATAATGTATTATTGGGAGCTGTGTTTCACCACAAACAATACAATCCTGTGTAAAACATAAACACCTTTTCCATCAAATAAAGTCCAAGGGCTTTATGTACTAAATGGCATCTTTTCAAAACTCCAGATTATTAGTGTTTTTGTCTGCTGAATTTAAAACCACAATACTATTAAAACACACCTGGAGTTGCACTTAATAGTATTGCTGTTTTAAATTCTGTGGGCAAAAATGTTGGCAATCGTCAGCTTTGAAAAGCTAGAGTTTAGTAAATAATTTTTTTGTTTTTCTGTGCCTTTAGTATTTCTTTTTTTTTTCCTGTATATGCAAAAACAAACAAAGAAAAATATATTGTATGTAGAGTAATACATTCAATGTAAACAAACTCCTAGGTGATGTATTTATTGGCTCCAAATACATTGTGTCAATTAGAAATCGAAAACCACCAAGAAGATAATATACAGTGGATCACCATATATACCTCTATAAGAATTGTGCTAGCTGGACCCCAATGTGGGACAATCACTTCATATAACGGTCTGTGTTTACCAAACTCTTCTTATATGGATGTTTGGTGAGATCAATAGCATGGAATTCATCTATGAATAAGGAGTCAAAGGATCTATCTATCTAGCACTGGCCGATCAATTGATCACGCCGAGCACACAGCGCCCCCCTCCCCAGCGCCACAAATGGGGAGCTTTTTGCTTGTTTTTTCTTAAGGGGGCGTGGCCACTCAGTCCACGATTAGGCCATGCCCCCTACCCACCCCCCAGCCACCGGGACCCACTGCAGCACAGATGATGGTCGTTCAGTGTGTATGAATGACCATCATCTGCAGATATATCTGCAGATCAATCGAATCTGCAGATATATCTTTCAGGTGTGTACCCACCTTTCCATGTCTGTCCTCCATCACACAATACCCCCTTTGCGTCCCTCCTTCTTTATGTCTCTTTCATCTGTGCCGCCTGGGAGGTCCGAGGTTTCTGGGTCCCCTAGGCAACATTTCACCCACTTTCCTGCACCCTCCAATTCATTCATAATATGCCATGCATCAGAGTTCCCAATTTATAATATACCGCACACCAGTGTCCCAAATTCATAATATACTATGAAGAAATGCCCCAACTATTATGGCACACAGCAGAGCCCCAAAATCATAATGTATATCATACCACCCCAAGTTCATAATATGCTACACATCTTTGTCACAAATTTAGTATATGCCACACAGCTGTATCCCCACGTCATCATTATGCTACACATAAATGCCTCTAATACATTATATGCCACACATTTATGCCCCAATACATAAGATGCCACACAGCTGTGCAGAAAATGTATTGTATGTCACATAGCTGTGGCTCCAGTTCATAATTATGCAACACAATGCTCCTGATACATATGCCACACATATGTGCCCCAAATTCTTTATATGCTATACAGTTGTGCCCCTAATACATATGCCACACATATGTGCCCCAAATTCTTTATATGCTATACAGTTGTGCCCCTAATACATATGCCACACATATGTGCCCCAAATTCTTTATATGCCATACAGCTGTGCCCCCAATACATTAAGCCACACAGTGCCCCGATATATGTCAGCACCCATTAACCCCCCCACACACTCATTCTGTCAGCACTCAATAAACCCAATACACTCAACCTGCCAGCACTCATTAACCCCCCTCCCACACACACATTGTCAGCACTCATTACCCCCTACCATACACACACTCACCCTGCTAGGAAACATTAAGCCACAGTCTCACATTGCCAGCACTCATTAACTCAGACTCACCCTGCCAGCACTCATTAACCCACAAACGCACAGCCTGCCAACACTCATTAACCCACACACACAATGCCAGCATTCATTAACCCCCGCCCACACACACACTTACTCTGCCAGCACTCATTAAACCCACACACACTCACGCCCTGCCAGCACTCAATAATGCCCCCACACACACTAATCCTATTGGCACTCATTAACACACAAGCCCCCAACCCCCTTTTACCCATCCATTAATCCTTTCTCCTCACTAAAACGTAATAACAGATATGCCTTACCAGGCTCCATTCAGCAGCAGCAGTTCTTTGTGTTGTCTAGGATGGTAGAGCTTCTTATGTAAGTGACAGACTGGCACCCTGGGAATGGAGGAGAGGGAAGTGGCGGCCACCACTGCTGCTGACTCTACCACACTGACAGATGACAGTGTAGTGCAGAGGCTGGGGGAGTTTTGGTGGCTTGCTACCTCAGTAGCATCGGCCCTGGTCCTCAGTAGTCCAGGCCGGGACTGAAAGAGACATCCTTCATTTTATTTTTAGGTGGACTCAACGATGCCCTCTAGTGGCCGGTGCCCTTAGGCAGCTACATAAAGCTGCCTGATGGTAGCGCCAGCCCTGTCCCCTCCCCATCTCTCTTTCATCTCTGTCCATCTCCCCCCTCATCTCTCTCATCTTTATCCCCCCTCATCATCCCATCACTGTCCCACAAATGGTGGGGTTGCTGGCTTCATGCACTGACAGGACTTTGGGAATAGTCCTGTACATGGTACAGCACTTGCTGGAAAGTGATGCTGTGTCTAGCAGGAAGTTGGCAGTGAGAGCTGTGAGTTGGTGGAGCTCTTAGACACAAGCCTTTTAGCTTCATATTATAGATAAGGATTTGTCCATAATTATTACTGGGGTTGGCTACGCGATCTCAGCGCACACAATGCCGGAAGTCAGAATCCCGGCACCTGCAGGTAAGTAATTTAACCCTTCACCTAACCCACCTTTCCCACAGCCTAACCCTAACTCTCCCCTCCCGCAACCTAACCCTCCCCCCCAGTGCCGAACTTCTAAACCTAACCCTAATACTTACTGTCAGGGTCGAAGCCGCCGGGATTCTCAAGCCGCGATTCTCATCTCTGTCAGGATTCTGTCTCCGGGATTGTGAGCGCCGTCATTCTGTGCACCGAGATGCCAACTACATCCCCTATTATTGTACAGCCGTGGCCAAAAGTTTGGAGAATGACACAAGTATTGGTTTTCACAAAGTTTGCTGCTTCAGTGTTTTTAGACCTTTTTGTCAGATGTTACTATGGTATACTGAAGGAAAATTACAAGCATTTTATAAGTGTCAAAGGCTTTTATTGACAATTACATTAAGTTTATGCAGTGTGTCAATATTTGCAGCATTGACCCTTCTTTTTCAAGACTTCTGCAATTCGTCCTGGCACTCACAAGTTTGCCAAAGAACACAGCATGAATAAAGAATGGTACCAAACATCCTCTAAGAGCAACTTCTGCAAACCATCTAAGAACAGCTTGGTGACAAACAATACCTTTTCCAGCATGATGGAACACCTTGCCATAAGGCAAAAAGAGATAACTAAGTGGCTCGGGGAACAAAACATCGAAATTTTGGGTCCATGGCCAGGAAACTCCCCAGACCTTAATCCCATTGAGAACTTGTGGTCAATCCTCAAGAGGCGGGTGGACAAACAAAAACCCACAAATTCTGACAAACTCCAAGCATTGATTAGGCAAGAATGGGTGGCGTCAGTCAGAATGTGGCCCAGAATTTGATTGACAGCGTGCCAGGGCGAATTGCAGAAGTTTAGAAATAGAAGGGTCAACACTGCAAATATTGACTCTTTGCATAAACTTAATGTCATTGTCAATAAAAGCCTTTGACACTTATGAAATGCTAGTAATTTTACTTCAGTATACCATAGTAATATCTGACAAAAAGGTCTAAAAACACTGAAGCAGCAAACTTTGTGAAAACCAATACTTGTGTCATTCTCAAAGCTTCTGGCCATGGCTATACATTATTTATTTTTATTATGCGATTTTGTGTTGCTTTTTGTTGACCAGAGGCTATTGCACTGTTTTACTCTTCATGACCTGTATCACACGTAAAATAATTGCACCATTTCTCCTTTGTCACTTTCCCTTCCAATGTATTTAAAAATGTGCTTGTTTGTGTTTATTATGGCTGCATTGTTTGTAATGAAGTAGTACATCATCTTTAACAGAGGAACATGTTGAGAAGACATATGGCATTATGTGTAAGGTCATTATCAGAGGAAGCTACTGCTAGTATGTTCTGTCATCATTCATTTAATCAGCAGCAGGGGAAGCTTGTTGAAAATATGCTTCATGTCATTGTGGATTTCCTATATCTGAGACGAGCTCAATATTTAACCTCTGACAAATCTACGTCAAAACACCACATATCAAAACATACAGCGAGAATATATTTGTCTGTGGATTTATTTCTTCTCTTTTCTAGCTAAACCACATCTAAGCCTACGATGGTTCTATGTGCTGTATGTCCACAGATCCTTGGGGCAAGCCCTTTATTTATCGCTGGATCGCAGCCATCATTGCACAACTGGATACAAGCCAGTAATAATTTTCAGATGTTAGAGAATTATTATGTTGGAACATAAATAACAACTCAATGTGGTTTTAGTTGAGCCGTAAAGTAAGAAAATGTGTTCTATGATATAGTGTATATATTTTTTAAAAAATCTTTCAAAATGTATTAATGTTTTGCATGCTATACAGTCCGTAAACCGTGTATACATTGATTGAGCCTGTAGATTATTTCATATATAGTATATAGAAGATTGGTTCAATAAATAAGGTAACAAGTCCTCTCATTGAGTAAATTTATTCAACTCATACATATATGTATAATCAACAGTATGGCCTTGGTACAGATTATCTTTCCATATAGTTCCCATACTTGTCTAAGCAAACACCAAGACATCTATCCCAGCATAGAAGAAATTAGTGTCAAGCGCCTGAAGCCAGGACATGACAGTCTTGCTGAACTTCACAGTTGGTTGCAAATCACCTTCCACCCAGGTGCTTCTTCAATGGCCCAAAGAGATGGATATCATTCGCTGCCAGGTCATGGATGTAGTGAGGATGGTCCAGTACATCCCAATGGTGGCACCTGAAATACTCACGCTTGCAGTGTGGCCTGGTGTTTAGTGCAACAATACGACGTTTGTTCGCAGCAGCCCAAGTAGTTTTCGACTAATTGCCCTCTGCAACTGGCTCAATGTGTCACAATAGCCAACAACATTCACAGTACCTTAAAATGCGTCTTATTCGCAAAGTGATGCAAATAGGACGCACAATATAGACACACCGTATATAATTATAATCAGCAGAAGCTACTTGTGCATCCTATTCACATCGCTTTGCAAATAAGATGCAGTTGAAGGTAAAAAGTCGTAGGAATAGAAAATTGCACTACTGTACCGAGTCACGTCACGGCATGGTGAGACTAGAAGGGCTGTTTAATGTGGAAGGAAGATGGACATCTATATATTGTAACCACATGTAGTGCAGCCAAGGTATCTATAATATCCGCCTTGTTGACTTGTAAATGAGAGGTTGGCGTTCCTACCTGTCTTATAGCAAGACATGACACATGATTGTTTAAGTCTCTTGAGATCTTTGTCATTTTGAATGACATGCCATAATGATCTGCGGGAATTGGATATGATTTTATCTGAAGTGTTAAACTTTTGAATCCGGTGCAATGGCTTCCTGATGAGGAGAAAGGATTAGTGTGTGTGTGTGTAGCCTATGTTACTCAGAGGATCTCAAGGAACATTTCAGTGAAAACCCGATCAAAATTGGTTAAGCAGTTCTAGAGTTTATCGTGAACATACATACTAACGAAAGATTATATAGTGTATATATATATATACTGTACAGTACGTATATATATAATATGTAAATGTGCAAACATTGAAACGTTGACCACGGAGACCATATGTGTATGTATTTTTTTCTAATCCCCTGAGTGCTGCTTCATCATGCATTTCTACATATAGTGTACCCAGCGGGTGCAGCAGGCACACACACACTTGGACCAGACTGCAGATTGCTCCCCTCCACATACACTTGGACTGCTGATTCTTCAACACACACCAGACTTACCTGATTCTCCCACTGTAGCAGCTGCCTGTGTCCTGCCTGCAGCCTCCATTCAGGCACTGGCCATCGACCATTGATGTTTTAAAATCATCGATGGTGGCTGGCCGATGTCATCTAGTTTTGACATTAATGGCAGAGAACCATTGGAACCATTCGATGGATGACTGGGAGCCAATGATTTTTTTTTTTCCTCAGAGCTTAGCCCCGCCACCTGGCGTCCGCTAAGCCTCGCCCCCATTTCTGATTGGCCGGCAGCCTGGCATCCCTCAGCAGTGGTGGCCATCGAGGGGGTGAAAACCATTGATGGTTTGTGTGCCATCAATGGTAACCACTGATGGTCCCATCAATGGACACTCCACCGATGGCCATCGCTACTCTCATGGTCAGCTGATCTTCTTTCTTGCCAAATAAGTCAACAGGGTGGGAGGTGTTGGGGAAGAGGGCGGCACGAGATAGAGTGCAAGAGTAGATCAGTCATCAACCATTTACTCAAATTTGTTAAGTGTCCACCCCACCAAAATAAAAGCTAACACCTGTGTTAACTCCAAATTGTACAGTGATGGAACAAATTTTCTGTTAAGTAAGCCTGGTGATATAATGAGGATGTAGTTATGAGACCAGCGGTCGCGATGCTGCCAGTCTCAATACTGACAAGGGACTAGCTGTCGAAATACTGATGCTTATGTTAATCCAGACGGCAGAACGCTGAAGGAGGTCAGCTTGAACAAAGTAGGTCCGGGACGTCCTTAGCATTAGTCACGGGGGGGAGGGTTAGGTTTAGGGAGCATAGCGGGGTTAGGTTTTGGGGTGAGGTTAAGCACCTCCCGGGAGAGTTAGGTTTATGGTGCGTTAAGGAGGGGGTTAGGGTTAGGCACCCCCGGGGGGGGGGAGTTAGGGTTAGGTACTAGGGAGGGAGGTTAGGGTTAGGCACTAGGGGGGGAGGTTATGGTTAGGCACCACGGAGGGAGGATAGGGGGAGGGGAGAAAGGTAGGGATAGGGTACTAACCTGCCTTGTCGGGATCTTCTTCCTTCAGGCTGCCGGCGTCGAGATATGAACCGGTGGCTATTCAGCCGCCAGGACTTCATACCCATTCCGAAGTAATGATGTGCCTGATATTAGAGTAGAGAGAGGTCAAATTGAAATGCAGTACTGCAATTATGGTACAGATTACTAGTATGATCTGTACTGTATATTGTTAGTATATATAGTATTATTGAAGGAGAACATTTAAATGTACTGCCTATTTCTACACATATACTGTAGTTGTGGTAGCCAATATTCCCATCAGTGAGGATGAGTGCTGCATTTCAGTGTTTAGATGATGAATACAGTTTCATTTCTTTTAATGCATCTTATCATCCTTAATGTAAAACAACGTGTTTTATTAAATGTATACAATACTGTCACTCATTTTATTATATTTGGTTTAAACCTTTATATATCATACCTTCCAACTTCCATGAAGGTTGGCGCATGCCCCAAAAAGGGGCATGGCTTCATGGCAAGGTGCGTGGCCTCGCATGAGATGCCATACCTGCAAACCACACCACCACGCTGGGGGCATGCCCAGCACTCCGGGAGCAGAGGGGCCTGTGGCCCCTCTCTCCTCTCTTCAGTGAATAGATGCCGTGCGCACAACGTCTATTCAGCTCATGCTCTGCTAAGCAAAGCAGTGGGTGAGAGGGAGCCTCCCCACCTCCACCCTCCTTGGGACACTACAGCCCAAAGGAAGCATTATGAGAGAGTGCCCAAAAAGCAGGACTATACTTCCAAAATCAGGATGGTTGGGAGGTATATTATTAATATATTCTTGACATTAACCAATGTAGTGAGCTAAAAGTTTGCCCGTCGGGCAATGAAAAGCTCGAAACGTTGCAAGCACTTACTGTGCCATCTTCACTTATGTAATCCGTCCGCTGAGTGCCGCTTTATGGAATCCAATATGTGTATCTACAGCAGGCACCATGGCATATTGTCTATATAGGAGGAGCGTGCTAGGTCATTTAGTGACATATATATATATATATATATAAAACGCAGGGCGGCACTCCGTAACAAACATGTCCAACCCTGCGTTTGGTATGTTCAGTCTGCCCTGCTGCTAGAGGCTGACTGTGGAGGGCACCCGGCTCAGGAATTTGTGGAACCATGAATGCCGGAGTATTGGATGTTTATATATATATATATAGTATGTATGTATGTATATATATATATATACAGTATGTATATGTGTGTGTAAAATATATATATGTTAGCAGGTGTTCCTTAAACTATGCCTAACTAACCCCTTTTTCTTTACATTTCAAATAAGAATAAAAGCATGTAAAAAGAAATTCTACAAAGATAGACAACTTGCTTAAATAAGCCATATAAATTGTATATCTTTCCCATTTTAGGCTGAAGATGCCATATGTGGAAATACTGAGGGCAGACACTCGGATGATTATATTCTGATCCCCAAGGAAGAAGAAAGCTGTTGCTATGCTGCCATCCCTGAGCCGGCACAGAAGGAGACGCTGCAGGAACATAAGGGTGCAGCAGAGAAGACAGAAACTCCTTCCCACGGACTGACCTTCTCAGACCCTCTAATGGGGGGAACCCCACCCTCCAGTAACCTCAGTTCTAGCCCAGATGACGACAGCAGCAACAACAGCAAGGATTCTGATTTCACCATTGTTAACCCATTAGACATTTAACAGTTGTATTTTTTTTTCTTTCTGTTTTTTTTTTTTTTAAGATAATTTGTAAAATGAGGAATTTCCTTCATGTACTATGACACATGTAGGGAGTAATTTTGTTACATACAAGCAGCAGGAAATACCCAATCCTGTTCATTTATGCAAGCTGTTATTCAGTGCACAATAATAGACATTAAAGAGAATATAGCCATTGTCATTATTGCCTTACATGTATAACTACTACTAGTTAGTGTATGTCTGCTGGATTCTGTATGTAACGTCCGGCTTAGCAAGTCAGGCGCTGACTATATCTGGATCTCCAGCTGTGATTCCATTGATTGGCAGCTGTGACTTATAGATCCACAGCAAGCTGAAGAGCCACATGTTGTCTCACCAATGCTTTACTTGAATTTGATGAGATAGATACTAATAAGTGCTACTGAAAATAATAGTTCTATTATGCCAACAGAAATATGCATTAATAAAATAAATCACGACTCTATTTTATGTATGCTGTATGAACCATATTTCACCAAGGCTTGTCTCATCAAGCTGAAAAATATTATTATTGTGATATGCCAACTGAAGAAGAGGAGGAATTTTAGTGCGAGACGGTGTTAATGTGTAACTATGTCGTCGATTGCAGATATGGTAGCTCCAGAGTCACTGTATCCCCTTACCGCTGCAAAAATCGGCGAGCCCAGGTCAAGAACAGCCCGCCAGGGGGGTGAGTTCTGCTGCATTTGCGGGCATTCCTATACCATTGCAAAGCAACTCGCGCCCCACCCACCACATGCGGGGGCAAGTTAATTGAATCGACCCCTCTGTTTCAGTCAGCAGGAAGATGTCATGTTAGTAAATTGTTAGAATAGTATAGACACTTGAATAGCAGATTATTGTGCTATATTACTGGAATTCAAAAGTGTGTAAAGTAGACCTGTTATATTTCCTATATTGAGCTCTTTTAAAAGCTTTAAAAAATACTTTGTCTTGTTCTCTTTGTATTAAAAGCAAGAAAAAAAACTGAGATTCAATAAAGTTCTGTATCCTATACCTCCAACAGTGCGGAGGTTGTGATCGGGACATTGTCACACAGAAAAGGGGCGTGGCCTCAGTCTGGTTTCTGTCATGCTGGGCGCATGTCGGCACTTCCCAAGCTGCTGGGCTGTTCATAGTCACTCTCCATAGTGTATGAATGCAGAGCAGCAGTTGAGAGGAAGACCTCCTAACCTTGCCACTCCCTGAAATGACACTGTGGCCTGCGGGTGGGATGGCAGGATAGTGCCTAAAAAGCGGACAGTCCTGCCAAAATGTAAGATTTCTACAGGGGGGTTTCCAATGCTTGATAAGCCTAAAACACACTTTCTATAGTAACCAGCAAAGTTAGCTGCATCCGCCACACAGTGTGTGCTCCAGGTAAGTTCATCGCTACAGTACATATGCAGTTAGATACCTGCACCATGGAGACTGGAGTTCTTGCGTCCGCCATGTGGACAGTGCCACTAACTGGACTGCAACTAAAATGTTATCGTTTTACATTTTCATGCTTTCCTAGTGTGTTTGAACCCTCAGAATATATACTGTACAGTTATATATTTACAATCTCAGTCAATATTACACATGCTTTGTGGTTGACTGACGTTCTGCATTACAAAACATAACTTACATAGGAGCTACTGACAGGACTTTGACATAGACTCATTGGCACAGACAGACTAACACAAGCAGGACAGAGGGACAGACACACTGACAGTCCTGAGAGACAGAACTGAAAGACACACAAATAGTGCTGGAAGACAGAAACACTATTCAGACTGACGGTGCTGGAAGGCAGGCACACAGGACAGATGAACTGACAGACTGACACTGTGCTTGCTTACAGTGTCTCTGTATTACTGATAAGCCTAACTGTGCTCACCCTCTTTCCCCTGCATATCAGGAAGCTACAGATTTTTCTCCCTGAGCTGTGTGCTAGCGCTTCATATTAGGGATGGCCATCGACCATCGATGGGTTTTGCCATTGTTGGTGGAAATCCAATGGTTCACTGCCATCCATCAAGGGTGACCATCATCGGATAACCTACCGATGGCCATCTCTACTCCCTATGACACTCAGCTTATGATTGGTCTCAGGGGCGTAGCAAAACTTCCCCCGTGGAAATTATTTAGAAGTTTATCCATTTTGATAATTTTAAATCTGCCTACTTAGCTGACATGCAGGATTAAATTAATGGTGATTAGCATATAGCAAGTATTATAAATAGAAAAATATATTTTGTTTAAAACTATATAGTCTCCTTAATCCTAATTGTTTATGATATAGCGTGGTATATAAGAAGGCTATGAATCACTAATAAATCGATTAGTGAGGAGAGACAGAGGGCCTGATTCAGACCCGCTCGCGAGTGCTATGCGCTCGCAAGCGGGTCGATGGTGGCGCATGTGCACGACGGAGCCGCTCCGTCGTGCACATGCGCGAGACCTGGATAGCGACGGGCAAACCGTTACTCCGGGTCTCGTACCAAAGGGGGCGTGCTGTCGATGTTGAGTGACAGCACGCCCCCTTTGGTGGGCGGGCCGGGGGAGTGGCTGCCCAAACGGAGGCGTTCCCATGTGAACGCCTCCATTTCGGGGCGGCCCCACTGACATCCCGAGTGATGTCAGTGGGAGAGATTTCGGCTCTGTGAGAGCCGAAATCTCTCTGGGGCTTGCGGCAACGAGACCCTACCACAAGGGTCTCGTCGGAAGCCCGATGGTCGCGATCGTGACCATCTTCCTGGCCGCTCGCTATAGCTGTGGGTGGTCATCCACAGCTATGCGAGCGGCCAGGAGGCCGCTCTAAAAAACAAGAAGGCCGGCCCTGATTCAGAGCGAGCGCTCTGTCAGAGCGTCCGGCTCTGAATCAGGGCCATAGATGGAGCCGACTAGACCAGTGAAAGCAGATACCCTGCAGCAGCAATTAGAGGCGGTCTAGTTGCAGCCCCATCCTCTACACCTACTGAGATCTGCTGCAAAATTGAACAGGTGTGTAGGTATATATTGAGTGTTTTAACTGCGTCCAAGTCTCCAGTTGGCTCCACAGAGGACTGGACAAGTGTGTACCCATCTTAAGTCATGCAGTGTCACATCAGATGAATGATTTGCTTTATCCATTGTTTCTAAATTAACAACTCCAGATAAAATGAAAGGAGGTGTCTGAAGAGGTAAGAGCGACAGGTCAAAAATTTGTATAGTACTTATCTGAAGATGTTATTAAGATTATTTTTCTGAAGATGTTGCTGTTTAGGACCTCATTGTAAGATGTAATCCAAAGTCCATATCAGTAATTATTATCCAATGTCGCTTAAATAAAGCAGGAACTACTGAGAGAGATCAATGTAGGACAAAATGTCACCACAGAATGGCTGCCAGTAGCTGGGCATCCTTTTTATAGGACTGTAACCTGCAATATGACATCACCATGCATGCAGGCAGTATCTAGAGATGCCTGTAGCTTAGATCCAGCTCTGGGCCCAGATGCCCTGCAGCAGCACTCTGGTGAGAATAGAAAAGCCTGGGCTCATTAGATGGCACTGTAACTCTATGCATGAATAGTTGCAATTCCAACCAAATTGCAAGGCAGGCAGAATAGTTTGGCATGAGACAGACATGAACATAAAGATGCAGCTTGAGCAAAATGCAAACAGAGCCAATTCAGAACAAGACAAATGGGGATACATGAAACGTAACTTAGAGGCTGCCAAGAGAGCTTACATTCTAAAGGGAGAGGTTGAAAAGAGACAAAAAGAGCCAGTGGGATTATAGGCCAAGGGAGAACGTTGTGTCCATCCTGGTTGCAGAAATAAAGTAATATGCTGAAAATTCAAGGGTGAGAAGGCATAATAGCAGAAAGATAGTATATGACTAATGATAAATGCTTGAGGGCAATAAAAGCAGAAAACAAATGTTAGACAGTGGTAAACGAAGTAAACAATAAAAGTGGGAAAACAAAATGAGAGACAATGGTAACCACAGGTTAGATGCAATGGTGCAGTATCTTCTTTTAGGTGGAGGGCTTTGTTTCATCTCTCAGACAAGGAAAATCAGGTTCAGAGAGTGCATGGGCTGCCGAACTCGACCTCAATTAGCTGATTCAGGCTGGTCAATGAGCAGTGCTCAGAAAGGTTACGGACAAAGAGGGAATAGTTGCAGTCCAGTGATGCATTGCTGGGGAAAGTGGCAGCAGACAAGTCAGAGGTGTCCAAGCAATAGGAGGGTCAAGCAGAAGGACAATTCTGGTGCAGTCACTGGATCAATGCATAGAACAGCAGGCAGGGGACAGTTCATTAATGAACAATCTGGGCTCCCTCAATCACATTAATGCCCTCCTGCATGCTCGATGGGCCAGCTGAAGATCAGCGATCTCTTCAAAGATGTCTCCTGGGTCTGTGCTTCATCTTCGTCCTGATCATCTTGGATTCCGAGGACGGAGAGTGGATCCAGCATCAAAAGTTAACATACTGTAGGATTGGGAGTCTTTGTATATCTACAGTCACTGTTACAACTGTTGTAAAACGAGATACCAAACGTGAGAGAAAGGGGCTCCAGGCTTGTTAGTAGTCTCTGGCCTTTTGCCCCTCCATAAAAATTTTTATTCCTATGCCCCTGATTCCTACTCTCGCTATTTAAAATAGATAATGCTTCTAATGATGCCACTTACACTATATGCATGCTTTAAAAGTACAGAGGGAGATTCATTGACGACACTACTGCTGGGTCACAGGGGATGCGATTTGTAATGAAAAGGAATCACTGCACCAGTATAAATTCAAAAGGCAAACCCTTTCCCCCTATTATTGTATAGAAGGATGCAGTGCTTGTGGTAGGATTTTCCTACCGCAATCATGCGAACAGTTCAGGCTAAGAAACAACCAAGTGATGTGGTCGATGACGCTGCTTTGTTAATTATGCACACCCTTAAAATGCCCGTTTTGACCGTTTGGCACGCCTGCGTTCAGATCACCATTACCCGTTTTCAAGCACCTTCCCCTGTTACCACCCACAAACGCCTCATCCTGTCACTCAAATTAGCAGGCACTCGCTATTTTGCGAGCGCTCGATTTCCGACCGCAATGACTGGTTGGCGCATGCGCATTACGACCCATGCGCATATGTGCGAGCATCGCTCGGAGCGAACGAGCGGCCGCTTACGAGCGGCTCTGAATCAGGCCCACAGTCCAGACACGAGTATATTGGGGTAAATTTTCTAAAGTGAGAGTATTTAGAAGTGGAGATATTGCCCATAGCAACCAATCCGATTCTACTTAACTTTTAACTAGCACCATCTAGAAGATAATAGCTAGAATCTGATTGGTTAATATGGCACCATCTCCACTTCTAAAAACTCTCACTTTAGTAAATTTACCCCATAGTCTCTGTCCAGAATGAGGCTTAAACAGGAATTTACCGCTCTGCCTTTACCTACTCACAATGGCAAAAATATGTAGAATTCAGTCGCAGTGGATTACTTTAGTGAGTATTTATACTAGCTCAGACCCCCAAATTAATAATGTAGAATCAAACATATGTGTGTGTGTGGGGGGGGGGGGGGGGATTTGAGGGTTTGGTGCTACCACTAACACCTATGAACAAGACACAAGGAGAGAAAAAAATGGAAGTGTCAGTTGAGGTGCACTAACTTTAAAATATAACTTTTATTGAAGACATTTTAATATCATTCTGTATATTTAAAAGCGAAAATAAAGAGTAAAATTAGAAAGTGAAAGGAAGAAGTGAATAAATAAAATACACTGTGTGTAATGCCCTCACTCAATGTCTAAATATGTGAATGAATAAAAGTATTTAAAAAAAATAATGTCTCATATCTCAGTGGGCGGAATTCAATTCTTTTCATCCCCTATTGCGCCCGACGGAGCTATTCTATTCTTGCTCCTGTCGGGCGCGATCAGCTGCCATGCGCTACATTTTAGCTCGCAGTCCCTGGGGGATGAGAGCTGAAATGTGCGAAAAGTGACACGTTTGGGTGCCCAAACATCACTTTTCGCGATCGCGCCCAGCACTTTGGTCGGGTTTAGCTGCTTTACGCAGCTAAACCTGACCTCTATGGGCGCGATCACGGCGAAGAACGGCAGCAATTGAATGGCGGCCCGCGATCTCCTGTCACTTTAGACGGGAGATCCGGACCGCGTAATCAATTGAATTCCGCCCAGTGTATTGACCTGTGTTTAATCAAAGTGCCATCATGGGACATATATAGAGTTCATGGTGTCATTCCACATCCAGAACCCATATTAGTTAGGTTCATAACACCATATTTGTAAGACCCTGTCTTACAAATGCTGCAGGAGGCATCTGCTGACTTAAGTGATCCGCAGCTGTGTCCGAGAATGCAGCATCAGATCACTGTGTGAACATCGGCTATCTGCATAACATTCAGGTTACTAAGGACGGCCAGTGTTTTCATGAAGCTTAAGTCAGTGAAGCTGCGTACAATGATGTAGTAACTAGCTTCAGCACACCCAGAAAACAGGGCCGACATGCCTAGTGTCTGGGAAGCTGCCAGACGTTGCCCCCAAATCAGGCAGCAGTATCCGGGCACTGGGAGCGAGCAGAAAGAGAACTGAAAATGAGCAGTACAGATCCTACGCATGCAAAGATTTTAAAACATCAGAGTTGTACACAAACCACAACTCTGAATCAGGCCTACAGTTCAACAAAGGTATGGTGCTTTTGTGATTTATGCTTTAAGCTGTTCCTAAGCCATGTCACAGAAATAGAAATAGTAACATAAATGTCTACCTTTACAACCACCACATTATAGTTGGAGGGGGAAAAATATATTGCTCACATTTGTCACTTGCTGACCAAGCATATTATATATTATTTATTCAATGTGCACCCTGGACTATTGCATACCTCCCAACTTTTTCCACTGGGGAGTTGGGACTTGCGCGTGCGCCCCCGAAAAGGGTGCGGCTTGATCATAAAGGGGCGTGTCCTTGCGACATGCCCCCATTTACATTACTAAGGAGCGTGCCCAGCATCTCGGAGATGCTGAGCTACCCCCGGGCTTCCCCCGTGCTGTGAATAGATGCTGTGCATATGCGCACAGTATCTATTCTTGCTCTGCATACCCGCTGCTCTGCATAGCAGAGCAGCGGTGTATGCTTCCCCCCCAACCGCGGGACACTGTGGCCCGCAGGCGGGACAGCGGGACAGTCCCAGGAAAACAGGACTGTCCCACTGAATGCGGGACAGTTGGGAGGTAAGCTATTGTGATAGCAGATGGTGCACCTGCAATAGGCCAAGCTGAAAGCAAAGAGGCTGTCTTCCCAGACAAAGCTGAAAACAGTGGACCTGGGCTGCGTGTCGCACACGTTTTCCAGGAATGCCAAGACTAGGGTCTGCATCGGCATATGCAGATATCTTGGCCTCACAAGCTGCTAGCCTGAGTAAGCTGAAGCTCACTTAGACTGGCCAGTGCTGCCGCCATTACTACGGTGATCTGATGCAACTTTTACAGACGCTGCACTCGAATCGCAATAGCTGTCAGTAGGCATCTGCTTTCTATAGACATTTCTTGCCATATTTAAATATTTGCTGGATGGTCCACATCTCAACCAGGCCAGTGTCTCACTTTCTCTAGCTTAATGAAGCTCCCGCTAGTAATAAGGCTTGTGATTGGTTAAGCTTCCTATTTAAAACCATAACATGAGCCACATACTTATTAGTAGATTGAGTTGGAAGACATGAGAAATTGTCTGCTTTATCTACATGAAGACCCTTACAAAATGTTGCTATGGGGCGCACAAATATCCCTGTGTTCAAAAGATCTTTCAACAAAATGGCTGCCACCCCCTTGTGTGAATAACATGTACACTTACATACATATGACTATCAGACATTTAAAAAATTTCTTTTGCTGGGCATACACTATACAATCATCTGTCAGATATCTGTCCAATCTGGCTGGATGGAATGAAAACCTGGCAATGTATGGGAGCAAATGACAGTCGTCCATTTGCTCACAAACACTGGAAAGCAGACAAAAATGGTCGTTCAGACAAATTGGTTAAAACACACAAATTTGTGTTAAAGTCCAAATGGTCAACTGTCATTTGCTCCCATACATTACCAGGTTTTCATTTCAGCCAGTCAGCTTGGACAGAAATCTGACAGATCATTGTATAGTGTATGCCCAGCATTAGACAGTAAATTAAAAATTAAGATAAATATATAAGAACAGATCTCATAAGTAGTGTGATCTTAGTCAGTGCCTGACTAAGTCTCAGAAAATTGTGCTAAATTATTATTAGCTTTAATATGCATAAAATTGCCTTGAGTCACTATGAATCCTTCTGTACTGTACCTCAGTACATGAACTGCAGACCAACTGGGAAAAAACATGTTAAATTATGTGTTTTGCTAGAGGGACTCGGCTATAAATAACTTTGCTAAATCCCCAGGAACAATCTTTCCCACTAAAACTCAAACACTCTTTCATTTAATAATGTCCACAGATTGGGGCATTAACTAAGAGTTTTCAGTTAATGCTGTATGTGATATACAGGCCAACATCTCTCAGACTGCCCACCTACCCTATTATGTGGCAGTGTGCTAAGCTGTGAACTTGCTTGTTAATCTGCAAACTTGTTATTTTCTCTCCAGTTTGCTTTGAGCTACTAATTTCTAATATTCCTAAATTAGTTGCATTTGCTATTACATTAAATTACATTAACTTAAAGTATATTAACTTAAAGTATTGTATAACAAAATATCAAACTAACTTTTAAAAAATGTATGTTATAGTGTGTGCATTATCAGCTACACATCATTTTGAGGAATATCTAAATGTTATACCACTTGAACATCCCCAAATTATGGCTTCTACAAAAAAAAACACACAAGGGGCTGGTTTCTAAATAAAATCCCCTATTTTGTCACCTAGTTATTGCAAATGAGTGGTTATTCTTTCCTTTACCATTATTTTGAGATCAAGTAGATTACAGACACCCAGCGATGATTAAAGTAGATCCATATACAGTACTTTATACCTCATAAACTTGAAGTTACTTAGAAGCTTCTTCTCTGCCATGAAGACACAAAGGGACTAACACAGATTTGGAAGCTAAGTGGGCGTACTGTATTTTGCTCTAGAACTGTTAGCATGGATGAAATACCTCTGTGTGCCTGTATACAGAGCTTGATTTGCTACTAGTCATTATCAGTGTGCACTTGCCAGGTTGTGCGCACAACCTTCCTGTTGTGACGTCTAAGCGCACATTTAAAGCCGATGCCACTTACTTTGGTAAATTGGCCAGTGTTATGGTTATCAGGTGTTTGGAGATATTGCACACAGGATATAACAAGCTTCCAGGTCTTGGCGTTGTTGGAAAATAACTGTACATTTGCAACAGCCGACCTTTTTATGCTCGGATCTCCGTCCCCTAGTGCTTTATAATGTGATCTCATCTAGTAGTCAGTGCTATGTGATTTCTCTGTGTATTGCATATGTGCACATCCTTCAAGCTTTGAATGTGATAACAGCTCCTGACTTCTCACTTGATTATTGAATACCCCTCTGTGTCTACCTCCGCTGAACAAACTATGCAGGGGAGTTTCAAGAGAAGAGGGGGCACTGTGTGCAGTGCCACACTGATAGACTCTGGGCACAAGAGTGTGCCCAGAGTCTATAGCGCATGCGCAGGTCATTGGGAAAATGGCCGCGGTGGACATTTTCCTTGTACTGCGCATGCGCAAATTGTCGGGAAAAAGTCTGCGGCTGCATTTACCAGGCGCATTTTACAGCGCTGACACCGGTGCCGACGTGGGACTCCGGAGAGGTAAGTATAATATGGGTGCAGGGTGTGCAGTCCCCTAGACCCAGGGACCCATGTGCCCTGCACACCCTGCACCCATTCTAAATTACGCCCCTGAAACTATGTACAGATGTGTCCTGACTTACTGGTTGCCCAGCGCGACTAAAATGCTCCGAGAAGACTAGCGAACTGCATTTTCCTTTCAATTTTGCATCATAGTCACATTGCAGACACAGCAAAAATCCGCTCACAGTGTACTAGAGATGCCAGGCTGCAACTTTAATGCCACAGGAATTGGTCTTACGCACGTACAAAGTTGCAGATGAAGCACAATGGAACGCGACATGAGCAGCAGCCGCTCGTATCGGAGACCTTTTTACACAGATTCACACTCAGTCACACACAGATGTATAAACGTTGCACATGAAATTGATCTGCGCTTGCTAGCAATGTACTGTAGTTGTATCGCTCCCAGACCTACGTGACCAGGGCCGGCCCTAACCAATGTCGTGCCCTAGGCAAGACTTTGGCTGATGCCCCCTTGCAGATAATCCCACCAGACTGCAGTCTTCAGACACTCTCCCCCACCTCTTCATACATGATACCCAATTTTCACTTACCTCCTAGGTGTTCCTCCCTTTTCTTTCTCCCTCTTCTTTCTTTCTTTAGGAGTCTGGCAGAGGACATACAACTGTGATTCATTTGCCTCCATTTTAAGATATCTATTACATCTCTCTCTCTCTCGATAGATATATAACTACATGTACGTACACACACACGCGCACACACACACACAGCAGACACACTGATCCAGTTACTACCCACCTCACAGCACCACATACTGCCCCCTTCACTGCCAGCCTCACAGAACAGCACCCCTCTCACCACAGCACCCCTGACCTCATCCAGTACCCCTTTCCCAACACAGCACCCCATGCCTCATCCAGCACCCCTCATCCAAAACAGCACCCGTTTCCCAGCACAGCACTCCTCAGTCATCCAGCACAGTCAGCACCCCTAGCCAGGCTGGCCTCTATGCACCCCTTTCCCAGCACAGTCAGCACCTCTCAATCATCCAGCAGCGCTCCTCTACCAGCTGAGAGCTCAGCTGACTTACTTAGGGCCCCATTTATCAACGGTGTATAAACCCATTAGCACTCGCTAAATGGCTTGTATCATCCTTTCTGTAGTTAAAAAATAGCGGTAATCTAAGATTACAGCCGTTTGTCACAGCATCGCTATCGCCATCTTTAGATGGTGAGAGTGATGCGGTCCCCATTGCACTGCCAGGTCCTCGTTGGGTTAAGTGCCATGCACATGTGCAGACAGACTGACACACAAGCCCGTCGCTAGCAGCGTTAGGCTGCCAGCAGCTGAGCGGAGTACCTTGCCCATGAGGAGGACTTCGCTGTACCTCGCCAGGAAGGGAAAGTACAGGGCCGTAACTAGGGTAGTGCAACCAGTGCCATGCACAGGGAACCGCAGGGCTGGGGGCGCTGTTTGGGCCTGGCAATTTTCCTGTTTATTATCATTCTCACTTGAAGCTTCCTCTTCTTTTATCCTCAGCTTCTCCTGGCCTCTACTATCTCTACCCTGGCCCTTCCTCAGGAGGCCATGGCCCTTTTTCAGGTGCCTTATCTTATGTCCATATTTAAAAATATGGAGGGGGGGGCGCCAATGCTCTCTCCTGCACAGGGCACCATAAAGTCTGGTTACGGCTCTGGGTAAGTATAGATAAACACCAGTGGCATTTTTGTTTGTATCCCTGCGATACTAAACGAAAAATGCAGCTGGTGTTTAGCTTCAATAATAAATGGGGCCATTAGACTCACTCTCTTCAGGGCCAGGGAGGCAGTCGCAACCACCCCTGTTTGTTTTCCAGCTCCTGGACCGTCCCTGCTGCACTTGGTGGTCACTGGGCAGTTGATGGAGGTGGAGCCATGAGGGGTAGCTGCGGCTGGGATAGCATGCCCTCCCATGGCCATTTTACAGCGGTGGAACTAGTGAGTAGTGGGCCCAAGTGCAGATAGCAAGCAAGGGACTATCTGCATGTACCCTAGATGTGCAGCAGACAAATAGGCATAGACTCGTGGAGAAGGGACGTAGCCTCACAGCACATAGGGTATCAGTAGCGCCATATAATGCAGAGAGCGTCGTAGTGAGTGCAATATAATAGAGCGTAGTAGTGAGCACCATATAATCTAGGGAGCATTGCAGTGAGTTCAGTATAATAGAGTATTGCAATGAGCGCCATATAATGCACAGCGCCTCATTGAGTGCCATATAATGCAGAGCACTACAATGAGCGCCATATAATGCAGAGAGCGCCACAGTGAGCACTATAAAAACTCAGCGAGTGCAATATAGTGAGTGCCATATAATGCAGAGCGTTGCAATGAGCGCCATATAATGCACAGTAAATCAGTGAGCACCATGTAATGCAGAGCGCTGTAATGAGCGCCATATAATGCAGAGAGCGCCACAGTGAGCGCCATACAAATGAACAGAGCGTCATTATTATGAAGTAACAGAGATAATATAAATAGAGCCCCTCACACACATACAGTACACATTAAATTAATACCCCCCACACACTACATTACATTTCTCGGTCAGGGAAAGGCAGGGTGGTTGTAGAAAAAACAGGAGGGGGCAGGAACTCGGGGGAAGGAGCTGGGCTAGGTCTCGGGCAGTCTAGTCTAGTGCCAGCCTGGTCAGGTAGGGGAGGGCCCCCCTCCTCCTCTGGCCAACCCACCTCCTGCCGTACAGTACACCGTGCGGCCGGCCGCAGCGCACAGTATTAAGTACTGTAATAATGAGTCAGATTGCCTCATTATTAGTATTGCCTTTATTGTTGCGGGCCCCGGTGCAATGCACTGCCTTCACCGCTGATAATTCTGTGGCCGTTGCCGCAGTCGCCGAGCCGTGGGATGCCCCTAAGGCATTCCAAATGTCCTAGGGATTTGCCTGTAATGCCTATGCCTAGGGCCGGCTCTGTATGTAACCTCAGATATACAGCCACAGCCAATGGAACTGGTCAACCATTGTTAGCCAGATAGTATAAATTGGTTGAGATGAACGCTCTGGCAACTCTAAGGAGAATTGTCTCTTAAGTGGATCATCTTATGGCTCCAAATGATCTATATTTACTTGCAGCCCCGGCTCCTTCCTACTATGTCATCTTATTTGTCTGTTATAGCTTGTAGGGCTTGTTTGAAAGGTCTGTTGATTTGTTATTACAGATAGGTGTCTCTTTCATTTATTATATATATTAAGTTAACTTTCTTCTCAGAATAAGAATAATTTTCGGCCCTTTCCGAGGTTAGAGGGCCAAACCAATGAGGCCCCCAAAGTGTATCAAGTTGGATAAACTCAAACCATTGTCCAATGGTGATTGCTGTGGGCAGTGATGTTCTGTAGGTGCTTCAAAGGTATGCCGCCCATAACCCCTTGGCTCTTTAGATATGGAAAAAATGGAATGACAGCATGTACAGTATCTTTTATGACTTCTCAGCTTATATAGTGCTCTTTTATTCAACTCACCTTTTTGAAAAAGGTTTAAGCTTTGGACATTTATTTAAATACCTGCTGTCTGTAGGTAGTTAGATGTTCCAAAAAAATATAATTTTTTTAATGGAATTATGAAGGGATAGAAGGATTCTAACTAGGTACAGTAGTATCACCTTAATTATGCTATGCATTTAATGGTCCCAACCTTTGGCTAGGTCCCCAGTTCATCAGGATTTCACTGCAAACATGACAGTCTCTGCTGTGGTTGTTGAGAGCTAAACAAGGGTCACCCCTCCACCATCCTGGACTGGACCATTGTTGCTAAAGATGCCATTTTTTTAGCGAAGAGGAATAGTGAAGTAACACTTTCATCCTCAGGGTTGTTGTTTTTAAGAGGAACCAAACTTTCTTTCTGTGTGCTAGAAACCAGAGCAATGACAAATGTCCTTATACAAGCACAGTACTTCGTAGAAGGCAAAGGTAAAGCTGTGTCGTACATAAACCATCAATGTCAAAGCACCCTGGTGATGCGAGAATCAGCCAAAATCAAGAAATGGCTGGAGAGATATGTTCCAGCAATTTGGCAATATACATTCCTGGAGTAGAGAATTGGCATGTGAATTTCTTGAGCATGGTAGAAGGTCCAGCAAGGAGGCTACCACTTAGGTCCGATCTAAGTCAGGGTGCAGTTCTGCACCAGACTTTAATAATGTGACTTTTGAAGCAAATGATAGTCAGATAAAAGGGTTTTTCAGAAGTCTGTTGATGTTTACATTGTGGTTGGTGGAAGTGACTTCACGTCAACCAGTCCCCTGCCCTGGAAGTGTGTCGTTGGCCATGTTGGTTATGCAGCTTTACAACACAGTCACGCTTGACCAAGGTCTAGTGTCCCGTTGTCTAATTCAAATACAGACTAATCTACATGGTGTCAGAAGATTGACTGTAATGGCTCAGGGTCTCAGGCACACAGAACACATGGCTCAAGTTCAGAAGGGAATGGCGCGTATACTGCTATGCTGGACTCTCAGACAAGTAGAATAAAGGTACAAGCCTACACTTTTAGATCTCACTGCTGCTGAGGCTGTGGATAAAGCCAATACTTTTTTATATTCAGAGAGCCAAGATAATACTTCAGATGTTCTTACAGGACGGACTCCATATACAACTGCCGTATATTCCTGGATTTCAAATTGATCCTTTCAGATATGAAGCTCCAACCTTTTGAGCTTTTGGACACTGTCAAACCTAATTTTTTATGTGGAAAACAACATTCCTTTTGCCCAATTCCTCTATGATGAGAGTTTCTGACTTTGCTGCTGAATCCTGTAAGCCACCATATTACAAAATTGGAGACCTGTCTTTTGTCAAAACCATCTTTCCAGCCCAAGGTGGTGTCACGGTTTCACATTAACCAGGACATTATACAGTATACCTTCTATGAAGCAAACCTCATCGGGCAGCACGGATGGTGTAATGGATAGCATTACTGCCTTACAGAACTGGTGTCTTGGGTTCAATTCTAACTACTGTGTGAAGTTTGTAGATTCTCCCTGTGCTTGCGTGGGTTTACTCCAGGTACTCTGGTTCCCTCCCAAACTCCAAAACAATATACTGGTAGATTAATTGGCTCCCAACAATAAATGAAGCCCTGTGTGTAGGTATGTATGCATGTGGTAGGAAACAAAGGGCCTGATTCAGATCAAGCGATTGTTTGCCATCACGCATGTGTATTAGCCACACTGTGCGTGTGCAGCGATAGTATTGTGATTACGGACAGAGAAATCCATCGCAAAGTGAGTGACCGGTTGTCAGCGTTTGGGGGAGGTAATGGGGGGTGGTTAATAAAACGCAAACACTGTTGTGATCTCCTATGTAGCATGAGAGCCCTCTGCATATCAGGAGAGCTGCCGAGTCTGCGGCTGGTCAGACCTGCAGCAAGGGTAAGGTGACCACTCGAAGTGCTTGGGTAAGCTTTGTAACTATTAGCATATCTTCCCAGCTGCTTTGCATACGAAATTGCAGCTGTGGGTGCATTAGTGTCCATCCCTAAACCAGGCTCATAGATTGTAAGCTCCACTGGGACAGGGACAGATGTGAATGGCTAAATATTCTCTGCAAAGTGCTATGGAATATGTGCGCGCTATTTAAATAACTTGTAATAATAATCTGGGGAAGATCACGACTCATTTAATTTACGGGATATGGTCATATTTCTGAAAATGTATTTAATAAAATCTTCTGTTTTACGGAATATATACAGCCTTCTGGTACTTTATGAAGCGCAGTGAGGTTGGCTGCAACAAGACGGACGTAGGTGGATTACTGTGTTTATTCTTCAGGCCTACAGATGTGTCCACATCTATTATTTGTGCACTACAAGTTGCGTTACACATAATGCGTGAGAGTTGTGCGACTCGGTAGCGCTGAGTGCATTTTCGTGCAACTGTGACACTAACGTAGCATTTTGCATGCAGCTACACCCGCAGTTACAAACTAAATAAAGGCCACATATCATTGTAATCAGCAGAAGCTGCTTGTGCCTCCTATTTGCATCACTGTGTGAATAAAATGCAATTGAATGTAAAAAGTCGCACGAAAATGCACTCAGCGCTACCGAGTCATGCCACAGCATGGCACGACTAGAAGGGCTGTTTAACGTGCATGGAGGCTAGATATATGAGGACACATCTGTACATCACCTCAGGTAAACCGATTCTGGAAAATATCTCCCCTCTCCAGATCAGTGAGAGCTTCCTGTGTGGCAAGTCATGGGGCATCGGTCATAGGGCATCGAACAGGCAGCAATTTTGTCCTCAGTCCATACTTTTTACACACAATTTTATCGTTTTGATGTTTTTGCATTTACCACACTACCACATTATCACGGTTAATTGAATTCCCCCTAACTTTTACCACCCTTTGTGTGTGAATTCCATTTATCGCATCTATGCGCACACACATATGTCGCACAATACAATTCCAAATGTTGCGATGCGGCATTTGCTCTAAAGTTCTTCCTTGTTTTATCCGTGATAAGTATTGGTGAAAATAGGGAAATCTACCTGTACCCCCCAAAAAAAGGCAAAGTGATATAAGATAACAATATAGTAACATCTATACTGCAGCAATGCTACGTTTTATTGTTTATATTGTGAATCATTTTTTATTTCTTTGCCAAATAAAGCAATACCCAGACATGATAAATTGTTAGTCAAATGACTAAGCTTATTTCAGCCACAATACCTACAAAGCGTATCCCAATTATTGATACAAGCTTTAAGGAGGGCTATTAGAATCATGTTATTTGTGCACTGCATTCAATATGAATGGGGAAATGCTTCAACTTTCATCTAATTGCTGTGAAAGAAAACATCCAGCCTGATAAATACTATTTTTCCTTGTGGATAGATGTGTGTTTGGACAATAAAGACATCAGTGCCATTAGTGTACATTATCAAATTCTCCTGCTGGCACAATGCATTATGTTTGTGACATAGGCTGTAGAATATTCATACTGTAACTGTAAAAGCACAGCACAAGTACATATGAAGTGAAGCATGGCTTTTTCTTATTACATAGCTCACCGTTTGTTCAGCATGTTATTTTTGATTGTATGATTGGGTTACAGTTTTGGAATAATGAATGCACAGGCAATTAGCGGCCCTGTGTGCAAGAGCACTGCTTGCCTTCCCCCCTTCAGAATGATGGGAGAACATATGTAACAAGGGGAAGACTGCCAGGGCCTCCCATTGTAATGTGTGTTACAGGTCCCTAACCTCCCACTCCACAGGTAACTTACTACAGTACAGCTGTGATATCCGGTGGAGAAGGAATGTGGTCTTCAAAGCAGATCCCGACTGCTGCTCTATTTGCAGAGAACAAGTGACTCCCACTAATGTTGTCACCAGCACACTCTACACACTCTACACACTCTACACAGACTGCCCACATTATGGCAGAGTAGCAACATGAGCAGGGGAAGATGAAAGAGCAAACAGAAGCATAATATTCCTCCCCACTGTCCCAGCCATCAGGACAAACTCCTGACTATGTGAAACTGTTCCTCAAAATTGGGACTATTAAAACAGAACCATGACTGTGCTACCATCTTTAAGTTCTTCTTGCAGCTTTCACTACATGCTGCTGCTGGTGTCTTAAGCTCGGTTGCTACTGACCAGATCCTGGAGTGTTAGCACCTCTTGGATTATGCAAGGCCTTCCATAGCAATTCCGGCACCCATGTAACACTAAAGGTGGAAATTCAATTAGCTGAGAGACTGAGCTCCAGGATTATCCATCAACTTATCCTGTGGTTTCTAGCTCCCAGGTTAAGTGCCTAGAGCTACGGTATTCATCCCACTGTAACCCCATAGCTAATGAGTGGTAAGACATATATTCTGGGTACCCAGAGTACCGCATGCAGTAAAACCATGGTGAGCCCTGAGGGTGTCCATAATGTGAATTTCTGTTTACACCCTCCCGAAGTGCGAACATAAAATATCTTTAAATGCACTCTATGTTTACTGTGGCCAGTAATTGAATAGCACCGTGCTCCTAACCTGTGTTTGCTGGTACTTGGTTTTTCACAGAACTTAGATTCAAAATAGTGACAAATTATCAAGTGCATGTTCACTATAGGCAAACTACTATGCATTACTAGAGACTACCTTGCACACCAAAGTACCAGGTTATAACAGCAGGATTTCTGTAAAAAAATTTTATTGAGGCATTGTAGAGGAATTGTAATGAGACATATAGCATTTCACATGGCGGTACATAAAGAAGTTTGTAATAGACAAATATAACAATTCCATGTACAATATGAAATAAAATCTAAATAAAAGGTGCAATTTACAAACATTGTATGAGTCTGCGTTTGTAACTGCTGTATTTTTATGAACAACAAATTAGTACAATGAAGATTTTGTTTATTCAAAAGAAATTACAATTCAATTCGTTCTCCTGGGAGCCAGGGGAGGAGAAGCAATCCGATCCCACTTCTCATGTTAGGGAGACTGGAGAATCTTGTACCGCTAGTCTAGTAAGGTTCCATGTAGTGTTTCTTAGACTAGAGTGTATTTGTTTTCTAGCTGAGAGTGGAAGGGTATCAATGTATGGTTTCCATATTAGAAAGAAACGCTCCACTCTTTTTTCTTTTTGTAAAAGTGGTTCTACCCAATCCATCTTAAATAGGAAGTGAAACTTAGTTGAAAATAAAGGCAACTGAGGGGCCGAACTATCCAGCCATCCTTGCAGTATTCTCTTTCAACCTTCGGCACCCAAGGCCAGCAAAAGTTTCCTACTTTCTAAAGTCACAAACCTTGGTCGAAAATTAAAAAATTGCCCACTCTGGGGTAAAAGGGACATAATTTATTAGCTTAGCTTCCACATATCTACGAATTAAGTGCCAGAAATATTTCACTATGGGACATGCCCAAAGGCAGTGAAAGTATCTGCCTCCTCCTGGTGGCACCTTGGGCATGAATGGTTTGCGGAAGTTACCATTCGGAAGCGTCTAAGTGGAGATAGATAGGTATTATGGTATATATTTAAAAAAAAGTTCAGTGTACATGATAGCTGGGAGAGTTTTTTGAGAAAATTCAAAAGCTTTTCCATTATAGGTATCGTTAAGGTTGGGAAGTGGGCTATAAAGGTATAAGGATGGGAAGTGGGCTATAAAGGTATAAGGTTGGGAAGTGGGCTAACCACTTGGACACACCTCCAGAGATTGTAGCGTGGTCTATTATATCTCTCAAAAATGTATAATGGATCGATATTGCTCTATTTTTTGGCACCGGATATGTCAGAATAGTGTACAATGTGTTGTCCCAGTCTTTTCCAGAAAAATGCTTTAGAACATGAGTTAGGTAAACTAAAAACGTACCTGTAGGAATGCTAAAGAATAAGGACTAATCATTGCAAATTGTGCTGAGGTTTCTGCAAGCGTTAAGAGGCGTTTTTCAGCTGTGGAAACTAAGGACCTGATGTTTGTAATGCCTGCCAATCGCCACATGGTGAAGGGGTGAGCAGCCATGCCATCAAGAAAGTTGGGGTTACAGATTAGAGGTAGATGAAGGGAATAATATGCATTCAGCCCAACTTTATGTCTCAAAATGTTACACAATTTACAATGAATTTGTTTTATCGATTCCGGTATTTCCTGATCATGTTGATGAAGAAAGCAGATTAAATCGCAATCCCCCAAGAAGCTTTGTTCAGGATTTTTACTTACTACCAAAAATAGCTAACAGGCGCAGTCCAGCAGTAGAGAGCAGCAATGACAGACCCACAGCTGGAGTAATCTAAATGAGATGTGATGGATGCAAGAAATAAGTAGTGTCCATAGAAAATTCAGGCAGCAATAATAAGGCAGAGTCAGGGTAGTTAAACAGAGGTCAGTCCAGGTGTCAAAAATTTAGCCAAGTTAAGGTTACAGAAAGTATTTGGTCCAAGCAACATTCAAATAACAAAATCAGGGTACACATCAGTGGTCAGGGTCGCAAACACAACAGGAGTTACAGTATGATGAGCATGTGAACACTAGCAGAAAATGTTTTAAACAGCAAAGATATCATGCTAAAGTTGCTATTTAAAGCAGTAAGCACCAATCAGGACACAGGGGCCTATTCATTAAACGTAAAACTTCTCTGGAGATAATTAGCTTTAGAACTCTCATGGAGTTCTAGCTAATTATAGGTGGAATTCATCATTCCACCTCTCCATAAGTATCTATTCCGAAAAGCTGTCATTTTTGCGATGACAGCTTTTCGGGAAATAGATACTTTTCCCTGCCTACACTAACTTATCGCATCTGGAAACAGTGCTGCGCATGCGCTGTTACATCTGTAAAACCAGCGCATGCGCAGCACTGTCTACAGATGCGTTAAGTTTTGTACCCCCCTCCGATCCCCCCCCCACCCCCCTCCGCTCACCTTCCCCCCCCCCCCGACTTACCTGTCCGCGCAGCAGCCTCCGGCTCCGTCCTGCTGGTCTGTCATGTGGTTTCCCAGCAGACCACATGACAGATTAGAAAAAAAATAAATTATTTTTTTTTGTCTAAACTTTCTTGTGCTCTGCTGGGGAGCACACATGTCCGACCAGCCTCCGTAGCCTGAGGACGGAGCAGAGCGCCGGAGGGACTCATCAAGGGACCTGCACACGCGGATACAGGTAAGTTTCACCTGCTATTCGCCACCTCACAGTGGCGAATAGTAACTGCATCAAATTCCGAAAATTGATAATTTTCGGAATTTGATGAATACCATAATTTCCACATCCCCATACTAATGTATGGGGAGTGTGGAAATTAACGCAGGGGAACTTAGCAAGGAGATATCTGTGATATCTCCTGTGTTAAGTGGCTACATGAATACCAAAATAACGTTATTTAAGGAAAATGTCCTTAAAAACGTTATTTTAGTGTTGATGAATAGGCCCCTCAGTATGCAATCAGCCTCCAAATAATTGGAAAGCTTATAAAAGCATGTGACTGCAAGCATCAAGGATCCTAACAATAACAATCATACAACTGGTCATAAGTAATTGTAAACATCTTGAATGCCCTCAGAACAAAGCAGTCACTTGGGGCCCCATTTAAAAACGAAGGGAAATACCAGCGGGAATTTTCGTTTAGTATCACTGTGATACAAATGAAAATTCCACTGGTATTTAGTAATACTTACTCCTCCGGCGAGGTCCCGCGAAGTCCAGCGGAATCCTCGTACTCGACGAGGTCCTCAGCTGGGCTGCTGGCAGCCTAACGATGCCAGCGACGGGGCTCCAGGGTCATGCGCATGCGCGACGGTCCGTCTGCGCATGTGCATGACAGGGAGACCCGGCAGTGCCTGGAAGGCTTTGTTGAAGCCGGAAAGGTACCGCCGGGTCTCCATTGCCGGCAATGGGGCCCGCATCGCTCTCCCCATCTTTTAGATGGCGAGAGCGATGCTGTACAAACAGTGGTAATCTAAGATTACCGCTGTTTACTAAATACAGCAAGATGGTATAACCCCTTTAGCGAGCGCTAAAGGGGTTATATTTCGTTTGTAAATGGGCCCTTGGTGTGCTGAACATTAACTCCTCTTTGAGGAGGATTCAAAGAACCCTTAATGGTAGGCTTATCTGGGAAAGTGTTATGTAAAGGTCTTTTTACACTTTGTGCATGAAGGTCTCTAGCAGGAATCCAGAATATTTCCTCAGGTCTATACCATTTCCAATAAATCAGATAATGAAGCTGTCACTGTAACCACTTGGAATCAAGAATCTTCTCTACAATATATTCTGTATGACCATCAACAATTACAGAGAGGGTTTAACAGATTGTTTTTTGAAGTTTTTTTTTAGTGTAACACCCTCTAGGGGATGGTATTTGTAAATACACCCCTCTCAGTGTTAAAGCTTGCTTCCTGTTGTAGATATTGCATTCCTGAGACCCTGGGGATCAGTTTTCAGGTAAAGGAGGGGCTGGAGAGATAGACACGCAGGGGTGGAAAGAGTGGGTGTGTAGCAGGCAGATAAGAGAAAGGAGGGGGAGAAAGAACAAAGGAATTGAGAAAAAGAATTTGGGAGAGAGCAGACATCTTTGGTGAGAGTCAGAGCTGGAAGCAGAAATGTAGCCCTCGTGCTCCCCTGGCAGGGGGAGATTGGCGGGGCCGTGGTGGCTGTCACGATGCCCATCTAATGCCAAAGGAGACAGGTCTGGAGTGAGACCACTGAGATAAAGTCTGTAAGAGACCACAGAGAAAGAGCTGGAATGTTGCAGTGTGAGCAGCCCAGTGAAGTGTTAAACACCCATGAGAGGGGTAAGATATGTCAGTATATGTGTTGGAGAGATGGGGAAGAGCAATTTCCCTGGAGCTTTATTGTTAAGGGACAAGAGGAGTCCCTTATGCATAAAAGCCCCCCAGCAGCCATTAAAGGGGGAGTCACTGTGGTAGCAGTGTGGCTATAGGAGCCATTCCTGTAGGATAGGGATGGGCTGCAGCTGAGAGTGTGATAGCTGCAATAGAAAAGTCTGTATATTGCTGTCCCAGGTGAAAGAGAAGGAGAGCAGAGAGAGGCAGACTAGGTATGAGACACTCTGTATATTGTCTTAGAAAAGACAGAGGGCCTGATTCAGAGGCGCTCGCAAAAAGCGAGCGATCGCTCTGAATCAGGGCAGCTGCTTTTATTTTTTTACCCAGCCTCCTGGCCGCTCGCTAAGCTGTGGGTGACCACCCACAGCTTTTGCGAGCGGCCAGGTGATGGTCGCGATTATCGCAGCCATCGGGCTTGTGACGAGACCCTTGTGGTAGGGTCTTGTCTGCCGCAAGCCCCAGTGAGCTTCCTGCTCAAATAGAGCAGGAAGCTCACTACTGACATCATGAGTGATGTCAGTAGGGACGCCCACTGCATGTATGAAGTGGAGAACTACAGGCACCAGCCAGCGAAGGGCTAGGTGGAACTGCACGTATGAAGCGGAGAACTACAGGCACCAGCCAGTGCCAGATTAAGGTCCACATGGGCCTGGAGCTGAAATTTATGAAGGGCCTATTGTGTGTCACCGCAGGGGAGTTTGATAAGCGCTGTGGTGATGTGACTAGTGATGTGGGGGCAGGGGCATATCTATAATGGGCCCACACCGCACACCCTGCACCCATAGGTAATTATACTTATCTCTCTGCCGATTCCCGAAGTGCTGCTCCGCAGCAACAGACCGGCGCTGTAGAGCAGCACACACTCACTGGGAAAATGAGCGATGGCCATTTTCCCAGTGATCTGCACATGCATAGAAAAGATGTCCCCGGGAAAGTAGGTGCGGGCACCATTTTCCCGGAGATTTGCACATGTGCTGTAGATTCTGGCATGAAGCCAGGATCTAAAGCTCTCAGTGCAGCTGAGCCGCCATCAGAGAGGAGGGGGCCCAAACAGAGGCTGCACACGGGCCCCCTCCTGTCTTAAAACGCCCCTGTGTGGGGGCATGCCTAATGTGTGGGTGTGGTCTACTCTGAATGAATGTCCATGGAGGGCATATGTGACATCTACCTTCAACCACTTTATAGTGGAGCTATAACAAGAAAAAAAATTGTGAGTGAGAACTGTATGGTCTACCTTTCCTTTACATTAATAAGATAAGAAAAAAATCCAAATTAGTTCACTGATTTTGGCATATTTCTATAAGCGTCCATCCCACATCCCTAACCACTGCAGTAAATTAATAAATTAACTGTCTTTTTTGCTGCTGTTGTTTTAAAAAAAATAATGGCAATGCTGGACCATGGCAGCAATGGCTAACTTATACTGCGCCTGTAGCAAGGTAATAACCTGGTAGATTTGTGGTTCTTACCTTGTTACAGACGCAGTCAAAATAATGGTGATGTGGTGGTCCATTAAAAATATCTCCTCCCGGAAGGGGTTGTAGACTACAAACTTTCTTTCGCAGTGAGTGCCATATAATACAGAGAACATCGCGGTGAGTGCCATATAATACAGAGAACATCGCGGATCGCGGTGAGTGCCGTATAATACAGAGAGCATCGCAGTGAGTGCCGTATAATACAGAGAGCATCGTAGTGAGTGCCGTATAATACAGAGAGCATCGCAGTGAGTGCCGTATAATAGAGAGAGCATCGCAGTGAGTGCCGTATAACACAGAGAGCATCGCAGTGAGTGCCGTATAATACAGAGAGCATCGCAGTGAGTGCCGTATAATACAGAAAGCATCGCAGTGTGTGCCGTATAACACAGAGAGCATCGCAGTGAGAGCCGTATGATACAGAGAGCATCGCAGTGAGTGCCGTATAATACAGAGAGCATCGCAGTGAGTGCCGTATAATACAGAGAGCATCGCAGTGAGTGCCGTATAATACAGAGAGCATCGCAGTGAGTGCCGTATAACAGAGAGCATCGCAGTGAGTGCCGTATAACACAGAGAGCATCGCAGTGAGTGCCGTATAACAGAGAGCATCGTAGTGAGTACCGTATAACACAGAAAGCATCGCAGTGAGTGCCGTATCACACAGAGAGCATCGCAGTGAGTGCCGTATAACACAGAAAGCATCGCATTGAGTGCCGTATAATACAGAGAGCATCGCAGTGAGTGCCGTATAACACAGAGAGCATCGCAGTGAGTGCCGTATAACACAGAGAGCATCGCAGTGAGTGCCGTATAACACAGAGAGCATTGCAGTGAGTGCCGTACACTATATGCAGTCATATACACACACACATACATACACTATATACATTAATATACACACGCACATACATACACACACACATATATATATATATATATACACACACATACACATACTATATACATACACACATACATACACTATATACATTCATATACACAAGCCAAACAGAGGCTGCACACGGGCCCCCTCCTGTCTTAAAACGCCCCTGTGTGGGGGCATGCCTAATGTGTGGGTGTGGTCTACTCTGAATGAATGTCCATGGAGGGCATATGTGACATCTACCTTCAACCACTTTATAGTGGAGCTATAACAAGAAAAAAAATTGTGAGTGAGAACTGTATGGTCTACCTTTCCTTTACATTAATAAGATAAGAAAAAAATCCAAATTAGTTCACTGATTTTGGCATATTTCTATAAGCGTCCATCCCACATCCCTAACCACTGCAGTAAATTAATAAATTAACTGTCTTTTTTGCTGCTGTTGTTTTAAAAAAAATAATGGCAATGCTGGACCATGGCAGCAATGGCTAACTTATACTGCGCCTGTAGCAAGGTAACAACCTGGTAGATTTGTGGTTCTTACCTTGTTACAGACGCAGTCAAAATAATGGTGATGTGGTGGTCCATTAAAAATATCTCCTCCCGGAAGGGGTTGTAGACTACAAACTTTCTTTCGCAGTGAGTGCCATATAATACAGAGAACATCGCGGTGAGTGCCATATAATACAGAGAACATCGCGGATCGCGGTGAGTGCCGTATAATACAGAGAGCATCGCAGTGAGTGCCGTATAATACAGAGAGCATCGTAGTGAGTGCCGTATAATACAGAGAGCATCGCAGTGAGTGCCGTATAATAGAGAGAGCATCGCAGTGAGTGCCGTATAACACAGAGAACATCGCAGTGAGTGCCGTATAATACAGAGAGCATCGCAGTGAGTGCCGTATAATACAGAAAGCATCGCAGTGTGTGCCGTATAACACAGAGAGCATCGCAGTGAGAGCCGTATGATACAGAGAGCATCGCAGTGAGTGCCGTATAATACAGAGAGCATCGCAGTGAGTGCCGTATAATACAGAGAGCATCGCAGTGAGTGCCGTATAACACAGAGAGCATCGCAGTGAGTGCCGTATAACACAGAGAGCATCGCAGTGAGTGCCGTATAACACAGAGAGCATCGCAGTGAGTGCCGTACACTATATGCAGTCATATACACACACACATACATACACTATATACATTAATATACACACGCACATACATACACACACACATATATATATATTATATACACACACATACACATACTATATACATACACACATACATACACTATATACATTCATATACACACGCACATACATACACACACACATATATATATATGTATATATACACACATACACATACTATATACATACACACATACTGTACATACATATACAGTAGATAAACACATACACACTATATACATACATATATATACACACATACATACATACACTATATACACACGTACATACACACACAATATACATACATACTGTATATACACATATACATACACTATATACATACATATACACACTATATACATTCATATACACACACACATATATATACACACACACTATATACATACACACATACATACATACACACAAAGATAAACACATACATACACACATATACACATACAGTAGATAAACACATACACACAATATACATATATATATAATTATATATATATAATATACACACATACATACACTATATACACACACACACACACATAGATAAACACATACATAGGTGGCAGGCATTACACTGACCTGGTAATACATGCTGTTTTTCAGCTGGTGACAGGTGTCTTCCCTCGTGTGCAAGGCAGCTCAGCCTCTGCTCTCCACATCAGACTCTTGGAGGGGTATTCAATATGAAACCTTAACTTCACTGTCGAAGTTAACGTTTCATATCAGAGTTTTTACCTGCGTTAAAGTATCGGGCGCGCTACCGCTTATACCCGTATTCAATATAAAATTAACGAAAACGGGAAACTCTGAAGTTGGATTTGCGTAAAGTTACAAATTTTTTCTTAAAAAAATTGTAAGACCCCCCCTAAAGTAGTAAACACATGGGGGAACACTATGGGTACCCTCGTTTTAGCCTTTAATTGAAAGTCGGGGATTTAAATAGCCGCAGCAGGTGTTTTTTTCCCGACTTTGAAGAAGTGATGCAGAAGAGCACTTAGGTTATTTTTTTCGTTTTTTTAAGTGGTCCCATCAAATTTGGGGTACATGAAAATGGGTACTAGCATATTTTTATGTCCCTAAAGTAAGTTTTTAAAAATTCTGCATTTGTGCACCTGCCACTATAATTCTATTCTAGAAAACACCTGCCGCATACTTGCAGAATAGCCCTGAACCTATTTCCCTATTGTTACACAATTTTTTCCCATTTTCTTTTTTTCACCCCAATTTTTAAAATAATTTTTTGGGGTGTCCCTATTTTTTTAAAAACTTTTTTTGACACAGTTCTTTTTTAAATGTCATTCCCAGGGGTGCAGGCTATTTTTTTTAAGCCTGCACCCCTAAACCCCAATTCTGCACTTTTTTTCGACACCTATTCAATGGTGAAAAGTTATCCCTGTTTTTTATCAAAGACTTTTCAAAACTGCGTAAAGTCTTTGAAATTGAATACGGTGTAAAAGTCAAACCTGCGATAATGACGTCAAAAGTGCGATATTAACGCAAAATGTGTGCAAAATGCAAAGCATTCATTGTGACTGTGCTTAAAGACTGTGCTGGTGAAGAAGAGTGTGATGTAATATAACTATAT
The DNA here is from genome assembly GCA_031769625.1 of Taudactylus pleione. Taxonomy (NCBI): domain Eukaryota; kingdom Metazoa; phylum Chordata; class Amphibia; order Anura; family Myobatrachidae; genus Taudactylus; species Taudactylus pleione. The sequence goes on along the minus strand of JAUIMM010000052.1, from coordinate 10,819,640 downwards.
CCATAAGATTGTCATAGACCATCTGACATGCCAAGTATATGAGCTGGAGCGAGAGGAGAAGCTGCTATAACCATATTCATATTTTATAAGAGAAGGTCTGGCGCCCAAGTTATTCATCAAGAGCTGTTGCTGCATATGTCTATACCTATATCTATATGTGTGACTGTTATAAAGCCTGCATGGGCAGGGACCCCCTTCTCAGGTATTGCCCACACCCTGGAGAGCTAGCCTGAGGCAATAGGAGGTGTATCACTCCAAATGCACCTATGTACCACACCGCAAACTGAAGGGGGGTTACATTAGAATGGTAGACTAGTTTCTATAATAAAGAATACAAAGTTCTGGGAATTTTTAAAGATCTTAGAATAGCTACAGTACGTAATTGAAAAGCATCCAGATTTGATTTCTTAAACATTAATATGAATAGTCCAATTAATCTGACACTAGGGGGAGGGTTAGGGATAGGCACTAAGGGGGGAGGGTTAGGTTTAGGGTATGGCGGGAGGTTATGTTTAGGCACTAAGCGGGAGGTTAGGTTTAGACAGTGGGGAGGGAGGGTTAGGGGTAGAAGAGGGGGCGGGTTAGGATCCTGACTGACAGGTGTCTGTATCCTACCCTGTTGGGGTGCCGGCATCAGGATTATAACCCAAGGATACCGAGCGCCAGCATCCCATACCCAACCCCATTGAAATATGTGTCCAAGAACTGTTGGGAATAGAGAATGGAATGAACTGTCCTGCAGGTATCACAAATATACCAGGCAAGGATAAAGGACCTCATTCAGAGTCAGTCGAAGCGGCCGCACGGTCGTATAGAAAAAGGGCCCGGATATGCAAATGATGCACACGCATGTTGCGTCCCTAAGGTTGGATTATTAGCTGGCCGACCAAGGGGTGGATGCGGTCGGATTGCTAAAAATACGCCCACATCTCGTACGCATAGTGCGTCATCTCCGGCTACATAAGGATTAATCGCGAGCATCGTATGCCATCGGAACTGGTCGTAGAGCTAAAGGTTGACCTGACCCTCTCTTAAGCTCTACGATCATGTTAGTGTAAAACCTCCCCTGTCACGTGTGCCATGACACTACTTTGTTAATTATGCACTCCCATAAAACGCCGTTCGCATAATGAGGCACGCCTGCGTTCGGATCAACACACCCCAGTTTTCAAGCACCTTCCCATGTTACCACCCACAAATGCCGCAATCTGTCACACAAACTACCGACCTGGCGGTGTTCAAGGAGAGAGAAACTTCTGATCGTAGCCACTAGTTTGCGCACGCGCATTGCGAACTGTACGCATGCGCAGATCAGCGAACATCAGCTGCGTACGACCGTGCGGCCTCTTCGACCGACTCTGAATGAAGTCCAAAGTCTTTGACATTACACTTTAGGAAGGTCACCAGCCTGAAGGCGACAGTACCGTCATAATTTCAGTGACACTCTGATGCCTTCATAAACGTCAATGAAAGATTCAGGGGTCTATTTACTAAGCAGTGTTAGGAGACAGAGTGAAAAGTGATAAGAAAGTGATAAGGTGTCAGCCAATCAGCTCCCAACTGTCATTTTTCAAACACAGCCTGTGAGATGACAGTTGGGAGCTGATTGGCTGATACCTTATCACTTTTCACTTTGTCTCCTAACACTGCTTAGTAAATAGGCCCCTCAAACCTCAAATAAGATGGAGTAGCAGTGGGTGCTTGGTTCTGTATAAAAAAATAATTAAGCAAGAGTCCAGACAAAGTTACTGAGGAAGCAATATCACTGTGGGAAAGTGGAGCATGATGCTTTTGCAAACAACTTCTGAACAAAGCATTTGCCTTGATATTTTTTGAACCAGGACGGTAAGTAATAAAGCCCAACATCCCTATCTAAGGGGGATGCGGTCAATATCCCGACTGCGGGGATTCCGGCAGTCAGAATGCCGGCACCAGAATCCTGACACCTCCGGTTCCGGTATCCCGACCGCTGGAATGACGAAGGTAAGTATCGGGGTTAGGGTTTGGGCTGGCATTAGGGATTAGGCACTAGAGTGAGGATTAGGCACTAAGGGGGGAGGGTTAGGTTCAGGAACTGGGGAGGGTTAGGGTAGGGAGAGGAGAAGGGTTAGGATACCGACCGACAGGTGTCGATATCCTAACCCTATCGGGATGCCGACCGCTGGGATCCCGAGCACCGGCATCCTGTACCCATCCTGGAGTGTGGTCTTGCTGTGCTGTACTCCCCTTCCCCCATTGTGCTGTGCTCCCACCCCATGCAACCTCATTCTCCCCTTATGTCTCTCCAGCCCCAGCCCAGCATCTCCTTTCTCCCTCCCCCTAGCCTAACCCTAACCCTCCCGGGGGGGGTGCCTAACCCTAAGTCCCCCCTGGGTGCCCTAAACCTAACCCCTCCGCGGCTGTCTGCTCGCGGCGCCCGGCATCCCTTCGATCGGGATGCAGGGCGCCGGTCTCCCGGCGTCGGGGAAATGACCGGCGTCTAGATATAGATACTGGTCCTTTATCCCACGCCGGGATATGACAGTCGGGAAGCCGGCTGTCAGGAATCCGGCAGCCGGCTTCCCGATTGTATACCCATTCTATAGGGCACATTCTCCCCTCACAGTACAGCACCCCAGGCTCTCCCCTCACAACACCCCTCACCCATCACAACATACCTCACTGCACAGCACTCCTCATCCATCACAGCACTGCACTTCTCTCCCAGCACAGCACAGATCACAGCAAAGCACCTATCTCCAAGCACAGCACCTTTCACCCAGCACCTCTCACAGCATCCCTTTCAAAGCACAGCAAGGATCACAGCACAGCACACAGCAACTCTCTCCCAGTACAGGATCCCTTACTCAGCACAGCACCCCTTCCATCACAGCACACCTCACTGCACAGTACTCCTCACCCATCACAGCTCCCCTCTCCCAGCACAGCACCCCTCACCCAACACAGCACAGATCACAGCAAAGCACCCCTCTCCAAGTAGAGCACCACTCACCCAGCACAGATCAAAGCATCCTTCACCCAGCACAGCACCCCTCACCCAGCATAGCACCCATTGCAGCACCCCTTTCAAAGCACAGCAGGGATTATAGCACAGCACCCATCACCCAGCACAGCACCCCTTACTCAGCACAGTACCCTGGCCTCATTAATTATGCACTTATTTCCCAGCACGTTCAGCACCCCCAAGCCTCATTAATTATGCTCCCCTTTCCCAGCACAGTCAGGTCACATGCACAGAATCTAATTCTGACCGTTGCCGTGCTGCCCGATAGAAGCTGAGCTCTGATCGCAGTAGCCAGCGGGTAGGTAGATGATAGTCGCCAATGCCATCACAGTTGTTAGAGCTGACTCTGTGGATAGGTAGGTGCTGCAGCTGGTGCCGTCACAGCTGAGCTGCTGGGATGCCCCTGAGGCAGCCCCAGATTCCCTAGGCCAGCGGTTAATTTGGTATTAGTAAATGTGTAATTTAGCTCCAGAAACACAACATTGATTTTGACCGATTTTATATCAATCAAAATTTACCTTTATTCGAAGGTTGCAAGAATATGAAATACATGTTCACTTCGGGCCTGATTCAGACCTGGACGCTAATCCGCGGACGCATGCTATGGGCAATTGTCGCCTGCCTGCACATGCGGCAAAATATGCATGCGCGCACCAGTCACTTAATTCAGGAATTGTGCGCTCATAGTACACAGACTGGATGCTACTTTGAGTGACAGATAGTGTCGTTTGTGGGTGGTAAGAGGGGAAGATGCTTGTGAACGGGGGAGTGGTGCTGAGAACGCAGGCATGTCTGGGTGTTAAACAGAGTTTTATGGGTGTGAATAATAGCATAGAATCGTCATTGTACACGTCACTTGGTTGTATTTCAGCCTGCAGTGATCGCAGTGCTTGTAGGGGTAGGGTCTAACTGAAGCGCTGCGTGCAGCTCCGATGGAGATGATGTGTGCTAAGAAAGAAAAGTGGGCGTCTTTATACCAGCATGCGTTCGCTCTTCCGTTGCCCTCTAAGACATAGAGAGCATAGTTACACCAGACAGTGCGATCGCGGAATTTGTATACTCGGCCCCTTTTGGCAGTGAGAGAGCGCAGCTTAGCATCCAGGTCCGAATCGTCCCCTTTATGTTGATAAAGAAAAATTAACAAACTGACCATAAGATTTTAACTATTTATTGTTAAATTTTAGTCACTGAAAAAAATAATGTATGTATTTTTTGCGACCAAAAGAAAGAACATATAGGGACTTTTATTATTATCGGAAACGTGTTTATACACAAAGAATGCCATTTATAGACATATATTAAGTTAATATTAAGTGAGTATTGATGTTAGAAGGTGTCAGTAAGAACAATGTCCACATATTGGCCTTCATTCAGAGGCGGCCGTACGGACTACAACCGCACGGCCGCCTCGATGTTTGTCAAGTGCGCATGCGCACGAGGGAGCCGGCTCCTTCGTGCGCATGCATGAGACCCGCTACGACCGACAGCGCCGGTCGTAGTGGGTCTCTTTCCAAAGGGGGCGAGCTGTCGATGTTGATTGACAGCTCACCCCGTTTGGAAGGCGGGTCGGGGGGGTGGCAGCCCAAACGGAGGTGTTCCCATGGGAACGCCTACCATTTGGGGGAGGCCCCACTGACATCACTAGTGATGTCAGTGGAGAGCTTCCGGCTCTGACAGAGCCAGAAGCTCTCCGGGGCTTACGACAAGTGAGACCCTACCCTAGGGTCTCCTCGTAAGCCCCGATGGTCGCGATGGTCTCTGACCATCGCGACCATCACCCTAGCGGTCATGTAAACCCACAGCCTAACGACCGAAACAGAGGCGGCCGGTCAGGATGCAAGCGGCTGCCCAGTTTCTGAGCGACCGCTTGCATCCTCCGACCGCCTCTGAATGAGGCCCATTGTACCTAAATGTCTATATTTTATGTCGACATTTTGACCATGTCAAAATGTCCACAATCAACAGGGCTGAAACTAGGAGTTTTGTCACCCGGGGCAAGGCAGTAATTTGACGCCCCCCCCCCCCCCCCCCCCCCCCCCCCCCGTTATGCCACGTACAGTAATGCCCCATACCCCAATATGCAATACACAGTAATTCCCCTTCTACATAATACCACACACAGTAATGCCCCTTATACATAATGCCACACACAGTAATGCCCCTTATCCATTATGACACACACAGTAATGCCCATTATACATTCTGCCACACAGTACTGCCCCTCACACCATTATGGCACAGTTGATTCTATTTCCCCTTCATCATGACACACACGGTAATGCCACTTACACAATTATGGCTCCCCACCATGCATCCGCCCACCTGGTCCCCCTCCTTACACGGCAGCCCATCAGGTGTTGATTTGAATCCACCCACAGTCCTTTCTTGAGAGCAATACAGCCCCCTCCGCCGTCATTCTAATGTAGCACAGATTGCGAGCCAATTGGAGCTTACAGACCGGCAGCCGCTGCTGATTGGTTGCCGGACCAACCGCGCCTATCACAGCGGACTGCCCTACACTCGAGGAGCCCTGATGTCAGATTCTCTAGTGAGAATCCGACATCAGGCAGCCGCCGTTCGGCCCTGAACAGGGATCCAAGTCAGGCGGGGAACACCCGAACAGGGTTCTTGTGGACTTGGATCCCCTATGTTCGGAGAATCCGAACCGCTCATCCCTAATTATAACGGGTGTGCAGTTAGTGCACAGTTCTCCAGCAGGGGAGGAGCCGGATTAAGGAGAGGGTGACAAGGGCGGTCGACAGAGGGGCCCCCACACAGGGTCAATATGACCCTGCTGAGAACAGGTGTCCAGTAGCACCTGTTCCCTGGTAGAGGCTCTGGAGCCGCACTGTTCGACAGACTGCATGCAGCAGCACATCAGCTGTCTAATGGAGAGAGAGAGGGCCAGCTTTACTGTGTTTAAATCCCTCCGACCCCCACTGATGCCTCAGCTGGCCACATTGGTGGCGGAGCCAATACGGCAAGCCCTGCCCCCATATCCCCGCGAATCATGTCATTAATCGTGGGGGGGCGGAGCCTAACAAATTGAGGAGGTGCCGGCCGGGTCCTTTTGCAACCTGCTGCTGCTTCAAGTGTAAGTGTACTGTTTTAGTGTGTGTATGTTCTGTATGTATGTATGTGATATTGTGCATTTGTGTTGGTGTGTATACTGTGTATGTATGTGTTAATGTGTATATGTGTTAGTGTGTGTATACTGTTTATGTGTATGTGAGTGTTGTCTTTGGGTGGGGTTTTCGAGGGGGGGGGGCGGGAAGGGGGGTAGGCTCGGCTCTGTGTGGCTTGAAGGGGGCCCCCACAGCTATGTTGCCCTGGGGCCCCCACAAGCCTTAATCCGGCCCTGAGGGGAGGTGATAACGAACGTGAAGTTAGTCAGTGCATAGTTCTCCAGCCACGGAGGTGAAAATTATTTTTATTGTGTGACATTTAGGGATATATGACTGTATAGCTGACATGCCTTTGCGCATACGCAGTGTACTTTCCTCAGTAAGACAACTATCTTGTACATTTGACCATTATGACAGGGGGCTATGGTACAGTATAAAAGATAGACAGTAAAAACTTTGACAATGTCTAGATACACACTAGGGGGTATATTTACTAAAGTGCGGGTTTTTAGAAGTGGAGATGTTGCCTATAGCAACCAATCAGATTCTACTTAACATTTATCTAGTACCTTCTTGAAGATAATAGCTAGAATCTGATTGGTTGCTATGGGTGTCAAAGCTGGTTTAGTGGCTGAGACAGAATCAGTGTAAAATTAGCTTGGAGTGACGCCATCTTGCGAATGGAAACCAGACTCCATCTTAAAAATAAGAATCTGCACGACGCCATTTTGCGAATGGCCGTCCAGCACCATTTTAAGTTACAACTCACGAGCTAAGTACAGATGGCAATGTTTTTGGTAATCCTTTTAGAAGCCATGACAGGCCCATTCTGGAGACAACCTAGCATAGAAAAATACCAAAACATCTAAAAAAACAGCCTCCTGAGAAAAGTAATTAGAAAAGACAATACACCAGGAACTGTGGGTGTTTTTGCATGTAAAGGGAGAGACCCCACATGTGGACAGGTGTAGCTGTGGCAATTGTAATATGGCCCAGACACTTGAATTTGACTGAATGAACAATGGTAGGAAATCTGCTTGAAAAGAACTGACACAGGTATCCTAATTAGGCAGATGAAAGCTTTTAAACTCACTGTCAGACAGGATGGCACCAGCAATCGGTGGGGGGGTCTCCACCCTGTTTGAGAGTGAAACTCACTGCCCATAACACATTGCATTGCAGTTTAAAAATGTTAGTAAGGAATGATATATATATATATATATATATATATAATATATATATATATATATATGTGTGTATATATATATATATATATATATATTAAATCCATCATAAATAGAATCACATGCATAAACACTGCACATTACGCACAGTTGCGCTGTTCACATGTCGCACATTAGCGAATGCATAATACCCCGCATGCGAACGCTGTTTATTAGCTTCGTCCGTACTCATCTGCCCCAAGTTAACTAGCGTCTTTTCCCAAACCCCTAACACCTACACACTGCACATACACGTAAAAGGTTCCATAGCTTCAAAGTATAAGATTCAAGTTTTATCCATTTATTACTAATGCTGTGAAATAAAAGATTATTTGGTATCTAAGGTTTAGTACACGATAAGCAAACAGTGTTTGGTGTTGTACTGATCGACTCTTTCTCAACAGGTTTCTGGTATCATTGGTGAGAAGATCGCAACCTGCATTCTCAACTTATGAACAGTAGAGAGTTAAAACATGAAAATGTACTTTGTAAAATTAACAGCTTAAATTTGCATGCAGGGGGAATAGAGGAGACAATAGGCTGTCGGAGGCTGACCTGTGTCCATTTGAATCAACCTGTTAGATATCCTGTAACAGATGCACCCGCACTGGGAACCAATGAAACCATGCCAAACTTTTCTATTGTATAGTCTATTTCTGTAAGGGTATATATATGTGTGTTCTGACCCCAATCTTGAGTCTTCATGCTGATGATGTTGATGGAGGTTTCTTGTTGATGCCGGAATATGGTCCCAGAGCGTGTGTGTATGTATAACTGTACCTTGGGTCTGTATAATGTCTTTGCGCTAAATTGTATTTAGATCACAGCGTGTAACTGACTGTACTTTGCTTGAATAATAACCTTTGTGCGTTGGAACACATTTTCTCAAAGCCTGAAGGCATTTATTTACTGTATGAGTGCGTATGCAAATAGCGTCAATTTTAGAAGGTATAGGCAGGTTTTTAGAAGGTATGGGCAGGAGCGTATAGAGGTTTAAATTCAGTATCCTTAATGGGCAACATCTCCACTTCTAGATACTCCCACTTTAGTAAATATACCCCCAGATGTTAGACAGGCAATAAGTCAAAGGGGACAAAATGTTGACATGGAAGATGTCAATAGGTACAAATGGTCTACACATGTTTTTGTTTTGTTTTTACTGTCTCTCTATAGTCCGGATACCATGACAGGTCACCATTATTTTATCTATGTCGACTTTATGATTGTCAACATTTTGATTGTCTATATTTTAATCTGTATATATTAATTGCCTACATTATGTCCATGTCTATATTATGTCCTTGTTTGACTGCATACATATAGATTCTCCACAGCTCAAGAATACCTGCCAGGATCAGTGGATTTGAAAAGTCCTTTCCAGTTTTTACCTTACCACAATCTTATGGCTTTGCTTTGACTTTGACTTCTCTGAGTCTGTTTGAGTATAACTGATATACGAGTATATATATATATATATATAAATTATACTGTATATATATATATATATATATATATATATTTTATACCAAGTTCAAGCTATGCAGCCCTTGACCTTACCTACTCATCCACTGAGGTATGCCAAGCTCTGCACTAACAGTAGACACAAAGAGTTTCCCATGGCAACCTATCAGATATTACCTGTCTTTTATAGACTGTACTAGATAAATGATAGCCAGAAATTGATTGGTTGCTATGGGCATTTTCTCCATTTGTCCTCTTTAGAATGTTTAATACATCTACCCCAAAAAGAGAGCCTCAGTCTAGTGGTTTGTAGGCCATTGTTCTACGTGGGAGACTTCTAAAGCTGTGTATACCCATTATATTTATAGGCATGCTGGGACCAATACTGTGCAACACCTGAGACTTTTCATTCAACCCATGTATTGGGGTAGAGAGGGACAGTTCAAGGCACAGGCTGACGGCCATCGATTGGAGCGCTGTAGCCTTGAGGGGTGTAGCCCTGTGTCCCTAGCCGCCAGCTAAACAACTGGCCCCAGCTGCACTGACAGCGCCGGCTCAAGGGCCATTTCAGGGGAGCAGCCGCACGAGGACGTACCACGAGGCTGATTGACTTTGAGAGACCAGCACTGCGGTTGGTCACCAAAGTGGAAACATTCCCTGGGCTCCATCCTTGGTGGAAGACAATGTGCTCTTATGAGCACAAAACAGGGGATGGTGCACAGGCTAGAGTAGTGCACAACCCCTACCACCTGTTGGCTTCTCCCCTCATACTCGCAGCAGCAGTATCCTCTTCTTATGCAATGGCTGTGGGAGGCTGGCTGCAACACAAAGCAGGCCCAGAATGGAGGAAGACCAGAACAGATGAGGAACTTTTTTTAAAATGTAGACTTCTATATCTCAGTCTGCTGCTGAGGTTGGGGTGTTGGTAGATGGGGGAGTGTGTCACTAGGTGCAGCTGAGATTAGGGTGCTGGTAGGTGGAGGAGAGTGTATAACTGGTGCAGCTAATTTTGGGATGTTGGTAGGTGAGGGGAACTGTGTCACTGGGTGCAGCTGAGGTTTGGGTGTTGGTAAGGAAATTGGTATTAAATACCGCGGGACGTGAGCCCGGTGGACATAATACCGACGCCGGAAGTTAGAATATGAAGATCCCGCTAACCCTTTCCCCCCCTAACCCTAATCCTCCCTTAGGGGTGCCTAACCCTAACCTCCCCCTTAGTGCCTAACCCCCCCCAAGTGCCTAAACCTAACCCCCATCTCTGCAGCCTAAACCTAAGTCTCCTGGGGTGAATTACCCCTAACCTCCCCCTGTGGGGTGCCTAACCCTAAAACCCCCTTTCCCTAGTCTAACCCTAACCCTCCCGGGGGGGTTCCTAACCCTAAGTACCCCCCAGGAGCCACTAACCTAACCCCCCCCCCCCCCATGGCTGCCTGCACTCGGCTTAACTTCATTTGGTATGGTAGGTACAATGACAGGCATCTTGATTTCGACACCTGTCATTGGTCCTCTGCCGGGATTGAGAGTCGGGAAGCCGGCGGTTGGCATTTCGACCGCCTGCATATTGACTGTATTCCATTAGTAAGGGAGGGGGACTGTGCCTATGGGTGCAGCTAATGTTGGTGTGTTGGAAGGTGGGGGAAGTGTGTTTCTGGTTGCTGCTGAGGTTGGGGTGTTGGTAGATGGGGGAGTGTGTCACTAGGTGCAGCTGAGATTGGGGTGCTGGTAAGTGGAGGCAGTACCAGATTATGGTCTACATGGGCCTGGAGCTGACATTTAAGAAGGGCCTATTGTGTGTTGCCACAGGAGGTGTTACCAGATCGGCGGGGGTGTGACTAGTAATGTGGGGGCCAATGCTATGGGGAAGATCAGTATGAAATACTGACAGTCGGGATCCTGGCGGTCAGAATTCTGATGCTGGGATCCAGACAGGGTTAACATACCGACACTTGCTTGTCGGTATGCTAACCCTCCCCCTCTCCCTACCCTAACCCTCTCTCTTTGGTGCCTAATCCTAACCTCGCCCCTAGTGCCTGCACCTAACCTCCCCCTACCCGCACCCTAAACCTAACCCTCCCCCTAGTTCCTAACCCTAACCCCCCATTAGTGCCTTACCCTAACCCCCCAATAGTGCCTTATCTTAACCCCCCCAATAGTGCCTTACCCTAACCCCTAAACCTAATCCTCCCCACCACCCCGCTACTTACCTTCGGCATCCCAGCGGTCGGGATGCTGGTGTTGGAATGTAAGCGTCGGCATCCCACTATGGGGTTGTGGGCTGCACAGGTAGTGTGGTCTGTGACATGGGGTATGTGTAGCACCATGGAGAGGGCACAGCTACCACCTACTTTCGACAACATACATCTCCCTCCCCCCTTTGCTTGTATGAAGCATACACCACCTGTTATATTATTGATTACTGAAAAAAAATAAAAATAAAATTATATATATATATATATATATATATATATATATATGCTGCAGCGTATGGGTATGAAAACACTTTAGCGACACTCCCATAATACGCCCATGGGATGGATCATTTTTGCCCGATTTCATAGCCACCTCCCAGGAATGCTCAGAACTTTTCCATGAGATTTCTGATAGCGAGTGTCTCAATCACACAGCACCTTTGTGCGTACACACGATGTATCAAATGCACCCTACAAGATTATAGGAATTTTCCTGCACGCCTTATAGCAGAAAATCACTCAACTATGTGAACATCGGCATTGCGTGCGGCTCTGAATCAGGCCCATATTATATCCATGTGTATTACACATAATTATTTATCAGCCAATTGTAAACGTACTTGGGATAAGATATAGTTCACTTATTAGTGGCCATTACCAGCCATCCATTAATGCAGATAACCAGGAATTGTTTCCAATGGGTACTATAGAAAAGCAATACATACACACCCATCTGGTGCATTACCACTAATACAATTCCGTACTTAATTAGCTTAATACTTAATTAGCTTAATAAAATTTGCTCAAATAGCAAATAAATGTATGTATTTATCTGATATTAGAGGAGCCCCAAGACCGAAGCGTCCTCGTATAAATCACCAATAGCATTATTAATATATATAAATGCACATTATTCTGATTGTGAACAGTATAATAAAAAACACATATTGCACATATAAAGAGTAAAACATACAATCAATAATTTCAAGAGATATTAATTTCAGCATAATTTACAACTCACATCTATAAACCCTATTCTGGAAAGAGAATTAGAAAACATACCACCCGTGAAATAATAATATATATGATGTGTGTATATATATACATATATATATATTATATATATATATATATATATGCGACCTAATACCTTACCAAGCAACCGGACCGTCCATGGTGGCGCTTCACCGCAGCATTCCACACCGCGTGGTGACATCACAGATCTAACACGATTCGTCGTCACAGAGCATCACAAGTGAGCTGTAAACAAAGATTGTGATTGTGATCTTGCGGCGAAGCGTTACCATGGACAGTCTTGGTGTGGGTATTTAGCTTATTGGGTTTGTGTTCAACCTGAAGAAAATGTTTCATAAACATTGAAGCATTGGTTCAAATAAGCTACAGACCATTTTTATATACAGTGTGTCTGTGTAATATATATATATATATATAAAAAATCATACATGCTCTGTATATTTTAAATATATACAGGATTATGCTATATATATATATATATATAATATATACACACACACTTGTATATTTAAACACAAATATATATATATAAGAAAATGTTTTCTCTATATTTTTAATATATACACACACACCTCAGCCTGCAGTGCAAGTGCAGCCTGAAGTATGTGTATATATTAAAAATATAGATAAAGCATTTTCTTATATATATACCTAATATTTCAGCAGCAGCAGCAGCCAGGCTGGCAATAAGCAGGACTGACACCTCAACTCAAGAGGCTCAGTCACCATACCGTGCTCAGGGCTACTTCATGGGGCTTCCTAGGACTCCTGTGCTGCTGCTGCTTCCTTCAGGGTGGCGCGCTGATGGCTGGGTGGCACCTTGGTGATGTCACACGTCCTGACATCACGTGGTGACACAGAGGAGGAGCCGGGTCACTGCGTGTGCAGTGCGCGCCGCCATGTTTATTGAATTTATGTCCCCCAGAATTTATGTCCTCCGCGGCTGGGAGCGGGGAAAGGTGTCGCGAGTTGCGGCCGGGGGGCGTGGCCTAAAACGTCCACTGACAGTGACAGGCTGCTGCAGCAGGATTTTTTTTTTCCTGTGTACAGCAACAGAAACAACACAGCAGTTGCTGTGGGTCTATTCTGATGGGAGGCCTGGAGCTGTAGCTCCATCCGGCCCATTGTTAATCCGGCCCTGGGTGGAGGAGAGTGTGTAGCTGGTGCAGCTAATTTTGGGATGTTGGTAGGTGAGGGGGAGTGTGTCACTGGGTGCAGCTGAGGTGTTGGTAAGGGAATTGGTATTAAATACTGCGGGACGTGAGCCCGGTGGACATAATACCAACGCCAGAAGTTAGAAGATGAAGATCCCGCTAACCCTTTCCCCCCCTAACCCTAATTCTCCCTTAGGGGTGCCTAACCCTAACCTCCCCCCCTAGTGCCTAACCCTAACCCCCCCAAGTGCCTAAACCTAACCCCCATCCCTGTAGCCTAAACCTAAGTCTCCTAGGGGGGACCTAACCCTAACCTCCCCCCGTGGGGTGCCTAACCCTAACACCCCCTTTCCCTAGCCTAACCCTCCCGGGGGGGTTCCTAACCCTAAGTACCCCCCAGGAGCCACTAACCTAACCCTCCCCCCCATGGCTGTCCACACTCGGCTTAACTTCATTTGGTATGGTAGGTACAATAACAGACGTCGGGATTTCGACACCTGTCATTGGTCCCCTGTCGGGAAGGCGGTGGTTGGCATTTCGACCGCCATCATATTGACTGCATCCCGTTGGTAAGGGAGGGGGACTGTGCCTATGGGTGCAGCTAATGTTGGTGTGTTGGTAGGTGGGGGAAGTGTGTCTCTGGTTGCTGCAGAGGTCGGGGTGTTGGTGGGGGTTAACCAATATCTCACCACTGGACACAAGGGCCGCTGTGGGCTGCACAAACCCCCCCTGCCTGAATAATGTTCTAGGGTGGACCAGGGATGGGATGCATAAAAACATTAGGTACACTGTAAGGGCAATGACAAAATGGGACACAGTGGGGGCCCAAATCTACCTCTTCTGCATTGCGGTTCCCCACACAGAACAGCATGAGGACTCTGCAGGAGGATGTACCTAAATATGGGACTAGTGTGTATGTTTGTGAGGCTATGGGGTCAGTGTGTGTGTGGTGTGTGTGTGTGAGGCTATGATGTGTGTATGAGGCTATGGGGCAGTGGGTGTATGTGTGGGTGTGTGTGTGTGTGAGGAGGGGCACCAAGGGATATTCTCGCCCTGGGCTCCACTTGGTCTAGAACTGGCCCTATCTGAAATCTCACACAAAAAAGTATTTTCAAAAAGTAAAGTAAAAGTAAAGAGTTTGAGTCAACTGCATGGAGAGCTAACTTGCGGATTTAAATAAAAGTTATTATTGACAAGGTGCACATACATTACACCAGAGGTTCCCAAACAGTCCTCATAGCACCCCAACAGTTCAGGTTTTAGAGATATCCATGATTGAGCAGAGTTGGTTAAATCAAATTGACTGAGGTACTAATTAAGGAGCTGATTCAGCAAGGATCGCTATTGCGAATGCAATATTGATTACGCACGCAGTCTCATTGGGAAGATATGGTAATGATTGCGATCGCACTGCCATACGCGCCTAACATAATGACGCCCACCTTACCTTACATACATCCGTGATACTTAGCAAAACTGCGATACCATCGGTAACATCAAGTACAATCGGAGCCTCACATACACTTGCAAAATCTCTGACCTTACTCAGGAATTACTAACCTCATCACATGCAGTGGAAGCCCAAGCTGCGTATGGCATTGCAGTGGCTAATTTATGCACACCCCTGCAATGGCATTCAAACACCATGGCACACCTGCATTTCGACAACCACTCCCCTATCACATCCCCAAATGGTACTACCTGTCAATCACTCTGTGATGGGTCTGAGTCACTGTGATCGCAGTCCCGATTGCTGTGGAGTGTTGGTGCACAGGGCAGGCAACAGAAATTATGAGGCCCGATACACTGATGTCTCTCGGGGCTCCACCGTCTCACCACCAGCCCTGACCTCGCACCCACACGTAACTCCCCTGCATGTATGATATGTGAAGAATGATAATGTTAACTGAAAGGTATGCCAGCCTTTCAATAAAGTAAAAATACACTATGGCTTTCCACCACTGATGATGCAGGCAGGTCTTTATTCACCTTCCCCAACATCCTTCACCTTCCCCAGCATCTATCACCTTTCCCAGCCCCCTTCACCTTCCCCAGCATCAGTCACCTTTCTCAGCCCTCAGCCCCCTTCACCTTCCCCAGCATCCTTCACCTTCCCCAGCATCCATCACCTTTCACAGCATCAGTCACCTTTCCCAGCCCTCAGCCCCCTTCACCTTCCCCAGCCCTCACCTTCACCTTCTTCAGCCACTGCTCCCAGCCCTGCCCCTTTCTCTGTACCCAGCCCCTCACCACAGCAGTGCAGTAACAGTCCACTGTGTGCCTAGCAGAAGGGGATGATGTGCAGCAGCGTGAGGTATGATGTCACACCGCCGTATTGCTTACTGAAAAGGTCATGTCCGGCCCGGGTCATATAAGAACTACAGATAAGTCGATCCCAGCGCTGCCTGGGCCAGACTACAAAAGAACTGGGTGGCGGATATGGGTACTGGTGGCCGCGGCTGGAGCTCTGAGTCTGCCGTCTGTGGCCCAGTTTTGTGCCCATCTGGGCCCCTATGGACCTCAGGGCCCGGTACGGGTGTACACTTAGTCCCCCCTGTCACCGGGCCTGCGCATGCACAGAATGCAACAATCAGCCAATTGCATGTGTAATTGCAATAGCGATCCTTACTGAATCAGGCCCTAAGTATGGTCTGTGAGAAAGCTGTTTTGATAAGCGAAACGTGCGTCGGCAGTTTCGCTGGTGCTATGTTCACTACATTATAAGAAGTATATAATACAATGCCACATCGATACACACATTAATATACTTGATGATGCTGTGCGCAACTGTATTTATGTCTGGAACTGCAGTTATTGTATAAACATATGTGAGCCTGGCTGCTGCTAACAAGCTACATCGGGGAATGTAACCGGAGATAATAGGTTCATTCATAGCATGCAGGACAGGGCAATAGCTCTAAGGCTACATATACATATACACAGTCATTATATAAATATATGTAAGCTCAACTGCTACTAACAAGCTATATCGGGGAATATAACCTGAGTGAAATAATCAGTTCATATATAGCATGGAAGCAAGGTAACAGCTTTAATGATACATATATAACCTCCCGATTACACTGATAGCTACATATCATTTACAGTATCTATTTGCAATGAGTTAAGGCGTTTCTGAACCAACCACTAACTTTTACACGCTAGAGTGGAAATTTGACTATATATCAATCACCATCTATTTTAAATATTGATGGTAAAACAGCTCTTATAGCCAGTACTGCTATTAAATGGTATTAGATTACCTGGCTTTGACGTTATGTAAGAAGTATGCTGTTACTTCAGTGGATTATAACTATTGTAGTGTAAATTGTTTGATACAATGCATGTTGTTATGATACATTGTGAACTCTATGTAAATATCTCACAGTACTATTGAAACAATTATGATGAGTAGTAACTCTTACCAGGAGTGCGCAGTAGAGAATAGAGACCAGCTTATTTTTCACCCACAGGGGAGTCTATACTATTAAAGCACTGTATTAGTGTGGAAAATTATCGTATTCTGGGATCAGAAAACAACCAATATTTATATTGGTACAGCAGCCATATAGAATCATTGCAGGGCATATAGGGAGCGATTCAGATCCGGACGCAAAGCAGCGAACTTTCGCTGCCATCAGGGGCAGGGTATGCAAATTCCGCGATCGCACGTCAATGCTTAAGGACACCCTCTATGTCTTAGAGAGCGACAGCAGAGCGAACGCACGCCGGTCTAAAGACGCCCACTTTTCTTTTTTAGCATACGTCATGTCCAGGAAGTGTATGATTAATCAGTAACATCGAGAGCCATCGGAGCTGCACGCAGCCCTTGAGGTCGACCCTACCCCACCGCAAGCACTGCGATCACTGCAGGCTGAAATACATGTACAATGACGCTTCCATGCTAATTATGCACTCGCATAAAATGCCGTTTTGATGCCCAGACATGCCTGCGTTCACAGCACCACTCCCCCGTTCACAAGCACCTTCCCCTGTTACCACCCACAAATGGCACTGTCACTCAAAGTAGCTTCCAGTCTGTGTACTACGAGCGCACAATTCCCGAGCGCAGTGAGTGTCTCCCACATGCGCATAGTGCCGCATACACATGCGCAGATGGGCAACTATCGGCCATAGCGTGCGTTTGTGGCTTAGCGTCCGGGTCTGAATCAGGCCCATAGTCTCTACATGCAATAATTATGTATGATCATAAAATAAGTGGCACAAACTAATATATGAAGAATAAAGAACAAAGAGCACCAGCAGAACAATTGTTTTAAAACACATTTATTTTCTTTGCACATTCTATTCTTTTTGGTTTTATTTAGTTTGTTTCTCATTTGTTTTATATGAGTTTTGAAATTTGGATAATGATTTAATTCAGCAGTATAATAAAAGTTACATTATAACAATATTTAATACACTACCTGTGTGCACCGATATAAATATTTATTTTCCCGCTTTCCCTTTCCCTTGCTTATGCTGGGCATACACTCTACAATTATCTGTCAGATATCTGTCCAATCTGTCTGGTGGGAAGGAAAATCTGGTCCGTTTTCTAGTGTTTGGGAGCAAATTTCTATTGTTATTTGCTCCCGTACATTACCAGATTTTCATTCCAACCAGCCAGATTGGACAGATACCTGACAGATAATTGCATAGTGTATGCCCAGCATTAGTGATATATATCAGGCCATAAGCCAGCTGTGCTCAACCATGGATAGTTTTGAAACCTGAACTGTTGGGGAGCCTTGAGGACAGCGTTTGGGAATCTCTGCATTACACTGTTACTGATAGCTCACTTCATGTGTGTGAATATGGTATAGGAGCAGGGCCGGACTAAAAATAGGCCCTGGCATTTAAAGAGCAAACAGGCCCAACTCGCGACAACATCTAGCTCCTGGCATAGACTCCTCCCCTTACTATTCCTGGCCCCTCCCACTTCTTAGTCTATGCTCTTACAAATATAATATTGGAACATCATACAAGTACACATCATTCTCTGTATTCAAAATGTAATACCTACAACAGAGCTCATCCTGCAGGGGATTCAAACATATGCCATAGTCAGACATTACTGGTGTAGGTCACACACAAAGAAAAGGGAAGGCATTTTCCCAAATTACCTATCTTAGCAGTTGTACAGGATTATATAGTGTTCACTGCAGGATTTTTTTAGGGCAGAGGTGCTGAACGCAGAAGACACATCTGTGCCACCAAAGCAGAGCTGTAACTACACATTTTAAGAAAAGAGCGTTTGTGCCGAATACCACTGGTGAAGCAGGTGTGGTATCGCTGGGAAGGTGAGTAACCACATAGTAGTACCCCCAATTCAAATTATGCCACACAGTAGTGCCTCTTAGTCACATTATTATTATCCTCTATTTCTAAGTGTTCCGCAGCACCTTACAAAGTACATAAACAAATAAGCGAACAAGAAACCAGTGATTTACAGTACAATACAATACAATGCTGCATTAGCGCTCATAGCGCTCAAAATAAGCAACAGGGAGTCAGCAATCAATTGCTAGAGCTCTTTTGAGGAGTAAGAAGTAAAAGAAAGTATAAGGAGAAGCACATGAGAGAAGAGGGCCCTGCTCGTGAGAGCTTACAATCTAAAGAAATTACACCGCACAGTAGTGTCCCTTATTCACATTAAGTCACACAGTAGTGCACCTTTTTCACGTTACGTCACACAGTAGTGTCCCTTTTTCACATTACATCAAACAGTAGTGCCCAATAATCATGTTATGTCACACAGTAGTGTCCCTTAGTCACATTACACAACATGGTAGTGTCCCTTCATCACACTAAACTGCACAGTAGTGTCCCTTATACACATTACGTCACACAGTAGTGTCCCCTTATTCACATTACACCACACAGTAGAGCCCATTCACATTATGCCACCCAGAGCCCATTCACGTTATGCCACATAGTAGTAGTGCCCCTTATAAATTGTGCCATGCAGTAGTAGTGCCCCTTAAACATTATGCTACACAGTAATGCCCCTTATACATTATGACACACACAATAATGCTTCTTATAACACATTATGCCACTCACAGTAATACCCTGGCATCTGCAGATGGCGTCTGTCAGCAGATCATGAGGTGTCCGAAGATGGCATCCAGTCAGCTTCTCGCCCGCCCTTGCCGCGCTTTTCATCCATCAGCCAGCCGTGTCATGAGATCACTGTGGCCGCACGTGACACTCCAGTGACTCCACCATGTCCTCAGCATGGTGCCGCCGGGCAATGCTACTGGCAGCTCACAGGAGCTGTCAAAATGTCGTCCAGCCATTCCTCCCAGGTTACTCCTGGGCCCGACCCTGCCACGCGTCTAATACCCGACCGGAGTCACTAAGTAATGATGTGGCCAAGGGCTGGATTAAGACTTGTTTGAAGAAAGGGGGAAGGGAGAGAGAGAGAGAGAGAGAGAGAGAGTGAAATACATAGAAGCCTATTCATCGTCACCTAATTTTTACAAAAGCAGAGGAAAATTAACATTTTCACCTGCAATTGTAGAAATTAGGTTTTTGGGCCATTCATCGAGAAGGTAATGCTCACCTTCCTCTCTCGGAATGGCCCGCTGTCCCCATACGCTCTTGTGCGCATGCGTGACCCGTAGGTCACACATGCGCACTTGTCTCCTCTGAAAGGAACAGTGAAACACTTTGGGGAGACAGCAGATTTTTAGATCAGCTGTCTCCGTCCTCCCTCTCTCTCTCTCTCCCTCACCCCTACCCCTCTCTTAGGGGTCTATTTGATGGCAATTATTGGGGTCCGACGGATCCTGATTATTAACATTCTAATGCTACGCGAGCGCCGGAGCAATTCAGCGTTAGAATGTTAATAATCAGGATCCGTTCAGACCCCGATAATTAACATCAAATAGACCCCTAAGAGAGGGAAAGGGATGAGGGAGAGAGAGAGACAGGGAGGGGGCGAGAGAGAGGGAGGAAAGGACAGGGAGGGAGACAGGGTAATGGTGTGTACACACGTTGCGATTTAAAAGAACGATTTGAACGATAACGATATCGTTATAATAATCTTTCAAATTGTTCTTTTAAATGGTCCCTACCAACTTACCGTCGACCAGTGATGCGCGGCCACATATGGACCATAGCGATAGCGTCCATCGGGCGTGCATGCCGGTCAACTTGCTCGATTTCAAGCAAGTTAGTATAGGGACCCGCGATAGATGATCGGTGATCATTATAGTAGTCGGTAAGTTGGTGGTGTGCTGGATGGGCGATATTGAACATTCAGCTTACCAGGGAGGGTGCATAACGATCTGCCAGCGATATAGTATCGCTGGTAGATAGCTACGTGTGTACGGACAATAAGAGAGGCAGGAGAAAGTGAAAGAGATGGAGAGAGACAGAGAGGGGAATTCAATTGCAGGCGAAGGGTGCGCATTTAAACGCCGGCAACGGCAGCCCTTCTCGCACTCTTTGCACTGTCAGCCGAATGCCCGATTCGCTCAAAAGTGCTCGTTACCCTATGGGGTAGCGAACACTTTTGAGCAAAATCCTGTTGCCTTAAAGTGCGGCAGCTGCCACGCAGATTCGACGGGGCGAATGTTTTCGCTCCTAATTGAATTCCCCTTAGAGAGTGAGATAAAGGAAGAGAGAGGGAGGCGGAAGGGAGGGGGACAGGAGTAGGGGACAGAGGGCCTGATTCAGAGCCGGACGCCCTGAACGAGAGCCCGCTTTGAATCAGGGCGTTTTCATTTTTTTTTTGGTAGCGGCCTCTTGGACGCTCGCATAGCTGTGGGTTACCACCCACAGCTTATGCGAGCGTCCATGATGATGGTCGCGATGATCAAGACCATCGCGACCATCGGGCTTGCGATGAGACCCTTGCGGTAGGGTCTCGTGGCCGCAAGCCCTGGAGTGCTTTTGGCTCTATCAGAGCCAAAATCAGTCCCACTGACATCACTAGTGATGTCAGTGTGGCCGGCCCCAGACGGTAGGCGCTCCCATGGGGATGCCTCTCTCTGGGCAGCAACGCCCACCAAAGGGGGCGTGCTGTCACTCACCATCGACAGCACGCCCCCTTTGGTGCGAGACCCATAACGATGGCTGGGCCGTAGTTATTCAGGACTCGCGCATGCGCACGACGGAGCAGCCTCCGTCGTGCGTATGCGCACTTGCCCAACATCGACCCGCTTGCGAGTGCTCAGTGCTCGCGAGCGAGTCTAAATTAGGCCCAGAGAGAGAAGAGTAGGGAGTGAGAGAGAGATTGAGAGGGAGGAAAGGAGTGTGTGCACGCTTTCTGTCGTTACCTCAGGAACCAGCTTTTTTTAAAGGGGGCGGGCACTTCACGGCATAAGTCAGCCGCGATTATCATTTGGTTCCTGCTGCTGGGAGGCGGGACACTGGAGCCAGCCAGGGGGCGTGCTTTTAATCCGGCCCTGACATGGCCGCCGGGCAGCCCTGCGCGTTGACAGCTCGCCGGAGCTGTGTCACTAGCATCCACCTGCCCGGGTGGACGCTGCCCAGGAGGGGCTTGGTGCCGGCCGCGTCTTGACGTCATTGCGTCATTACGCAATGACGCGCCGTGCAGTTTGGATCATGGTGCCACCGGGAGCATGGCGCTGCCCGGGAGGTTGTTCTCCCGGGTAAGCATATGCTCCGTCAAACCGGCCCTTGGGCCATCGGCCCTTCTGGCATTTGCCAGAAGTGCCCGATGGCCAGTCCAGCACCTGTATAGGAGGTTTGGGGGGAATCCAATTAGCTGCTGTAAATTACTACAGGCTAATTCATCTCCTAGGGCTATCCAATTAGCCCCGAAATCAGTGCGCAGGCTGCACTTAACACATATTTCTTTTCAGGGTCTGAGCAGACTCAAAAAGATACACTCGATAATTATCTTGTTATCGGGCGCAAACACTGGGTTAAGACTTAGGTCCGGGAACTTTTCCCGGACTCTATGTGTTAATGCCCGATAACGGATAAAATATTTAGCAAGAAAAAAAGGGCTGTAAGTGAATACCCCCGGGCATTAAAGCCCGACGCTACCAACTTTTTCCACCACCGACAAATTATTGAGGCTAAATGAATTCCCACCCTTCGTGTCCAAAGTCCTTGCTTGGAGTATTGTGTATTTCAATACAAGGGGAATAAGTCAGTGTACAGTACAGTAGGTTATTATTACCATGATACTACATACTGGAATTACAGATAGATGTCTTGTTAAATTTCCTGCATGTTGAGCTTTGAACTGTGCATTTCTAATATAGAGAATGATGCACACTTGATTTGTTGTTTTAATGTTAATTAAATTTGGTTTGTAAGATTAGAGTAGGAGGAGTGAGGAATATAAAGTAGATTATATGAGTTGTTAACCTCCCCCCACAGACAAAAAAAAAGAAAAGTCTAGATTTGTGCCTGGGTCCATAGTCAGAAGCTGTCCATTCGTAGTCCTAGCCAAGCAACTCAGCTTCCCAGTGCTCTGTGAGTGTGATTAATGTGAGGCACGGCGTGGCATCAGCTATCGCATACTGGGGGAGGCTGGGGGTCACTCAAGGAGCAAAGAGGAGGACACCAGGAGGCCTGAGCACAATGCCAGGGATCATATTTAGTCCCAGTTTGGCTCTGAGTATAACTGTACTGCATATCCTTATTCTTACAATATTATTACATTCCCAACAATCACAAGCTGGGAATTGGAACAAAATATCACTGATTATGTTGACATTCTCAGTGAAATAGTCTCTTGCTAAATGTTTAAATCAATAACTTGAATGTAATGCGCCCATACACTTTAGAGCCTTATTTTGTTAATTTATTCTGTTCCTACCTAATAATCCCATTTCTGTTTTCTTTGAAGTTAAAATGTATTTTTTATTTCAGATCTGGATAAGCACTTTTTACTTCTACTAATTAGATCACCTATTATTTCTCAACTGATGTGTAGGCTTTGATCTTATTAAAACCTTTCCTGCCCGAAGGTACTGTAACCTATTTTGAAAATATTAAAGGTCTTTATGAGAAGAAACATTATAAAAATGTTCATATATTTTTATTCCGTTGTATTTTTCAGTTCCAACGGCTGCAGAGAACACTATATCTATTTATTATAATGATGATGCCGATCTATTTTATTAGAATGTATGAACCTGAAAATAACCTAGCTTGCATTGTCCAAATATGAGCAATAATAACTTTGAGGTTAAATTGATTACTTGTAAGTGTTGGTGATTTATGCATAATATCGAGGCACCTGACTAACCTCAGGAAAAAAATGGATCTCAGACTGCACACTCTGGACATATATATATAATTGGAGGTGCTACCTGTGGAGACCATTGATATATACACAAAGAAGAAATACAGGTGCACAACTCCAAATTAACTGATTATATATAAATAAATAAATTTTGCAGTAAATACAGTAGAGGTTTTTGGCATAATCTTGGCCAAGTTTATGGGCCTGCCCACCATATCCGGGTAACCTCTTGTCGGGCAGGTCCCTAACATACTAAGGCTCAAATCCAGAGCACAGGAAACCCCCAAACTAGCCCAGCTAAACCACCCCAAGGCACCGTTCTAATAAGAAAAGTGAGGTGTTAAGAGCAGCCGTTGACTGCATATAAAGAATAAAAATAAAAAAGTGAAATACATATATATAAAAGACACAGACAGTGAGGTATTAAAATGTGTTAAAGGAAAATGTGTTATACTGTGGTGCCCTGAAGCAGACCAGCAAAGCAATCTAGGGGGACCCACACCCCAAAAATGTGGTGTATATATCAATGGTCTCCACAGGTAGCACCTCCAATTATATATATATGTCCAGAGTGTGCAGTCTGAGATCCATTTTCTTTGTAAACTAATTAATGCATTGATTTGCACACCTGGGAAGCCTGAGCCACTTCCCACTCAGACTAGCACCTCTACTACATTGGTTACAGCATGGAGTCTGGCAATGTAATATGCACACTAGTCAAGGCACAATATAGGTAAGTCCTGTTAATATTTAGACTGTGTAGTGCAGCTTTGGTTCATTTTTGGGGTGTGGGTCCCCCTAGATTGCTTTGCTGGTCTGCTTCAGGGCACCACAGTATAACACATTTTCCTTTAACACATTTTAATACCTCACTGTCTGTGTCTTTTATATATATGTATTTCACTTTTTTATTTTTATTCTTTATATGCAGTCAACGGCTGCTCTTAACACTTCACTTTTCTTATTAGAGCAGTGCCTAGGGGTGGTTTAGCTGGGCTAGTTTGGGGGTTCCCTGTGCTCTGGATTTGAGCCTTAGTATGTTAGGGACCTGCCCGACAAGAGGTTACCCGGATATGGTGGGCAGGCCCATAAACTTGGCCAAGATTATGCCAAAAACCTCTACTGTATTTACTGCAAAATGTATTTATTTATATATAATCAGTTAATTTGGAGTTGTGCACCTGTATTTCTTCTTTGTGTAACCTCAGGAAAATGCAGGGTCATTTCTACCATTAGGCAGCTTTAGGCAAGTTGCCTAAGGGCACCAGCCACTGGAGGGCACCACTGAGTTCTCAAAAAAAAATGAAGGATGTCTCTTTCAGTCCCAAGGCAGGAGAGTCAGCAGCGGTGATGGTGACCGCTTCCCTCTCCTCCAGCCATCTCCTTGCCTCCGGTTGCCAGCCATTCACTTAGGGTGACCATGTATGTTTGGGGGTTGGTTAATGAGTGCTGGCAGGGTGTGTGTGTGGATTTGATGAGAGCTGCCAGGGTGAATGTGTGTGGGTTAATGAGTGCCCCCAGGGTTAGTGCATGGGGGGGATTGATTTTATTGAGTGCTGGCATGCAAGTTGAGTGTGTGTGTGTGTGAGTGTGTGTGTGTGTGGGAGGGGTCATTTAGTTCGGGCATGGTGAGTTTGTTGTAAAATGAGTGCTGACCGTGTGAGGGGATTGATGAGTGCTAGCAGCATGTGTGTGAGGGGGGTTAATTGGTGCTGACATATATTGGGGACCAGATGTCTGCATAAATATGTATTGGGGCATAGGTATTAAGGACAGAGCTGTATGGCATATAAAGAATTTGGGGCACATGTGTGACATATGTATTGGGGCATTGTGTGGCATATTTCATGGCTATATGGTATACAATAAGTTTGGTGCATAATTGTATGGCATATGTATTGTGGGCACAAATAAGTGGCATATTTATTGTGGCATATTATGTATGAAGGGCAGAAATGTGTGGCATATTATGTATTGGGGCACAAATGTGTGACATATTATGTATTGGGGACAAAAATGTGTGGCATATTATGTATTGGGGCACAAATGTGTGACATATTATGTATTGGGGACAAAAATGTGTGGCATATTATGTATTGGGGCACAAATGTGTGACATATTATGTATTGGGGCACAAATGTGTGACATATTATGTATTGGAGACAAAAATGTGTGGCATATTATGTATTGGGGCATAAATGTGTGACATATTATGTATTGGGGGTACAA
The DNA here is from genome assembly GCA_031769625.1 of Taudactylus pleione. Classification (NCBI taxonomy): domain Eukaryota; kingdom Metazoa; phylum Chordata; class Amphibia; order Anura; family Myobatrachidae; genus Taudactylus; species Taudactylus pleione. Next base: position 10,793,986 of record JAUIMM010000052.1, on the reverse strand, counting down.
ATGTGTGGCATAAAATGTATTGGAGGCATAATTATGAATTGGTGATATAGCTGTGTGGCATTTACTGACTTTGTGGCACAGATGTGTGGCATATTATGAATTGGGGGCACAGTATGATTTTGTTGATCTGCTGTATGCCATATTAGTTCGGACATTTCTATATAGTATATTATGAATTTGGGACACTGCTGGGTGGCATAATATAAATTGGGGTCACTATTGTGTGGCATATCATGAAATGGAGAGAGCAGGGAAAATAATAACCCTAGTTCAGACAGAGGCTGTCAAAGTATGCTGGCATTTGCAGTTCCACAACAGATGGCAAACCAGAAGCTACCTAGCTGACATCTGTATTTCTGTTGACAATACAGCAATAGACCCTAACTCTCAAACTCGCTGCCTAGGTTCTATTCTGGTCTCAGAATTCTGCCTTGTCCACATATCCAATCTGTATTTAAATCCTCTTACATACCTAAGCATTTCCAAAAGACGTAGTATCTAATGTAAGACACTACAAAATCCTTAATTATGTACTCACATAGCTTAATGCAATTCCCTTCTTTTAACCCTACAATCAATGTTGAACCCTGCGGCTAGAGTAATCTAATTCCCTTCTACTGATGCTCAGTGAATGAAATGCAAAATAGTTATATGCAAAGCCATTAACAAAGCTGCACCAACATACATCTTTCCTATTGTCACAAAATATATCTCAATCCTTCCACTCTGCCCAAAACTTGCCCCTCTCACCCAACATCATTATCTTTTCCCATTCTTGGTTACAGGACATTATTCAGGCTGCACTGTATGGAATTCCCATCCTTCTGACAACTTTTGTAAGCTGCCTATGAGATTCTCCTGATATACCTCCTCCCTGCACAGTTCATTTCTGTGTTACTGGATAATATAACCCCAGCTGAGTTGTATTAATGGTTGGAGGACACAAGGACATATTTGTAATAGGTGCACATAGGCGCAGGGGTCTACAGAGGCCCACACTGCACATCCTGCACTCATCACAATACTTACCTCTCTGCTGATGACGCTGATATCACCGGGCACATGAGGCAAGCTCCATGTATTCGGAGATCTGAGCTGCATATATCACCAGAAATATGGCACAGACGCCATGTTTTCAGAGATCTGCGCATGCTCACTACTGAAATGACAGGGTAAATGGCAGGGCCGTAACTAGGGTAGTGTGACCAGTGCCATGGCACTGGGCACCGCAGGGCAGGGTGCGCTGTTTGGGCCTGTCAGTTTTCCAGTTTATTATCATTCTCACTTGTAGCTTCCTCTTCTTTTATCCACAGCATTTCCTGGCCTCCCCTACCTCTTCCCTGGCACTTCTCCATGAAACTACGGCCCTTTTTCAGGTACCCTATCTTATGTCCCTATTTAAAAAATGGGGGGGGGCGCCAATGCTCTCTCTGGCACAGGGCACCAAAAAGTCTAGTTATGGCTCTGGTAAATGGCACTTGCCTGGTTCACATGCACAGTAGACTCTGGTACGGTGCCAGAATATACTGAGGAATTTGCCAGCGAGATGGGAGGGGGTGTGGGGGTGTATGGAGGCTGCACACAGGCCCTCCCTTACTGCTTATCTTTCTAATCCATGCATCATCTGTCTCTCTTAGGCTGGGTACACACCTGAACGACTTGTAATCATTCCGATTTCACATCCAATTTTCCTTGAGGGCAGAACTTCCTAAATTGAGCGTACACACTGTCCAATTTCGCATGCGATTTGACGAATTGGTAAATCGTCAAATCGTATGCGATTTATCGTTGCTACCATACACACTAGAACAATCGTCCATAGAATCCTCTGGAAATTAGAATAATGGGCTGTACAGTGTACAGTGGGCTGTGCTGTAAAAAAAGAAATAGGAAAAATGCCATTTTAGTTGTGCAGTATTGCTCTGTATTTGCTGAGGTTAGGTTATCCTGCTGAAAGCTCTTCATTGCTTACTGCTCTACTTTGTTCTACAAAGCGTTTTTTTGGCTTACAAAGTATGGATAGTTATCGCTCTCAAGCTGTGGATGCCTATGCTGTCTTTGTGGCATCACTTACTGATATCCAGAAGGCTCGCAAGAGGAGGAGAGTGGAGAGGGCCTGCTGGACCAAAGAGTGGCTGCTGCAGAGAGACTCCATGTCTCATACTGTATGCCTTTGCTCTCTGAGATTCGGGAGAACAATCCTGATGACTTCAGGAAGTTTATGAGGATGGATGATGACACCTTTGATGAGCTGCTTGCTATGGTGACTCCATATATTGAGAAGCAAGACACCAAGTTCAGCAAGGCCATCACTGCTGAGGAGAGACTGGTGGTAACCCTACGTTTCCTGGCTACAGGTAGGTCCCTGGCAGATCTAAAGTTTGGATCTCTCATATCTCCGCAAGATTTAGGGATTATCATCCCAGAGACGTGTAAAGCCATCATACATGTGCTGAAACAGCAATACCTCAAGGTAAGTAAAAATAAGGGCAAAGTTTTTCTGTTTTTCGTACATTTATTTCAAACTCTGCAATCTGTGTAACAATACAGCATACATTAACCATTGCACTACCAGTGCTCCACATTTTGGATTTCTGTCAAATTCAAATAAAGGACACTATATCCAACATAGTATAAACATACATATATTTCCAGTAAATGCGTTAACAATACCCAAAATCGTTTAAAATTAAAGCACTATAAAAAAGTTGACTGCCTGTGCACAACAATTGGAAAGGCACAAATTACCTGAAACAGCATTTGCCCTACATTGTATAAACATAACAGTATTTCTGGAAAAACAGCATGGGACTATAAAGATGAAAGAAAATCACATATGCTGAAAATTGGACTGACCATGATTGTCATCCTGTGACCCATATAGCATACCACTATAAATAACGGAATTTATGGGATTAGAGGCCCAATTTGTGCTGCTGCTCTCTCCACCATAATTGTGATGTGGCTGGAAGATGTGTTTGGTGGGATGTGATTGTGGCTGAGGCGACAGAGTGGCATAAATGTATGCTCAGGCCTTGTTTGTAGGTTTGAATTTTGTATTAATTGACCGGCTAACCCGATCCTAAAATCATCAAAAATAATGTGCTCTGCGTGGGAACGCTGATCATCTGTCATGTGACGCATTTTAAAGGCCATTGTTGTTCCAAAAGCATCCCACTCGTCATTGGGCTTTTGAAGAACATTTTGTGCTGCTGTCAGCACTTCAAGTGTTATCTGCACGTTGTTGTGTTGCTGTGAATTTTCAGCCTGAGCAACCCTCTTTTCGTAGGCTCCACCGTTCTGACTGTGTCACTTTCTACATTGACGCTTGACACCCCACTTTCTTGTGACAACTCCAAGGCATCCTCAGGTGGTGTCGACAAAGCAGATTGCTGGAAATGAAAATTAAATATTACATGATTATTTGTTTCCATATATATGGCATGAAATTGACTTGCAATAAAAAGAAAACAGTGATATCTATATTTCTAATTACAGTTACCGACAACTATGGAGGAGTGGAAAGCAATTGGGGAAGAATTTGATGCACACTGGAATTTCCCCAATTGTGGAGGAGCCACTGATGGCAAGCACATCAGAATAACACCACCTCCCAACAGCGGTTCTTATTTTTATAACTATAAAGGCTTCTTTAGCATTGTACTGATGGCTGTGGTCAATGCTAATTATCAGTTTATTTATGTTGAGATTGGTAAGAATGGCCGATGTTCTGATGGTGGCTCCTTTCAGCAGACATCATGTTATGACAAACTGATGTCAAACACTTTAAACATACCCTCGTGTGACCAAAATAAGCATGGATTACCATTTGTATTTGTGGCTGATGAGGCATTCAGTCTCCACGAGAATGTTATGAAACCATACCCGCAAAGGACACTTACCAGAGAGAGGCAAATTTATAATTATAGACTATCAAGAGCTCACCGCATTGTGGAGAGTGCTTTTGGGATTCTAAGCAATAAATTCCGCATTTTCCATGGTCCAATTAATTTGAGGGTGGACAAGATCGACTGGGTTATCATGGCATGCTGTGTGTTGCATAGCCCACTACGCTCTAAAAGCCAACAGAAAAGGCCCAATAGAACATTTATGCCTGATCAAGTGGATCAACCAGAAGTGGAGGACAGGTGGACATCACTGGGTCTTTCAAGTCTGCAAACACTCAGTGTACGTGCAAAGCAGACACGGGAGGACTACATGACATACGTCAATGGTGTGGGGGCTGTGCCCTGGCAAGAGGAGTTTATTAATTAAATATAAAATGTACACCTTTTAATGCCAATTAAAATGTTGTTTTCCCATAGCGCTTTTTGTTTACTTACCATCTCCATGCCGCTATTTTATAAATACTCTCCCTCGTCCCTTTCTATCAGGTCAATTGAGTTGAGCGTAATAAAAAATAGCGCACCTGGAATCCTATAGCTGCTTCTATATTCTCTATTTTACAATAAGAAAGAAAAGTTTAAATCGTAAGAAGCACTCGCTCAAAATATATGTATATATATATGCAATAATAAAATATTGTAAAAAATTTAAAAAATGACTCTAATATAACATATAATATACTAATATATCATATTTTGTGTATCAAATGGATCTGCAAAACCATTTCATACAAAGATACAGAAAAGGGGGGACGGGAATCAGACAAAATTAAAATGAAACAAACTAAATTAAATAAAATTAAATAAATAAATCAAAATAAAATAAAAATATAAATAAAAATAAGCAAATGAACCAAAGTGATGTTTATGCTCTTTGTAAACCCATCTAACCCCTTAAAGAGCATAAATATCGTATGAATGGTTTTGCAGATCCATTTGATACACAAAATATGATATATTAGTATATTATATATTATATTAGTCATTTTTTACATTATTTTATTATTGCATATATATATATATATATACATATATTTTGAGCGATCACTTCTTACATTTGAGTTGAGCGATGTTCTTTATTCCCCTTGATCCAGGGTAAATTTCATCAAATTAAAATACCATAATGTAGGTGTATAGATGTCATCAGTGCCAGCCCTAGATCTTTTCGACGATAAACTTTTTTTGTGTTCCTTTAAGAAAACAGTTTTAAAATTTTTAGTTTTATGCTTAACCCTCTTGGGATCTGCTTCACTATGGTACGGCTTGGAAATGGATATCAATCTCTGAATAGCACTGGCTCACTTCTCTATATTACAGTAATCTTTGGACCGTATTTTGCAAAGGTATTCATTGTCACCATACACTTGTATAAATTCTTTTACAAAATCAGCATCTTTCTCCAAAGGCATTTGGACCTTGAAAAAAGGGGAAAAAATTGTTAAACTACACACACCCAGGCACAAACACAAACAAACACACACGTGCATGTATCACTCACGCACATACATGCAGGCACACATGCATCACTCACACACACACATGCAGAAACACACACATGCAGACACATGCATGTATCACTCACACACACACATGCAGGCACACACATTATTATTATTATCGTTTATTTATATGGCGCCACAAGTGTTCCGCAGCACCTTACATAGTACATAGAACTAATAAGTGAACAAGAAACAAGTAACTTACAGTACATTACAGTGCATGAGAAGGACACGATTTATATACATTGCTGCAATAGCGATTAAACACTCACAATAAGCAGCAGGGAGTTGGCAGTCACGTGTTAGGTGCCCTTATGGGGAGTAAAGAGTTGAAGAAAATGTAAAGAGAAGCACATGAGGGCTTACATTCTAAAGGGGAGGGGCAGACAGACAGGCGTGACACAGAAGGGGAAGATAGGGAGGAAAGAGCATGAAGTGGGTTAGCATGAGAGCTGGGAGGCCTTGATGAAGTAGTGGGTCTTGAGAGCCCGTTTGAAGATTTGTAGAGAGGTGGAGAGTCTGATAGGCATAGGGAGAGCATTCCAAAGATAGAGAGCAGAATGGGCAAAATCTTGGATGCGGGAGTGGAAGTAATGAGAGGCGGCATGCATTTGTTGAGCGAAGTGGACGAGAGGGAGTGTGAAGGGAGAGAAGGTCAGAAATGTATGTGGGAGAGGATTTGGTGAGGGCTTTGTAGGTGAGTGTAAGAGCCTTGAATTGGCATCTGAAGGGGAAGGGGAGCCAGTGTAGGGTTTGAAGGAGAAGGGAAGCAGATGTAGAACATCTGGAGAGGAAGATGAGCCAGGCAGCAGCATTGAGAACTGATTGTAGTGGAGAAAGGTGGGAGACTGATAGGCCAGCTAGGAGAAGGTTACAGTAGTCCAATCTGGAGATGACCAGTGAGTGGATTAGGGTTTTAGTGGCATCCTGGGTGAGGAAGGGTCTAATCCTGGAGATATTTTTTAGGTGGAAACGGCAGGACTGCGAGAGGTGCTGAATGTGTGGTTTTAATGAGAGGAAAGAGTCTATGATAACTCCAAGACAGCGCACTTTGGGGCTAGAGGCGATAGTTGTGCCATCAATAGATAATGAAATTGTGGGAAGTAGGTAGTGGAAGAGGGTGGAAAGATGATCAGCTCAGTCTTAGACATGTTAAGTTTAAGAAAGTGCTGGGACATCCATGAAGAGACAGCAGAGAGACAGTTGGAGATACGGGTAAGGAGCGAGGGGGAGAGCTCAGGGGTGGAAAGGTAATTTCGAGTATCATCAGCATAGAGATGATATTGGAGGTCAAAGGAGTTTATGAGTTTACCTAAGGAGGATGTATATAGGGAGAAAAGGAGAGGTCCAAGAGCAGAACCGTGGGGAACTCCTACTTTTAGTGGAAGTGAGGGGGAAGAGGAGCCATGAGAGGACACAGAGAAGGAATGATCAGAAAGGTAGGAGGAAAGCCAGGAGAGGGCAGTGCTACATAAACCAAGAGAGTGAAGGATTTGCAGGAGGAGAGGGTGGTCTACAGTGTCAAATGCAGCAGAGAGGTCAAGGAGAATGAGCAGAGAGAAGTGGCCCTTGGATTTGGCAGCAAGGAGGTCATTGCTGACTTTTGTGAGGGCAGTTTCAGTGGAGTGGAGAGAACGGAAGCCAGATTTAAATGATTCAAGGAGGGAGTGGGAGGAGAGAAAGGTGGTAAACAATACGCTAAAGGAGTTTGGAAGCAAAAGGGAGAAGAGAGATGGGTCGGTAATTGGAAAGTATGTTAGGATCAAGGGTAGATTTTTTAAGAATGAGGGAGACAAGGGCATGTTTGAATGCAGAAGGGACAGTGCCAGATGATGGGGAGAGATTAAGGAGGTGAACAAGATGGGAACAGGCAGAAGGAGACAGGTAACAGAGGAGATGGTAGGGATTGGGTCAAGAGGGGAGGTGGAAGGAGGGGAGGACCCCTTGAGGGCCATGACTTCCACTCCAGAGACAGGGGAGAAGGATGTCAGAGTTGGTGAGGCAGAAGGGGAGGGGTGGTCAGGGAAAGGAGGGGGAGGAGTGCTGAGGGTCTGATGGGATATGATGTCCTCACGCAGACACATGCATGTATCACTCACAAACACTCACATGCAGACACACACACATGCAGACACATGCATGTATCACTCACACACACTCACATGCAGGCACACATGCATCACTCACACGCACACGCAGACACATGCATATATCACTCACACACACACACACATTCATGCAGACAACCACACACATACAGACCCATGCAGGCACACACACACACACATGCTCACACGCAGACACACATACATGCATCACACACACACACACACATGTCAACTGTATTAGGAGCTGCAGCGGCTGCACAATAACTGAAATCGCATCTTCAGGTTCTCAGGGAGCGGACACCATACTAGGAAACAGAGAATTGTGGGAGGAAATGGGAGTGGCTACATGTAGACGTCAACATTGCAGAATTGGACAACAAATCGTATGGTCGTCCGGCTGCCCGTACACACTGTGCGATTGGCACCTTATCCTATGCATTAGCTTATGATTGTCTGTGCAGCACAGACAATCATAAGACCAGCGAGAGCGCGCAATTGTGCGTACACACTATGCGATATACGCGATTCATTGTGCCAATAAACAAAATCGTGCCGATATCATCCTGGTGTGTATGCACACTTACTCTTTTCCCCCCAAAACCTTTTCTTATCTGTTCTTATTTGTGCAGGAAGCAAGATAGCACATACCCCTGTCTATTTACAAAGACTTGGATGGAGATAACGTGAACGGAGATAAGGTGCCAGCCAACCAGCTCCTAACTGTCATTTTTCAAACACAGCCTGTGACATGGCAGTTAGTAGCTGATTGGCTGGTACTTTATCTCCGTTCACTGCTGCCCTTGTATCAATCCATGCTGATGGTCCCTGCCCCCGACTACACCAGCCACCCGACATCCTTTGCACCCGCCATCCTTTGCACCCGACACTGGTCACAGAGGTGGAAGGGACTACATTTCCCAGCAGCCCCTTCGGAACATCCTTTGACTGATGCAAAGGATGCCGGCAGTTCACATGACTGCTGTTTGTAAAGCAACAGCCCCCTGCTAGATAACTGCAAGGACCCACCCTCCCGTGCTGCCAGGGGACCTGCCACTGTGCACCGCACCTTTATTAATATAAAGCAGTTGCCCAGCGTGTAGTGATTGCGGTGGGCAGTCGCTTCCGCCCTCAGGGCTGTTGCGCTCTGTGCCGCGGCACCGGCCGCACTACCCTAGCTACGGCCCTGATACTAGTGCCCCCAGTTCACATTATGCCACATTGTAGTAGTGTTCACTCTAGATCCAGCACCAGGCAGGGTGCCGGACCTAGAGAAAGACATATCTGCACGTGCCAGAAAAGACGGTGTGACCAAGGGAAAAAGGGTGTGTCTTTAAGATGCATCCCTTTTTTGTTACTCTAGGGGGCGTGCTTGGCACTTAGACATGCAGGATGTTTCAGCGTGCCAGAGGTCGGGGTGCTTTTTGCCCTTTGCAAATAGGGCAGAGTGTGGCGCCCCGCTAAAACAGCCTAACGGGAACGCTATTGTAGTACCCCCAGTTCACAGTTTGCCATAATGTAGTCCCCCCTGCTCAAATTATGTCACAGTGCCCCAGTTCACATGGTGGCAGATAGTGCTCCAGTTCACATTATGCCGCAATGTAGTGCAGGGCTCCAGTTCACATTATAGGGGAGATGTATTAATTTTTGTGTGCACTACTATCCACCTCCAAGTCATTGCCCAGGAACGCCAAGAACTTTTCTACTGTATTTCTAATAACATATGTTCCAATTCTAATAGCACCATTGTGCGTACACTCTGTGTAACCATGTGCAGCAGTTAAAAATAGCTCCACAATATGAACATTGGCATTGCGTGCAGCAGGGCCACCATCAGGGGGGGACAGTCGGCACTACTGTGCCACACCCAGTTACTCAGACAGAAAAAGATCGACTGGGTTATCATGGCATGCTGTGTGTTGCATAGCCCACTACGCTCTAAAAGCCAACAGAAAAGGCCCAATAGAACATTTATGCCTGATCAAGTGGATCAACCAGAAGTGGAGGACAGGTGGACATCACTGGGTCTTTCAAGTCTGCAAACACTCAGTGTACGTGCAAAGCAGACACGGGAGGACTACATGACATACGTCAATGGTGTGGGGGCTGTGCCCTGGCAAGAGGAGTTTATTAATTAAATATAAAATGTACACCTTTTAATGCCAATTAAAATGTTGTTTTCCCATAGCGCTTTTTGTTTACTTACCATCTCCATGCCGCTATTTTATAAATACTCTCCCTCGTCCCTTTCTATCAGGTCAATTGAGTTGAGCGTAATAAAAAATAGCGCACCTGGAATCCTATAGCTGCTTCTATATTCTCTATTTTACAATAAGAAAGAAAAGTTTAAATCGTAAGAAGCACTCGCTCAAAATATATGTATATATATATGCAATAATAAAATATTGTAAAAAATTTAAAAAATGACTCTAATATAACATATAATATACTAATATATCATATTTTGTGTATCAAATGGATCTGCAAAACCATTTCATACAAAGATACAGAAAAGGGGGGACGGGAATCAGACAAAATTAAAATGAAACAAACTAAATTAAATAAAATTAAATAAATAAATCAAAATAAAATAAAAATATAAATAAAAATAAGCAAATGAACCAAAGTGATGTTTATGCTCTTTGTAAACCCATCTAACCCCTTAAAGAGCATAAATATCGTATGAATGGTTTTGCAGATCCATTTGATACACAAAATATGATATATTAGTATATTATATATTATATTAGTCATTTTTTACATTATTTTATTATTGCATATATATATATATATATACATATATTTTGAGCGATCACTTCTTACATTTGAGTTGAGCGATGTTCTTTATTCCCCTTGATCCAGGGTAAATTTCATCAAATTAAAATACCATAATGTAGGTGTATAGATGTCATCAGTGCCAGCCCTAGATCTTTTCGACGATAAACTTTTTTTGTGTTCCTTTAAGAAAACAGTTTTAAAATTTTTAGTTTTATGCTTAACCCTCTTGGGATCTGCTTCACTATGGTACGGCTTGGAAATGGATATCAATCTCTGAATAGCACTGGCTCACTTCTCTATATTACAGTAATCTTTGGACCGTATTTTGCAAAGGTATTCATTGTCACCATACACTTGTATAAATTCTTTTACAAAATCAGCATCTTTCTCCAAAGGCATTTGGACCTTGAAAAAAGGGGAAAAAATTGTTAAACTACACACACCCAGGCACAAACACAAACAAACACACACGTGCATGTATCACTCACGCACATACATGCAGGCACACATGCATCACTCACACACACACATGCAGAAACACACACATGCAGACACATGCATGTATCACTCACACACACACATGCAGGCACACACATTATTATTATTATCGTTTATTTATATGGCGCCACAAGTGTTCCGCAGCACCTTACATAGTACATAGAACTAATAAGTGAACAAGAAACAAGTAACTTACAGTACATTACAGTGCATGAGAAGGACACGATTTATATACATTGCTGCAATAGCGATTAAACACTCACAATAAGCAGCAGGGAGTTGGCAGTCACGTGTTAGGTGCCCTTATGGGGAGTAAAGAGTTGAAGAAAATGTAAAGAGAAGCACATGAGGGCTTACATTCTAAAGGGGAGGGGCAGACAGACAGGCGTGACACAGAAGGGGAAGATAGGGAGGAAAGAGCATGAAGTGGGTTAGCATGAGAGCTGGGAGGCCTTGATGAAGTAGTGGGTCTTGAGAGCCCGTTTGAAGATTTGTAGAGAGGTGGAGAGTCTGATAGGCATAGGGAGAGCATTCCAAAGATAGAGAGCAGAATGGGCAAAATCTTGGATGCGGGAGTGGAAGTAATGAGAGGCGGCATGCATTTGTTGAGCGAAGTGGACGAGAGGGAGTGTGAAGGGAGAGAAGGTCAGAAATGTATGTGGGAGAGGATTTGGTGAGGGCTTTGTAGGTGAGTGTAAGAGCCTTGAATTGGCATCTGAAGGGGAAGGGGAGCCAGTGTAGGGTTTGAAGGAGAAGGGAAGCAGATGTAGAACATCTGGAGAGGAAGATGAGCCAGGCAGCAGCATTGAGAACTGATTGTAGTGGAGAAAGGTGGGAGACTGATAGGCCAGCTAGGAGAAGGTTACAGTAGTCCAATCTGGAGATGACCAGTGAGTGGATTAGGGTTTTAGTGGCATCCTGGGTGAGGAAGGGTCTAATCCTGGAGATATTTTTTAGGTGGAAACGGCAGGACTGCGAGAGGTGCTGAATGTGTGGTTTTAATGAGAGGAAAGAGTCTATGATAACTCCAAGACAGCGCACTTTGGGGCTAGAGGCGATAGTTGTGCCATCAATAGATAATGAAATTGTGGGAAGTAGGTAGTGGAAGAGGGTGGAAAGATGATCAGCTCAGTCTTAGACATGTTAAGTTTAAGAAAGTGCTGGGACATCCATGAAGAGACAGCAGAGAGACAGTTGGAGATACGGGTAAGGAGCGAGGGGGAGAGCTCAGGGGTGGAAAGGTAATTTCGAGTATCATCAGCATAGAGATGATATTGGAGGTCAAAGGAGTTTATGAGTTTACCTAAGGAGGATGTATATAGGGAGAAAAGGAGAGGTCCAAGAGCAGAACCGTGGGGAACTCCTACTTTTAGTGGAAGTGAGGGGGAAGAGGAGCCATGAGAGGACACAGAGAAGGAATGATCAGAAAGGTAGGAGGAAAGCCAGGAGAGGGCAGTGCTACATAAACCAAGAGAGTGAAGGATTTGCAGGAGGAGAGGGTGGTCTACAGTGTCAAATGCAGCAGAGAGGTCAAGGAGAATGAGCAGAGAGAAGTGGCCCTTGGATTTGGCAGCAAGGAGGTCATTGCTGACTTTTGTGAGGGCAGTTTCAGTGGAGTGGAGAGAACGGAAGCCAGATTTAAATGATTCAAGGAGGGAGTGGGAGGAGAGAAAGGTGGTAAACAATACGCTAAAGGAGTTTGGAAGCAAAAGGGAGAAGAGAGATGGGTCGGTAATTGGAAAGTATGTTAGGATCAAGGGTAGATTTTTTAAGAATGAGGGAGACAAGGGCATGTTTGAATGCAGAAGGGACAGTGCCAGATGATGGGGAGAGATTAAGGAGGTGAACAAGATGGGAACAGGCAGAAGGAGACAGGTAACAGAGGAGATGGTAGGGATTGGGTCAAGAGGGGAGGTGGAAGGAGGGGAGGACCCCTTGAGGGCCATGACTTCCACTCCAGAGACAGGGGAGAAGGATGTCAGAGTTGGTGAGGCAGAAGGGGAGGGGTGGTCAGGGAAAGGAGGGGGAGGAGTGCTGAGGGTCTGATGGGATATGATGTCCTCACGCAGACACATGCATGTATCACTCACAAACACTCACATGCAGACACACACACATGCAGACACATGCATGTATCACTCACACACACTCACATGCAGGCACACATGCATCACTCACACGCACACGCAGACACATGCATATATCACTCACACACACACACACATTCATGCAGACAACCACACACATACAGACCCATGCAGGCACACACACACACACATGCTCACACGCAGACACACATACATGCATCACACACACACACACACATGTCAACTGTATTAGGAGCTGCAGCGGCTGCACAATAACTGAAATCGCATCTTCAGGTTCTCAGGGAGCGGACACCATACTAGGAAACAGAGAATTGTGGGAGGAAATGGGAGTGGCTACATGTAGACGTCAACATTGCAGAATTGGACAACAAATCGTATGGTCGTCCGGCTGCCCGTACACACTGTGCGATTGGCACCTTATCCTATGCATTAGCTTATGATTGTCTGTGCAGCACAGACAATCATAAGACCAGCGAGAGCGCGCAATTGTGCGTACACACTATGCGATATACGCGATTCATTGTGCCAATAAACAAAATCGTGCCGATATCATCCTGGTGTGTATGCACACTTACTCTTTTCCCCCCAAAACCTTTTCTTATCTGTTCTTATTTGTGCAGGAAGCAAGATAGCACATACCCCTGTCTATTTACAAAGACTTGGATGGAGATAACGTGAACGGAGATAAGGTGCCAGCCAACCAGCTCCTAACTGTCATTTTTCAAACACAGCCTGTGACATGGCAGTTAGTAGCTGATTGGCTGGTACTTTATCTCCGTTCACTGCTGCCCTTGTATCAATCCATGCTGATGGTCCCTGCCCCCGACTACACCAGCCACCCGACATCCTTTGCACCCGCCATCCTTTGCACCCGACACTGGTCACAGAGGTGGAAGGGACTACATTTCCCAGCAGCCCCTTCGGAACATCCTTTGACTGATGCAAAGGATGCCGGCAGTTCACATGACTGCTGTTTGTAAAGCAACAGCCCCCTGCTAGATAACTGCAAGGACCCACCCTCCCGTGCTGCCAGGGGACCTGCCACTGTGCACCGCACCTTTATTAATATAAAGCAGTTGCCCAGCGTGTAGTGATTGCGGTGGGCAGTCGCTTCCGCCCTCAGGGCTGTTGCGCTCTGTGCCGCGGCACCGGCCGCACTACCCTAGCTACGGCCCTGATACTAGTGCCCCCAGTTCACATTATGCCACATTGTAGTAGTGTTCACTCTAGATCCAGCACCAGGCAGGGTGCCGGACCTAGAGAAAGACATATCTGCACGTGCCAGAAAAGACGGTGTGACCAAGGGAAAAAGGGTGTGTCTTTAAGATGCATCCCTTTTTTGTTACTCTAGGGGGCGTGCTTGGCACTTAGACATGCAGGATGTTTCAGCGTGCCAGAGGTCGGGGTGCTTTTTGCCCTTTGCAAATAGGGCAGAGTGTGGCGCCCCGCTAAAACAGCCTAACGGGAACGCTATTGTAGTACCCCCAGTTCACAGTTTGCCATAATGTAGTCCCCCCTGCTCAAATTATGTCACAGTGCCCCAGTTCACATGGTGGCAGATAGTGCTCCAGTTCACATTATGCCGCAATGTAGTGCAGGGCTCCAGTTCACATTATAGGGGAGATGTATTAATTTTTGTGTGCACTACTATCCACCTCCAAGTCATTGCCCAGGAACGCCAAGAACTTTTCTACTGTATTTCTAATAACATATGTTCCAATTCTAATAGCACCATTGTGCGTACACTCTGTGTAACCATGTGCAGCAGTTAAAAATAGCTCCACAATATGAACATTGGCATTGCGTGCAGCAGGGCCACCATCAGGGGGGGACAGTCGGCACTACTGTGCCACACCCAGTTACTCAGACAGAAAAATGGGGCCCAGCCCGCTCCTACCTCCCACTGGCCACCGCTGCTGCCATTGCTACTGCAGAGCAAGTGAAATGGCCTTCTACTGTAAGGTTAAAGGGGCCCCCCTGTCCTACACCCACCTGCCTGAGCTGCCGCTACTGCCTCACGGTCGATGTGTAACGGGCCCGCTGTGAAAAAGGGCCCTGCTGACTGTCCCTGTTTATTGTCCCTCTCCCGATGTACAATAAAGTTATCTGGCCTGCGTGACGTCACCGGGTGCCACAGAAGGAGAGAGTGGAGCCGCGGCAGCGGCAGTTACCTGAGGAGCAGCGCAGCAGTCTGGAACAGAACAGAAGAAGAAGGAAGGGTAAGAACTTCATATGCTGGCTGAGGCACAAAGGGACTGGAATAACACTATGGACCTGATTCAGACCCATTGGCTAGCAAGCAATCGCTTGGAGTGAGCAATGTTTTTCAATGTGCGCATGCGTACACTTCATATTGCGCGTGCGTGAACTAGAACGAGCGATGGGGAAAGTCTCGCTCACCAAGCATAGACAGCCCAGCTGAATGAGTGACGGGTCAAGCCATTTGTGGGTGATAAACAGGGGCAGGCCACTGGCAATGGGGGAGTGGAGGTGCGAACATAGGCGTGCCTGAGAATTTTAACGCCATTTCAGAGGCGTGCATAATTAATAGCCAGCGTCATAGGACACATCACTTGCTAGAAATATACACTGTAGTGCTCACAGTGCTTACGGCAGGGTATAGTCAACCTCAAGCGCTGCGATCGCATCCGATGGTGCTCGATGTACCAATGGTTTCATGCACTTCCTGGAGATGACGGCAGCCATTCCGGGGTGACTTGCTTAGTCTTGCGGGTGTCGTGAGCGGCACCCGATTTTCAGTAGGCTCCCGACAGTCCCAGGAGAGTAGGCAAGTATGATATATATATATATAAATATAATAAAATCTGGAGGCATATCATTGGCACATATGCTGCATGTGCATCTTGGGTGCGTACAACTCTGCATATCGATATAGCCATAAGGAGACGTGTGAGGCTGCATTGTGTGGGAAGGGGGGGGGGGCTGCCTATTTTTCAGTCCCAGGCCCCACAATTTCTGATGGTTGCCCTGGCGTGCAGATTGCTCGCGACTCAGAATCAGCATATTCTTCTTATCACTTCTTACTAATCTTAAATGGTGCTCCAGCCAATCATCTCCTGTAATTTTTCATACACATGACAGTTAGGAGCTGTTTGGTTGGAGCACCATTTAAGATTAGTAACGACTATAAGAATTTAAATCTGGACCTAAATAACATGTTTTAAAGAGCCATTGGGCCTGATTCAGGGCTGTACGCTATTTGCATCGTATTGGAGCTGCAAAAACGGCCACTTTGTCTGAAGAAGCAGCATTGTATCACCATTGGATAGCCATCAGTCATCTGAGTAAGCTTAACCGCCAGTACTCCTCTGCAGGGGCATTAAAATATGTATTGGAAGATGTAGACCCTGGCCTCAGCATGCCTACAATATGGGGGCAACACGGCTCCATTTTGTAAAACGGTCACTGTCGCCGACCCACCCCCAAATGGCCGCAGCATGTTGATCATAATGCAACTTAGGGTCACTGCGACCAAGCAGACACTGTTCGGCACATGCATAGTACAGATCCCCTCCTCTGAACAGTGCCCCTCCTCAACCCCTCTCCTCAGACACACATCTCACTGTGTGCACCGATAGCAGGGTGTGCAGTGTGGCGCCCCCCTAGACCCAGTGTGGGGCCCCCCTAGACCCAGGGGCCATATGCATTGCACACCCTGTACCCATTATAAATATGCCTAGGAGCACTTCTATTACTTGGATTTAATACATCAGTTACTAATAAAAGCCCTATGAACAGGGGCGTTGAGAGCCATGCAAGGCCCGGTGAAGGGGCATGGCCTAATCAGGAAAGTGTGGCCATGACACCTTAGGATAATTTTTTTTTAAAAGCGTGCTGGGGAGGAGGGCACTATGCTATGCTAAACATTCTTTCTGAGTGCACACTGTAGGGTGGGCAGCTTAAGTAAAGCAAAGCTAGTTTGCGTATGGGGATCCAAATTCTCTTTTTTTTCCTCCCAGTATTCTAAGGGACTGTTTGACATGCTAATTTGTACATTGTCATAAAAAAAAACCTCCAGCATTCTATTGATGCTTAGTGTATCATATTGAGTCACAGTAGAGGTGTCAATAGTTGTGGGCAACTCTTTTAAGCCTGACCAGATGTCATAATGTTGTTTCAATGTGGTGCACTGAGTCCTTATCAACAGTGGGTCTCTTAGAAAAGGTCAGATTTTTAATGACAGCATTTGCAGGAGAAACTGAAGCAGGAGACATCAATGTGTCATGTGCCACTTGAGCTGACAACTTGCTTGCAAGGAGCTCTTTGCATCTATTAAAATCTTTGTCAGTTGAAAAAAAAGACATTACTTAGGTCTTAAACCTGTGATTAAGCAGGGCTGCCAAAATGTAGTTATCCAATTGCAGAATGTTGACAACCCTTTGGTCTTGGGGAAGCGAACAAAAAGAACTTGATCTAAAAGTCCAACACACTTAGAGGAATCGCTTTGTTTCATCTCCTCCTTGAGTTTCTCTAGCTGCTTTTCCAGTAGTTTAACTATTGGAACTACATGACTCAGGGCCTGATTCAGTAAGGATCGCTATTCTGCTAATATGCATGCAATGCAGTTGCTAATATCAGCAGCGATATGCATTTGTTTGCATTCATATTGCGATCGCAGCCTAACAAAAGGACGCCCACTTCCCCTTACACGCATCCGTTACTTTGGCAACAGAGTGAAATAATCGGTAACATCGAGTAACAATGGAGCCATACGCACAGTTAAGGCAGGGTCAGACCTCACTCAGGAACTGCGAACTTCAGCACACGCTATAAGGCCTCAGGCTACGTATGGTATCGCAGTGTATAATTTATGCACGCCCCTGCAACGTCGTTGAAATGCACTGGCATGCATGCGTTTGCCCGACCACCCCCTTGTCACAACCCCTAAATGTCACTTCCTGTCAATCACTATGTGATGGGTCTGCATCGTCACTGCGATCGCAGTTCCGATTGCAGCGGCAGGTTCACGCATGCGCGCTGTGATGCATGAATGCATGTGCAGCGCAAAATAATTGCCCAATTGCGTGCATATTAGCAACTGCGGTCCTTGCTAAATCAGGCCCTCAGTCTGTCAGTGTCTTCACTCTCACTTCATTAGTTATTATTTCAAATGGTTTTAGTATCTTGCATTAAACAGAAAGTACTGTATTCTCTACTGTGCTGGAGTAAGGTACATTCCCCCTCCACTCCCTATGTCATGGCTTGTACTGTAGGTTTGAATGGCTTTTTGCTATTCCTACAGTCGCTGAAGCTTATAAAGGGTGTTATTCCACCTGGTTACTACCTCTTGCTCCAGTTTGTGATACGGCAAATAGAACTGTTCTTGCAGCTGCTGCAATCTTTTACATGAGGTTGCTGAATGCTGAAAATGCACATACATTTTACAGGCCGCATACAGCATCTCCAGCACACACTTGTCATTTAAAAAAACAAAACTTCTGAACCACCAAGTGTGTGTATTGTGTGTGCAAAACATGGTACATGTTCAAATTCACCCATTTCTAATGCTCGTATAATGTTACTTGTGTTATTGTGTTATTGGAAATGAAAAACCCTGAGAAGAGTCTTAGCAGAGTAGGACATTTTGCTATCACAACCCAGAGTTTTTCTAACAGGTTGACACCAGTATGCCTCTTAGTAAAGCCGAGAGTAGCCTTCCTATAAATGAGCTGACGCTGTGTGTTAGATACTACTGCTGCTGCTGACGGCGATACACCCAGCTATTGTGTCGTCACAGTCATGTAATCTTTCCTTTAATCAGTACCTCACATATCTATAATTAAGTGGATACTCGGCACAATGGTATTTTGTAGGCCAAGGATACGTTTTTTTTTTAATATCCTGGTGCAGGCGAAGTATTGCTGTTCTGTTAAAATGAAACTGAGATGGAATTTGGTAGCGGGAACACAGGACCTCAACTGAGTAAAACCAGATGCATTGATGGAGGATATTGGATGCAAATATAATGCTAACATACGCGTCATGGTTTCAGTGATTCGTTGCGCAGCTGGATGGCAGCTTTCATATTTTCTTCCTGCAAAGGATTGTTTTCACAATCAACTGTTGTTTGAAACTATTTGTCTTCTTGGTCCTTTCTGTGATGAAGATTCACCCCCAGCAGCAGCATCAGCAGCTGCCCTAGCGTGCAAAGAATCCTGGATAGAGGAGGAGTTAGTTAGTCTTTGCAAATTGGAGATTGGTGATAAAGGTGTTAGCAGTGGAGATTGCATGTGCTGCGATCGGCAGCTGATGCTTGACTGCTTGTTATTATTTATTTTTTACAGGATTTTTTGAGATTTTCCCAAGTAATTTGCATGAACTCGTTGCAAATGACGTAACAGGGAGGAGGTTCCTGGATGGTTAATGTCCCTACCTCTACTTCATTTTTCCTTATAAATGGTACAGATGGCTTGACAAATGTTGTCAGGATTTGGGTAAAAATAATTCCACACAAAAGAGGTGGCTTTTTTGGTCTTATTGCCAGGCATGGCAATGGCCTTTCTCTTATCACAGGTAAAAACTGCTGCCACTGGTGGCTCACTTACTTTGAAACAGACAACATCCCCCTCCTCAATTTTATCAACTTCTTCTTGTCCTACACATTCATAAACAACATCCTCAGTAGCGTTGGATCCACAAATATCTCCCTCATCTTGTTGCACTTCTACAAAAGCATCCTCAATTTCTATGTCATCATCTTTACTTTTACTGCTACTTTCCCTCACATTTGCAGAGGGTGCAGAAATGGTGGAAGGAGGCTTTCAAGGAATACAGTGTCATAAATGTCAGACTCACACAAAGCACTTGTGGATACCCTTAGACTCTCCTCAGGAATTTGTGAAGTTTGTGAACACACAGTTTGTTATTCACTTTTTTGTGCATTGATTTGCCTGTTTTAAAGGTGAGACCTCAAGACTCAGAGTGAGAAGATGTTGCAGGTGAGATTACAGAAGATGACTGACTATGAATGGTCCCGGCTTCCACAATAGGCATTTTAGTGCATGAATAGCAGTAGCACCACCACCACTTGCAAAGAAAGGCCATGGTCTGAGTCTTTCTTTGCCACTGTATGTGATGTATGGCATGCTGGCAATTTTACATGTTTCGGCAGTAATTTTTCCTGTTAATGTTAGAGGTGATGTTTTATTCTTTAACATTGTGAAATATTGTTTAGATTTCAGGTGCCCTTTCTTAAACCTTCTTTCCCCTTGACCATCTTTAGTAGATGTTGAAGTTTATCATGACTGGCAGTAGCTGCAGCACTAGTACTGGTTTGCTGCTTCTGCTTTTCTGGCAACTCCATCCATGATTAGTTTTATTTTTTACACCAGCAAAGAAATGATTTATATACACTTCAAAATAATTTTGGAGTGTAGATTAACGATGGGACACCACAGCACAAGCCCTTGCTTACACTGGAAGAATGACACACTATGCAAATGTTTTGCACTAAATAATGGCTTTGTTTTTTAACACAAAAAACCACTGGCAATTGTTTGTGTGCACTCGGAGGAACAGGTCTTTGTGAGAATTGTTTTGGCATGCAGATCAAGGGTGGGACACCACCACCGCTTACTCTGTAAGGGTAACACACCATGAAATTTCAATTAGAAAAGTCTGCAGGTTTTTTGTTTTAAATAGGAAAAAATATATATATTTTTTGCAATTTAAACCTCAAAACAAAGTCTTCTTGGGGTTCAGAAGCTTTAAACACAGTAGACTGTTTTTTTAACAAATAAACAATAAGTATTTCCAGAAGAGAAGACTTTAAGAAACAAAAAACATTCACAACAGTAGTCAGCAGCACAGTCAGAAGCTAGCCTATTTGTTTGCACTGCAGTGTGTGAATGTGCAGTGTGTGTGACAAACAGTGACAAACTTGTCACTGACAAGAGTGACAAGTGACAATGATACCTAAAGTCACACTTTGCAGACACCTACTCCTGTTTCCACTCTCCAGATCTATTAAAAACCTAGGACCTAGACTTAACTCCTCCTAACCTAATGCTGCTAATGGTACATTAATGGTGCCCTGGTGGCTTGCTAAAGCATTTTATTTTTTGCAATACACTGCCTCACTTCTCTAGTCCACAGTACCACATCCTCTCCCTCCACTCTCCTGTGTGAAATTGTGCCCTATCACAAGGGAGGAACATTTATATGCAATCCACAACACAAAATTCTGGCATCGAGAAGATGATTTTTTGCCTCATTTTGGGATCCGAGCTTGGCAGGAAGACCTGACCTGGGATTTGGATCCACCGTTTCTCCTAAATTCGGGTGAGTTCGGTTTCCAGAAAACCAAACCCGCACATCTCTAATTTTTAATAAATATATCACTATATCTATCTATCTATCTATCTATCTATCAATAAAATTATATATAAATTTGAAGCTTGGCTGTCTTGACAAAGGTTCCAAGGGACCAAAACACGTTGACCCTGCATGTGAGTTTTTGTATATATAACTTTTTCACAATTGGAACTGGTGAGTGCCCTCTCTGTATAGACTGTATACTTCTGGACCCATGCTATTGGTTATTCCAATGGGGTGCACCCCAACTGTTAAATATTATTGAGATGTGAGTGCGGGTGACTTTGGACTATAAATACAAAATATAGGTCCACAATCCACCAACTTCTTTAAAGCTGGTCTGAAAAGCTAAATACACAACCAAAGAGAATGGCACTCCTACGTCTTAATATTTAGTGAATCAAACAAGATAACCTAAAGATTAAGAATGAGGAGTGCCATCCTCTGGATGTATAGATATCTATATAGAGATATATGCAATATATATAGATTTATAGATCTCGCTCTCTCTCTCTCTCTCTATATATATATATATGGATAAAGAAAGGAGTCAGCACATCCATATCAATCCATAGAAAATGTATTAATCCAGTAGAGAACAAATGTCGAGGTTATTTGAGGGGCTTGTGAGCAAAGTCATAGCAATAGTTCATCATGGCACAAACAGCAGGCAATCATGAAAATACTCATCACAAGTCCTCCCTCCAGAGAGTAGCGCCCGACAGCCGTTTCGGTGTCAATCCGACACCTTCATCAAGGGCATATCATACAAACCACAACCCCTGCCTACATATACACCCAACAATCAAAGTAAAGCATACTCACCTGTACATAGACGCACAGCGGCGGGTCATGAGACCATAGCTCAGACACACGCCGGATATGCCGGAAGTGACGCTCCTGGACCGGAACTGGTCACAGGTAACCAAGACAACCTAACAACAACGCGAGCACCGGAAGTGACGATCCGAAAAACGGATCGAGTCACCAGTAACCAGGGCAACGCAACTCAATGAACAGTGTAAACTAAATTAATAATAAATAACTCCTTAGGTAATAGCTCAAATAAACACTGTCTACAAAGAGAGCACCAGTATAAAAGCGCCATGTACTCCAAAAGGTTGGTTACTCCAGCATATTGGTACGTAATGTAACGTAGCGAGCATGATCCACATCATTGGTGGGTGTATAATAGACAAAAAGATATTTACAAAAGAAACCCAAAGAAAAAAAGTAGAAAACCATAATAGAAAAACAATAACAATACAATGAAAAAAAAAACAAAACAACAACAACATTTCCATAACAGCGAAACCACCAATATAGAGAGACTAAATAAAGTATACAAAAAACTATAAAAAACAACTCAATGACAGCCCCTCATTAAGTCCGTGCGGGGTCATAGTGTTAAGTCGACTAATCCAGAAACATTCACGTTGTAAAAGCAATTTATTACGATCTCCTCTCCTTAATGGAGCAACATGGTCAATAGAAAAAATTAAAAATCTTTCATAGTGTGACCATATGCTGCAAAGTGTCTCGCTACCGGAGGTGTATTAGCATCAACAGCCCGTAAAGCCTTCTTAATGGACGACCGGTGTAAGGCAATCCTCTCCTTAAGGAGCCTTATGGTTTTACCAACATAGAGCAATAGACAGGGGCACCTGATGAGATAGATAACGAAACGGCTGTCACAGTTCAGATGGTATCCAATATCATATGAAATGTTGGTACTTGGATTAATAAATTGTGCTCCAGTCTGAAGAAACGGGCAGTTCACACAACCATGACATTTGAAAACTCCATTCTTTTGTCGCAACCACGTATTAAGCTTCGTGGCTCCAATGTCGGTTTTAGCCACTGCATCTTTAACATTACTGCTACGTTTGTAGCAGAATAGAGGTTTTTCTTTACAGAGATGTCCTATGGTATCATCAGCTTGAATGATATGCCAATGCTGTAACACAGCTTCTCGTATACGCTTAGACGCAATAGAATAAGTGGAAGTGAACACCATACGTGAAATCTGATCACCACGGTTGCTGCTGACCAATGCTTCGTCCTGCATCAGAGTTGCACAATATGAAATGGCCTCTTGAATCTCACTAATAGGGTAACCCCTGTCTATAAAACTCTTGCCCATCTGTTGTAGTGCCAAGGGAACCTCAGTAATGTCCGAAGTAATCCGAACAACTCTCAGTAGTTGTGATAGAGGAAGTCCTTTTTTAAGTGATAGAGGATGAAAGCTATCAGCCTGTAACAACGTGTTTTTATCTGTGGGTTTCCTGAATAATCTAGTTGACAATCTGCCCCCAGATTTATAGACACAGACATCCAAATAACAAATGGTGGTTTCACTGTAAGATAAAGTAAATCTGATACTGGTGTCCAATGTATTGAGTGAATCAATAAAATCGGTGAGTAGGCTCACACTGCCAGTCCACACAAAAAATAGGTCATCAATATAGCGTACAAAAAAATGTATATATTGAGAAAACTCTTCATGTGCAAAAATATGTTGATTCTCGTACATATGCATGTACAGATTCGCAAATGCCGGGGCCATATTCGACCCCATTGCAGTTCCCGTTAACTGCAAAAAGAAAGAGTTTTCGAAAAGGAAATAGTTCTTTCGTAAAACTATTTCCATAAGTAATAGCAAAAATTCGATATTAGGACCTCCATAATGTGGACTGCCAGTGATGAGGCCCCTCACTGCATCTAAACCATCTCTGTGTCCAATGTTAGTATAGAGGCTAGTAATGTCAAGAGTTACAAGTAAACTGGAGTCAGGGAGCGAACCCAGTGCTCTGAGTTTGTTAATAAAGTCCGTGGTATCTCTAATATAATATTTAGTATGTTGTACCACTGGTTGAAGCCAAAAATCAATGTATTGTGACAAGGGTTGGCACAAAGACCCACACGATGAAATTATAGGCCTCCCTGGAGGCTTAACAAGGGTTTTATGCACCTTGGGCAATACATAGATGAAGGGTATCTTAGGATGCGTTTGTGTAAGGAAATGAGCGGTAGGTTCATCAATATAATCATTGGAAAGGCCTAATGTAATCACTGCATCAATCTCCTTTTTATAAACATAAGTAGGATCATATGTAAGTTTTTTATAGCAGTTAGTATCATTCAACTGCCGCATAATTTCTGACACATACTCATCCCTATTCAACAATACAATACCACCCCCCTTATCGGAGGGGCGGATCACTATATCAGAATTGTCCCTAAGTGTATTAATAGCTATATTTTCTTCCTTAGAGAGATTACAGTAAGAAATCCTTTGATTATCCATAAAAGATAAAGTATCGCGTTTAACTAAATGAATAAAGGTTTCAATTGAGGGATTTGTCCCTGGAGGGTCAAATGTACTCTTGGGTCTGAAATTACCACCAGCATCGATGGGTAAAGGATGCTTACAGAAAAAATCTTTCAATTTAAGCAATCTGTGGAAACGATATAGCTCAACCCCAAATTTAAAGGAATCCTGTCTAAAGGTCCTAACAAAAGAAAGGCCCCTGGACAAGACCCCCAACTCCGGGGGAGTGGGAATATAGGAAGACAAATTAAAAATAACTACTTCCTCCTGCCCCTTTGATTCGGATTTCTGTTGTTTGCGGTGTCTAGCCCCTCCCCTTCTACAGGGTTTTTTCCTTTTGGACCCTTGAATTTGGGTCGAGTTGCATCTCCCTTTAAAAAAGGCACTTGTACATGAGAATGATCAGAATCACTAGCAGAGGTATGAGTATCGACCTCAGAAAATGACCGATCTACTCTATTCCTCCGGAACCTACTGCCACCCTTATACCCAGGTTTGAACTCGCCCCCCTGCATCCAGGTATAAACTCGCAAATCCTTATAATCCTCTTTCACACGTTTATATTTACTTTTTTTGAACACAAGGAGATCAGAATAAAACTGATCAACACAAGTCTCAATTTTGGTCAACCAGTCAGTACCAGTATCAGCTTTCAATATACCGAGACCAGTAGATTCACATACAGAAATTTCTTTGTCCAGTGTCACAATGTCAGAATTAACTTGTTCAATTACCAAAACCATCAACTGAAGAGAACATTCATTCAGAATTTGGCACCATTGCTTGCAAAAGGCCACATTTGATCTCCCTAGAGTGGGTTGATTCTTGATTCTAAAACCCCTAGGGATAATTTTCTCCTTATAATATTGGGAGAGAGTCAAACCATGAAGATTTAATTCTACTTTTCTCTTTCGTAACTTCAGTAAATCTGAATAAATTTCCAAGGGGGAATCCACATCAAAGGCCAAAGATTCAGTATCAGCAAACAAGATACGAGTAATATCCTTATTTTCAAATCTTTTAACTTTAGTTAACTCATCAAAAGTATTCACTGTAGTGTCCATTGTAAAAAGAAAAAAATCCAAAAAACTCAAGAATTTCAAGCAAACATTAAAAAATTAATTTAGAGGTGCTATCCAGCATACAAAGGGTTAATAGTAGTGCAAATGAGACCAGCAGCACACTCTTGGTAGCAGCAACAATGAGGAGTGCAAACACATAATATGATATGTAATAAAGAAAGAAGGAGTCAGCACATCCATATCAATCCATAGAAAATGTATTAATCCAGTAGAGAACAAATGTCGAGGTTATTTGAGGGGCTTGTGAGCAAAGTCATAGCAATAGTTCATCATGGCACAAACAGCAGGCAATCATGAAAATACTCATCACAAGTCCTCCCTCCAGAGAGTAGCGCCCGACAGCCGTTTCGGTGTCAATCCGACACCTTCATCAAGGGCATATCATACAAACCACAACCCCTGCCTACATATACACCCAACAATCAAAGTAAAGCATACTCACCTGTACATAGACGCACAGCGGCGGGTCATGAGACCATAGCTCAGACACACGCCGGATATGCCGGAAGTGACGCTCCTGGACCGGAACTGGTCACAGGTAACCAAGACAACCTAACAACAACGCGAGCACCGGAAGTGACGATCCGAAAAACGGATCGAGTCACCAGTAACCAGGGCAACGCAACTCAATGAACAGTGTAAACTAAATTAATAATAAATAACTCCTTAGGTAATACGAGAAGCTGTGTTACAGCATTGGCATATCATTCAAGCTGATGATACCATAGGACATCTCTGTAAAGAAAAACCTCTATTCTGCTACAAACGTAGCAGTAATGTTAAAGATGCAGTGGCTAAAACCGACATTGGAGCCACGAAGCTTAATACGTGGTTGCGACAAAAGAATGGAGTTTTCAAATGTCATGGTTGTGTGAACTGCCCGTTTCTTCAGACTGGAGCACAATTTATTAATCCAAGTACCAACATTTCATATGATATTGGATACCATCTGAACTGTGACAGCCGTTTCGTTATCTATCTCATCAGGTGCCCCTGTCTATTGCTCTATGTTGGTAAAACCATAAGGCTCCTTAAGGAGAGGATTGCCTTACACCAGTCGTCCATTAAGAAGGCTTTACGGGCTGTTGATGCTAATACACCTCCGGTAGCGAGACACTTTGCAGCATATGGTCACACTATGAAAGATTTTTTATTTTTTCCTATTGACCATGTTGCTCCATTAAGGAGAGGAGGAGATCGTAATAAATTGCTTTTACAACGTGAATGTTTCTGGATTAGTCGACTTAACACTATGACCCCGCACGGACTTAATGAGGGGCTGTCATTGAGTTGTTTTTTATAGTTTTTTGTATACTTTATTTAGTCTCTCTATATTGGTGGTTTCGCTGTTATGGAAATGTTGTTGTTGTTTTTTTTTTTTTTTCATTGTATTGTTATTGTTTTTCTATTATGGTTTTCTACTTTTTTTCTTTGGGTTTCTTTTGTAAATATCTTTTTGTCTATTATACACCCACCAATGATGTGGATCATGCTCGCTACGTTACATTACGTACCAATATGCTGGAGTAACCAACCTTTTGGAGTACATGGCGCTTTTATACTGGTGCTCTCTTTGTAGACAGTGTTTATTTGAGCTATTACCTAAGGAGTTATTTATTATTAATTTAGTTTACACTGTTCATTGAGTTGCGTTGCCCTGGTTACTGGTGACTCGATCCGTTTTTCGGATCGTCACTTCCGGTGCTCGCGTTGTTGTTAGGTTGTCTTGGTTACCTGTGACCAGTTCCGGTCCAGGAGCGTCACTTCCGGCATATCCGGCGTGTGTCTGAGCTATGGTCTCATGACCCGCCGCTGTGCGTCTATGTACAGGTGAGTATGCTTTACTTTGATTGTTGGGTGTATATGTAGGCAGGGGTTGTGGTTTGTATGATATGCCCTTGATGAAGGTGTCGGATTGACACCGAAACGGCTGTCGGGCGCTACTCTCTGGAGGGAGGACTTGTGATGAGTATTTTCATGATTGCCTGCTGTTTGTGCCATGATGAACTATTGCTATGACTTTGCTCACAAGCCCCTCAAATAACCTCGACATTTGTTCTCTACTGGATTAATACATTTTCTATGGATTGATATGGATGTGCTGACTCCTTCTTTCTTTATTACATATCATATTATGTGTTTGCACTCCTCATTGTTGCTGCTACCAAGAGTGTGCTGCTGGTCTCATTTGCACTACTATATATATGGATATATATAGATATAGTTATATATATCTAGCTCTCTATAGATGTCTATACAGATCTATGTCTATAGCTAAAGTTTACTTAGGCTATATTATAAGTTGGCCTAGGTTAGTCATGATGTTGTACAGTATGGTTATTGTGAAATACATAAAACACATATTAAGTATATATGGCAGGGTGGGAGTGTGTGTGGGTGTGTGTGTGTAGGCGTCGCCATAGGAAACTTTTGCCCTGAGCTCCACATGGTCCAGACCTGGCCGAGAGGGATATATATATATATATTTATATATATATATATATATATATCTTCGTATGTAAAATAAAATAATGGAACATTCTGTAGAAAAAAAGAATCTCTGATACTTTTTAACTACAAAACGTTTTTTTCTTTTTTTTAGGACACCCTAGAAAACTATTTCATTAACTCCATATAACTTTTATGGAAGAGTGCAAATATTTTAAAAGGTTTTTTAAACTAAACTAGATTTTATATCCTTCTACCGCGCAAATCACCTTTTTCGATGTGGCAATTATTTGTCATTTGCATTTCTGTCATTCAGCGCAATATAAAGTCATCTTCCCGGCTGGTGTGTCTGTGTGTCCCATAGTATTGTCATTTGCAGCATGTAACATCTTGTAGCCAATAATTCAATAGAAGAGATTTCCTGTCATTAATACAAGTACTCCACACTGGGATTAACTGTAAAGCACCAGACTGAAACAAATGACCCACGTTTGAGAACTCATTTTCTTTTCCCTGACCTAAATAATTCAATAGCAACTAAATTCCTCCAGAGCTAGCAGGACCTATTTCATTCACATACACACATTTCACCAAACAGAACAGTATTAATTAATAAAGAAAAGCCGTGAGGTTAAGAATGTCCTATTTCAGCAATTAGAATAGTCTCTTCTTTATGGGAGAGTATACCCATAAATATCGGTTGGGTTTAAAAGTACTATCTGATAAAAATATTGTCCCAAAAAACATTTCTTATAAAAGCAATACTGTACTTTTATCTTTACATGTTGAGAATATCTGAAGCATCTCTAATTTTTTTATTTATTACATCCAGCACCCTCTGTGCTGTTTTTATCGTCTTTTATTATGCTTTTAAGATTATTGTGCCAATGTGGACGTGACTCTATGAGGCATCCCTGGCTAGTGCTGGAGCGTGATTCAGCATTATGGTGGAGAGGCAGATTCTACAGATGTGGATTTGTATGTACTATCTTCTAGATACCGCTAGGGCATATTTGTATACAGTTTATGTTCCCTTCTGGGAGATTCCAAGGGTTCAAATGGGAGATTCTGCTAGGACTGTGGTGTCATTAATTGCTCCCATTCTGTGCATTGCTGCAATTTGTGACATTGAGCAGCATGGGTTTGTGCAACAGTGAGAATCACATTTATGAAGCCCACAGATCGACCACGTCATTGTAACCAGGATATACCAACAAATACAAAGAGATGCTCTGACTTTAGTCAAAATCTTGAAAACTGGTGATAACTAACCTTGGTTTTGAATACAATGAAACCTGTTCACCAACAATTTCAAACCTTTGCAAAGCCAACGATTACCCTCTATATTTGCATAATTAATTGCATATACTATATTTAAGTTATTGATTGTATTCATTTACTCGAGATTAGTATTTTCCAGAATTACCTAAAAGAGATGAGACCTTTGGAGTGTTCAGTCCTATATCTTCCAAATGATCTGGTTTTCTATGAAACTATATAGTAGCTGAATGTTGATACATTTAAATCACATTTCTTTATATTATGTTCAGGCTGCAAGCATATTTTCAGAAACGTTGGCATAGAGGACAATTTGATCTCCATATTAAGACTGAGCCTTATCCTATGACTTCAGAAGGTGACGTTGATTCAGCTGACATCCAATATCCCAATGATAAATTGTACATTCCATTAAATAGTCATCCCACTTCCCCCCTTTTTTTCTCCTACTCCTCTACACAGTGTGATTCCCTGGCACTACCTATTGGTATAGTCACCCATCCACACCCCTGCAATGATGACATGTGGGGAGTGTGGCTGCATGGTGTATAGGCAACATAAGAAGCCCATAGAGTTGTGCAGTTATTATTTGTAATTAGAATTATTGATTATTGATGTAACATGTTCTCTAACCATTTTAGTAGGGTATATATCTAAGCTATCCAATGACAACATTATGAAACCCATCTGTTTTAATAGATAACTAAGTTTGCCTCTCTCAAGGCTTGAGCAACATAGCAATGTAAGTCAGGGACGGGGAACCTCCTGTCCAGGGGCCTTATAAGGCCCTCGGTATCATTTTGTCTGGACCTCAGAGCTTTTTTCTGCTAGCCTCATTTGGCTAGCAGGGTGCCTAGAATAGCACACTGCAGCCAGAATCTATGCAGCAGTGCTACCTGGAGCATCCTTAGGACGCTTCAGATGGTCACACTGCTGCCCTTACAACTCCCCGGAGCATCCCGCGGATGCTCCTGGCATTGCTGTAATCACTGGTGATTGTGGCCCCGCCCCCGTGTGACATCACACGAAGGGAGCGTTGCCTACGCAGGCCCCACAAATAATGTTATATACAGTATATCAAAATGGCCCTCGGCAGAAAAAAGGTTCCCCACCCCTGCTCTAAGTGATAAATATGAAGATAAATCACTGCCTTTGGGCTTGCCCTATTACACAATATTTTTGGCACCTTATTGGTCATTATGCAGAGGCCAAACTGATAAGTGATGTGCCTTATACCCCGGAATGGGCATTATTGGGAGTATTCGATTCTAACTTATGATTTACATTGGCCAGTAAGAAACTTTTACTAGCTCTCAGTGCCGCGGCAGAAAAACAATTCTGCAGGGCTGGATAGAAAGTGCAACTCCCCAGATACCTCTATTCTTAAATAAACTCAATTTTCTATTTACGATGGACTGGGTGGAAACACTTTTACATAAAGAAAAATGTGCAGAATGTTTTTTTTATGATTTGGGAATCGTATATACTGTAGATACTCTTCCACTCATAACAAGGAAACAAGTCCATCACACCCTCAAAAATACTACATAGTATGTAACCAGGTTAGTGACGCAGGAACCGCCTATTTCTTTAATCTGATTGATGGGGGGTTGGTAGAGCTCTCTCCTGGGCTTCCCATAATAGTGTTTTGTAATTACAGCCACAGTTTATATTGACTATTGTTTAAAGTGTATATGTTGAACTGTATCTATTGACAATTGTCAAATGCAAATGCTATTGACAATAATTTACGTCTGTGCTTTGACATGGTAATTTTGAATATTGTATTTGATGTACTTATATTATTATAGTGTGATGTTATACTATTTTTTAGTATTCATTGCAATTGTTGTTGACAATTATTCTACGATGCATCATTAAAAAATTGTTGTGAAAAACAAGATACATTTACTGTTTAGACACTGTTTATGATTTTTTTGTGTTTAGAAATCTTTTTGTTTCTAAATGTTTCTAAATGTACAGTCATCATTCACAAATACTATTGGAGAACCATATTCTTCAAAATGAAGTCATGCTTTAAAGCAGGGGTCAGGGAACTTTTTTACCTTTTACCCCAAAATATATTTAGATACGTCGACGTTACCCGCGTGATTTGAAGGGAAGAAAATTATATAGTAGTGCCCCCATATAATGCCCCTGTAGTAGTTCCCCCATAGTTATGCCCCTGTAGTAGTGCCCCCATATAAGGCCCCTGTAGTAGTGCCCCCATATAAGGCCACTGTAGTAGTGCCCCGATATAGGGCCCCTGTAGTAGTGCCCTCATGAGTGCCCTCATATAGGGCCCCTGTAGTAGTGCCCTCATATAGGGCCCCTGTATTAGAGCCCCCATATAATGCCCCTTTAGCAGTGCCCCCATATAATGCCCCTTTAGCAGTGCCCCCATATAATGCCCCTGTAGTAGTGCCCCGATATAGTGCCCCTGTTGCGCTGCTTGTACAAATAAAAAAAAATAAAAAAAATGAATCCCCGCTCCTGCATCCGCCGCCATCATGTCCGCACGGCTGCTCCTCACAACTATGGGAGAAACGTCATGACGTCTCTCCCATAGTGCGCATTGGGAGAGCCAGAAGCTGGAGTTCAGAAGAGAACTCCAGCCTCCGGCTAACGTGGCGCTGCATGGAAGGCGCCAGGTGCCCGCTGGTAATAACATCTCAGCGGGCGTCCGGCTTAGACCCTCCCTGCGGTGCCGGGCTGCAGGACACTGGCGCCGCACCCAGCACCAGTGACCTTCATTCCTGGGGGTAATGGACGGACAGCCGGGCTTGCAATGATTAATATGCATGCCCGGCTGTCCGTCCATTACCCCCAGGAATTTCATTTTTACCCCATTTGGGGTAATTTACCCCTATTCCCCGACCAGTGCTTTAAAGTGTAAGTCATTTGTTTAAGCACCTCAGAAGGATTAGAATTGTCAGTGTGGTTGGGGTTTATAGGGCAATTTTTGTAGGGCAGGTGCTAGAGGTGTTCATTAAAAAGAATACAAAATTACAGATTTTTTTGCTTTTAACTATTGTTGTTAGGTTTGTTATAGCAAAAATGTACCTTAAGCGCCTCCTGCCATAGCTGAAGTCCTGTGTTCAGCAAGTCCTGATTCAATGACAGTTTATAAAAATGTGATTGTCTTTTACATAGGACCATTTGGACAGGTACATGTGCATGAGTGCTCATGTGTGTCCACTTATATACTTGGAATAATAATAACAACACTATATATGTGGTAGGTAGGTAGGTAGGTAGGTCATGTGCACATCAGACTTTCTACCACTATAAAAGGACACCTGAAACTTTGAGGTGCTCATAATTGCTATAGCAAGAAGATCATAACACTACAATACAATACATTTTAACTACAGAGCAAAATGCACACATTGTTAGATATCTTGAATTGATTAATAAAATCTGAACTACTCCAAGTATAATTGTGAATGAAACAACATGTCCTTGTAGAGTTTATGGGTCATCTTACATTTTAGGCTGAATGAGCTCTTAAGGGAGGTACAGTAACTGGCACAGATAGGATTTGTGCCTTGCCTTCTACAATCTAATGGAAAATAACCAAATAGCATAACATATTAACATATTTATTTTGAAGCTAACTGTACTCTGCTGGCATAGTGGAAATAAATGGTAAACAGTTTTTAAATAGCTACAGAAGCCATCTGTAACATAACCAAATGTACCAATGTGAAGTATTAGAGAGTAAATAATGTTTCTGCAGTAGATGATCCTCATGCAATAAGCACTATTCCGGGAACTGAACGTTTTTTTTGTGGTTTGTTACTTTCTTAGCAATCTTGATCAGTGCCAAAGAAATACTACAATAGGCTACATTTAGCGCTATTTGTAGATCAGTATGAAAGTAACTGTAACCTGAGATCTCTAAGCTCTGGTTAAATCAATCACAAGACCTGCCTATAGCAATTTCCTCTACCAGTGACATGAGCAAAGAAACAGTAAATCAAAAGACTATTATATACATAAAGAGCTTCTTCCATGTGGTTTGTATCTTTGTGGAAATCTGGTGGTTAATGATTAAATGTACATAGTTGGAAAATTATGACTAAACAAGAGCCTTTCACTTTTAGATTTGCAAGTTAATAAGTTTATGACAACTATAAATTTGCAGTGGGAACATTGTATTCCAACATCACTTGCTATGGACCTGATTCTGAGTCACAGACAGCTCCATATGTACTTGCAGTTAGTGCGATTTAGCAAATTGCACAGGTACCATAGCAAAGGCGCATCTTTGTGCATGGTGTCTAGAATTCATCTAGGCTGTTTCTCTCCATACATAAAATAGCTGTTTGGAGTCAACTGGGCGGTAACTGGGCATACGCCTTAGGACGTACATATAGCTGCATTAGCATTCTGTTTTTAAATCTATCCCCATTCTAAATGTAGCCACATATGTACCTGCGAGCAACAGAATCAGACCCTATACAGAAAGTGCAATTCTGTACATAATGCAAATGTATGTATTCACAGGATAACTGCTTGGCGCCGTTGACTTGTATTGGTCCTCAGTCGTACCTGGCAGCTGTATGCAGTGTCAGCACCAGTACCCATGCATTGTACTTTTGACGCATTCGTGATGTAATTGAGTTGCATATTTTGTGAAAAATGTGTTGTATGGCGTGGCTTAGTCACAATGTCAGTAGGGCACCAAATAGCCATGGGGTTGTTTGGCGTGATTTGAGGATAGGTGTATGTGGACACATCTTTAGGGCTCTGATAGTGTTGTGTGTGCATATTGCCATAAGGATTGGCAACGTTAATGGAGTAGTAACTGTAACCCCAAGATATGTCCTGTAGTGCTGAATGTATGGATACCAGGGACAACAATTATTTTATCCACCCATTTTTTGACCAACTAATTTTACCATTTTGTGTCAAGGGGGCACAACTCTAATGCTGGGCATACACTATACAATTATCTGTCAGATATCTGTCCAATCTGGCTGGTTGGAATGAATATCTGGTAGTGTATGGGATCAAATGATAATTGACCATTTGCTCATGAACACTGGAAAACAGTCAAAAATATGTGTGCAGACAAATGATTTAAATCAAACGTATTTAACCAATTTGAACAATCATTTTTGTCCATTTTCATGTGTTAGGGACCAGATGGTCGAATCTCATTTGCTTCCATACATTACCAGGTTTTCATTTCAACCAGCCAGATTGGACAGATATCTGACAGATAATTGTAATTGTATAGTGTATGCCCAGCATTAGTCATATTGTTCACTGGTACTAACAATCAGGCACCAAGGAATGTGATTAGTAACAAAGCAGTCTGTACTTCACAATGATCCAACCTGACATATGTGTACTGTCTTACTGCAATTACCATCCTTGCATAGGGGCTATAACAAGGAGAAGGTGGTTGATTTATGACCTCATTAATATGAGAATCAGAGCCACTCCAAAACTCATAAATATTCTAAGACTATTAATTCTGCAAATGAATGTCTTTTGAGTAAAAGCATATAAATAGATGTCAAAATAGAACCATATACTAAATTGTGGAGATCCACACATATTTTGTGCAAAGTATAGGCAAATGCTGGGAGGTTTCCAATTGCCTGTAACCTAATCCTAGCCAGCAGCTCAAATCATGACCACAATAACAGTAGTAAGATTTTACTGAAGGCACGGCCACAACATGCAGTATAAGGGATGGAATGTAGCTTCTGAACATATGCTCAGCAGCAGAGGCATATCTAGGGTGGGGTGAGTGGGACACATGCCCTAGGTGCCATTGTCCAGAGCAGTGTACACGAGGGAGTGTGCGCCGCCGGGTGTTTACTGAATGAAGATGCTCCCTCCCAGCCTCCCACTGCTCCACATCCACCCCTGACTGTCCAGGGGTGGGCGGGGAGTGTGGGACTGGTTAGCTATGCCTGCTAGGCCAATAAGAGTAGGGTCGGCTGGGGATGGGGAGTAGCTGCCGAAGTCAGCATCATTGGGTGGGCCAGATATCTGGACTGGGCATCTGATGTTCCCCGTACCCTACGCGCCTGCCACCTCACCCCTGTGCTGCCCCCTTACCCTCACCCTGTGTGCCTTCCACCTCACTCTGTGTGCTGCCCCTTACCCCTGTGCAGCATTTTATCCCTGTGCTGCCTCTTACCACTGTGCAGGGACTCGTTAGCTGCTACTTTTTTGCAAGTGGTCAGGTAACCTGCTGCTGCCATAGACAGGAATGGCATTACATGACCCTCCAACTCTATGATTGTCTGAATGCCTCACTGACATCGGCACTGCTGGGGATAGTTAGTAAGTAACATGCCCTACTTACTATACAGTATATCAGAGTCTCATAAGCTGCAAAATAAATATAGAACTTATAAAATGATTCTCTTGTTTGTATTTTAACTTCTGTGTTAAGAACTCTGGGCCTGATTTAGAGTCAGACCCACTCACAAATTGCGGCCGCTCGCTGGCAAAAAGGGGCGGATATTTAAATTAAGCGCTCACACTGCGTCTCATAAGGGCGCTCTCTATGTCTTAGCGAGCCCCGGCAATAAGCGCTTGCTAGGGTATAAAGACGCCCCCCTGCCACTCGCAACACATGTCATCTCCGGTATTTGAAGGATTAATCAGTAACATCGGGAGCCATCGGAGCTGCTCGCAGTGGTTTAAGTAGACCTTACCCTCCCGCAAGCACTGCGAGCAGTTCAGGATAAAAAACAACCAAGTGATGTGTTCAGTGACGCTACTTTGCTAATTATACACACCCATTAAACTCCGTTCTGACGGTTAGACACTACTGCGTTCGCAGCACCACTCCCCCGTTCACAAGCACCTTCCCCTGTTACCACCCACAAACGGCACTATCTGTCACTCATTCCACTGGGCAGTCTTTTCAGGGCGAGTGAGCAAAATCTGATCGCTCATACTAGTTTGCGCACGCGCACTGGGACTTATACGCTTGCGCAGATGGGCGACCATCGCTCAGAGCGAGCGCAACTTAGCGTCCGGGTCTGAATCAGGCCCTCTGTTTGCTTGTTGTAATCCAGGCTGTAGTAGTTGTGACATGTAGCACAGGGTTTTGATCTTCTAAATGCTTGCATAACAAAGCAACAATGAGCACATGTTTTTTGCATTAATATATCTTGTATGTTTGTCATGTTGTCTGATCTGTAAATAATAAATATGTATATTATTCACACCTTGGTTGACTTTTTATTTTTTTTAAATATTTTTAATATCACTGATCACTATACTTTTGGGATTATGACACCACAGTGATGATACTATGAATTGGGAGATACTACAGTGTGGCATATTATGTACTGGAGCACTGTGGTATGTCATACTACGGGGTATATTCAATTGGCCGCGAGGTTTTGCGAGGAAAAAAGCTCGAGCCCCTCACGGCCAATTTCGAAATCCCGCGGGTATGCGCGCTCCCGATACCCGCGGGATTCAATTAAAAAAAACAGTGGGCGCGGGGTTTTCATCACTGAAAACCACGCCCCGCGTAAATTAAAAATAAAAAATCACTTACCTGTCCGGGTCTCCGCGGCTCCCGGCGGCCTCCCCTCTCTCTTCTTACTGGAGAGGGGGCTGCTGGGAGTCCCGGGGGCTGATGGGAGGAGCAAGGGCTGCTGGGAGATGTAGTTCTCCCAGCGCCCATTCCGGGGGGGCCACACACACCGCAGCGGGTGTCACACACACACTCATGCACTCATACACATACACACACTCATGCACTCATACACACACACACACTCATACACACGCACATACACCACACACACACTCATGCACTCATACACACACACTCATGCACTCATACACACACACACACTCATACACACACACACACACACCACACAGTCACTCATACACACTGACATACTCACTGCTGCTGCAGAAGAGTCGGCTCCCGACGCTGGATGCAGAAGAAGATGAGAAGACAGCGCTTCGGAAGGTGAGTAATTAAGGACTAATTAAGCTAATTGGATACTTCCAATTTCTTAATTAGTCCTTGGGGGGGGGGGGGTTGTCAGAGCAAGTACACGTGATTTTTCCTAAGAACATTGATTTCTGGAAAAATCACGCTTGCTCAGGAGGTGCGCAAAAAAAAACCTCCCGGCGCGTGTTTTTATAAAAAACAAGCACCTAATAGAATAGCAAAAAACCCGCACCTGCAGGAAATACCTCGCAGGTGCGGGTTTTTGGCTTTTCTCGCGGCCAATTGAATATACCCCTATGAATTTAGTGCCCTATGGTGGCATACATTTAATTGGTAGGCACTATGCTGTGCCATACTATAAATTGGGGGCACGGTGTATGTCATACTATGAATTGGGGGCACTACACTGTGGTATGCTATGATTTGGGGGGCATTGTGTATGTCATACTATGAATTGGGGGCACTACACTGTGGCATACTGTGAATTGGGGGCACTATGCAGGGCCGGCTCTAGGGGTGTTCGACCAGTGCAGTCGAATAGGGGTGCCACCCATAGAGGGTGCACCCCTCCCCAACATCCCGATTTCAGCAGCACAGTACTGTCCCACTGTTCCACCCACGGGCCGAGGTGGCCCGCAACTGGTCAAATCGGGAGGTTGGGGACCCCCACCGCCGCAGCTGTGCGGCGGTGCCGGACTTCAGAGTCTGAATGGATGCTGCGCGCATGCGCGCGGCATCCATTCAGTGATGGGAGAGGGCTGGGGTAAGCCCAGCTAGTGAGGCTCCCCCCAGCCTGACGTTATTCGGAGGCATGCCATGCGGGCATGCCTTCAAATAACATCACATAGGGGGCATGGCCTATGGTAATTAGGCCACGCCTACATTTTCGGTGGTGCACTGTAGAGAGCCGGGACAAGGTGTTCCGACCCCTGAGCCGGCCCTGGCACTACTGTATGGCATACTGTGAATTAGGCACTAAGTTGTGGTATACAACTTCATTGGCTGGCCACACTCACTTCAAATCAAGTATTTGGAACCCCCTACATTCTAGAAATGCTGCAAATCCACATATTTTGTCTTCCATGCACATACACTGGTGTATGTCCCCATTCTACAGGATGAATCTCAGAGGCAAACACTGGTTCAGTTAAGTTATTAGGCCCAGGGTCTAAATCAATCAATCAATCAATCAATCAATCAATCAATCAATCAATCAATCAATCAATCAATCAGATGCTGTATCAGATCCAACAGTCTAATTTCCAGACAATAATTGGTAAACTGGACAGATCTCTGTGATTAGATATATAATACAGATAAGCAGGGTCTATGTTGGCATTTGTGTGATGGCAAGCTACAGACCTGCCAACAAGAAAATAACCAGGAGGGCAGCGGTACATGGTCTTATAGCTGCACAGACATGCTGAATAATCAGCAGCGTCAATGATTGCAGGAAAGGATGCCTTGCAATGGAGAATGGGCAGAGACAAACCAGGAAGCCAGACACAAAGTACTGAGGACAAGGGTAGCAGACCCGGAGACATAGGAAAACCAGCTTGAGATGGCAGGATATATAGACAATAGATCTACTCCATGTATAGGAACTTGTGCTAGAAAAAGAAACAGATGGCTGATTGGTGACCTTGTCAGTGAGTGACTGAGATCCAAGCCTAACGAAATGAGTGGTCTCAGGTTCTTTATGCAGCATTTGTGAAAAATGTGTTTACTAAAACTGCATATACAGTAAATAGGGGTAAAACCACTGGCAGCCACCTTTGCCAAGCAAATACGGAGCATACAAAGTAAAATCACTCAATTACAGGTAGATTTATTACGGATGTAGTCGGCATCCCAGCATATGGGATGTCGACGGTCTAATTACCGGTGACGAAATCCCGACAGCATTGGGATCCCAGCACCAGTATTTTGACCAATGGCAACCCGAAGGTAAGTATCACCAGTTAGGGGAGGGTTAGGGTGCGGAGTTAGGGTTAGGCACTAGGGGGAGAGTTAGGGTTAGGCACCGGGGAGGGAGGGTTAGGATTAGGGTGTGGGGAGGGGGAGGTTAGGTTTAGGCACCAGGGAGGGAGTGATAGATTTAGGGTGCGGGGAGGGGGAGGTTAGGTTTAGGCACTAGGGGGTAGGTTAGGTTTAAGCACCGGTGAGGGAGGGTTAGGGTAGGGGTTAGGGTTAGACTTACCTTGTTTCCTGATGGGTGTCGGGATTCTGACTGTCGGGATGCCGCTGTTGGTATTCTAACGAGCGGCATCCCGACCGCCGATAATCCATACCCAACCCCATTTATTACACCCCAGATTTGATTTATGATCTAATTTAGTCTAAGAAAATATGACACACGCTTTGGATTGGTGAAAGTAAAGGGTGAAATCTCCATCTGGAGCTAAAACTGTTAATCATGGAAAACCTTTAATAGTCCTGAGTTGCTCTTCGGTATAAGGTAGTGCTGTAACAAGCAGACTTTATTGCTTTATGTTTTGTTACATTATATTTTTGGTTTTGCATCTTTTAAAATAAATCAATAATAATACAGAATGTGCCCTTTTTTTTACCAAATTCTGGGTGTCCCCGGCTCATGAACTTTAAAACCTAACTATACATTTCTAGCATTAGGCTGCCCTTAGAAACAGTGACACAGAGATGGTAATTAGCAGCATGACTTCTCAGAAGTAAGTCTTATTTCTAGACATGCCACAATTACAGCGACCACAAGAAGGCCTTGTAGACGTGCCTGACAA
Source organism: Taudactylus pleione (assembly GCA_031769625.1). Classification (NCBI taxonomy): domain Eukaryota; kingdom Metazoa; phylum Chordata; class Amphibia; order Anura; family Myobatrachidae; genus Taudactylus; species Taudactylus pleione. The sequence goes on along the minus strand of JAUIMM010000052.1, from coordinate 10,753,913 downwards.
GATTATATTGTGCAAATGTTTCCATTTCTACTACTGTAGTGTGCTATTTTAGGCAAACAGTGGTTTGCCAAACCCCTAGTCTATCTGTGGAAGTTCCCAGCCCATAATGGGCTATGGACACAGACACCAGCACTTTTCACCACTTTTGTCAAGAAAAATATAATAATTCTGCACTAGATCCTTTTCATTAGATCCTCAAATACCACTGTACAGTATACAGTAAAATCCATTTGTACTGCCATGAATGTGATATCCTAACCATAGCTTCAAAATAGAAATTTTACTGATGAGAATTAGAGTCATTTTCAGCAACAGGACATCCTATAGTAAAGATGGAAAGAATACTATGGGTCCCGCCCCCATTTAACAACTAATCTTATTACCAGCTGCTTATTACATTTAGTATAGCAGTGATACTAACATACATGCCACTGGTATTTAACATTACTCATCTATAGATCGTGTAGGCAGCACAGTGACAAACATCAGTAATCTTAGTTTATAGCTCTTTGTTAAATATTGTAAGGAGGACATAACCCCATTATCAAGTTGTTAAATAAGTCCCTATGTTTGCTTTATACATTTAATTAACAAACACTTTATTAACTAAACAAATTAACCATGACAGTAAGTTCTAGTACTAATTATGCACCCCTGTCATAAAAAAAACACAATGTACTATATGAAGAAGCTTTACGGTGCCTATTTTACGTTTCACAATGTAGCTGTGCAACTAATTTGTGGATTCAAATAATGTGCATGATAAAAATTAACCTTGAACTAGTAATGCCCATCGTTGGCTAGTCCATCTAAGCTTCCATTGGTGATTACCATAGATTTATTTATTTATTAACAGTTTCTCTTATATAGCGCAACATATTCCGTTGCTCTTTACAAATGGAAAGAATATTAATAGAACAAAACTGGGTAGTAACAGACAGACATAATGGTAAGAGGGCACAAAACCAACAGCAGGGATTGCGCTGATTGGTCCCTGCTCCTGATAAGTTACAGCCAGCCCTACACTTCGTGCCGGTGATATTGTCTGACTTCCAGAGTGTGTTTGTCCTGTGTGTTTGAGAAAGAGAGTAAAGATGGACTCTTGTTGGGGCGCTCTTGTTATGTATATTTATGAAATTTAAAATATAACTTTTATTACTTTAGTTTTAAGATATATCTCTACTGACAGACATGAATGACGATACAATTAACAAAAACATACAAAAAAGTATACTCCTTCCTTATGTGTTATCTATACTCCTATATCGAGTATGACTACCTAATATGTATCTATAATGTATATATTTTGTTATGACCAAACAGGCCTCAATGTAAAAGCAAAGATGAGTATACCATAAAAAGGAGAAAATATTATGGGCAGTATTATGATCCCTACTTGTGTAATGCACTAGTAACACAATGGTTCTTATGGCAGTAGGTAACATAAAAGTGGGCTATTCCTGGTAATCAGATCTCTGGGTGACAATTAGTGTTACGTATGTCCAAAACAAAGTCATCATTACTATTTTCTACTTGGTAAATATATATTCTCTTGTCAGTAGAAAGACAGTATCCTTATCCCTATGATATATAAATGAGGGAGGTGCTCACTGATGAGTCTCCTAGTGGTACGAATACAGTATAATATCAAACAGATATAGAGATATATCCATACGTCACAAAATACATCAATAATTTAATACCCATAGAATATAGGTGTTTTGTTTCTTTATCCCAGTTTGCTGGTTTCTCCTCTACAGATGTAATAACACCAAATGTTATATACAATTTTTTATAACACTACGGGGTCTATTTACTAAGCAGTGTTAGGAGACAAAGTGAAAGGAGATAAGGTACCAGCCATCACTCCTCATTTTTCAAACACAGCCTGTGACATGGCAGTTAGGAGCAGATTGGCTGGTACCTTATGTTATTTCACTTTGTCTCCTAACACTGCTTAGTAAATAGACCCCTAATAAGTGTCATATGAGATAAATACACTACCGTTCAAAAGTTTGGGGTCACCCAGACAATTTTGTGTTTTACGTAAAAAATGACTTTTATTTATCAAATGAGTTGCAAAATGAATAGAACATATAGTCAAGACATTGGCAAGGTTAGAAATAATGATTTTTATTTGAGATAATGATTTTGTCCTTCAAACTTTGCTTTCGTCAAAGAATGCTCCTTTTGCAGCAATTACAGCATTGCAGACCTTTGACATTCTAGCTGTTAATTTGTTGAGGTCATTTGAAGAAATTTCACCCCACGCTTCCTGAAGCACCTCCCATAAGTTGGATTGGCTTGATGGCCACTTCTTGCGTACCATACGGTCAAGCTGCTCCCACAACAGCTCAATGGGGTTGAGATCTGGTGACTGTGCTGGCCATTCCATTACAGACAGAATACCAGCTGCCTGCTTCTTCCCTAAATAGTTCTTGCATAATTTGGAGGTGTGCTTTGTGTCATTGTCCTGGAAATTGGCTCCAATCAAGCTCTGTCCACAGGGTATGGCATGGCGTTGCAAAATGGAGTGATAGCCTTCCTTATTCAAAATCCCTTTTACCTTGTACAAATCTCCCACTTTACCAGCACCAAAGTAGCCCCAGACCATCACATTACCTCCACCATGCTTGACAGCATCTTTTCACTTGTTCTGCGTCTCACACATGTTCTTCTGTATGATCGAAACACCTCAAACTTCGATTCGTCTATCCATAACACTTTTTTCCAATCTTCCTCTGTCCAATGTCTATGTTCTTTTGCCAATATTAAGCTTTTCCTTTTATTGGCCAGTCTCAGATATGGCTTTTTCTTTGCCAATCTGCCTAGAAGGACAGCATCCCGGAGTCGCCTCTTCATTGTAGACATTGACACTGGCGGTTTGCGGGTACCATTTAATGAAGCTGCCAGTTGAGGACTTGTGAGGCATCTATTTCTCAAACTAGAGATTCTAATGTACTTGTGTTCTTGCACAGCTGTGCACCGGGGCCTCCCATTCTTTTTCTACTCTGGTTAGAGCCTGTTTGTGCTGTTCTCTCAAAGGAGTAGTACACACCGTTGTAGGAAATGTTCAGTTTCTTGGCAAATTCTTTCATGGAATAGCCTTCATTTCTAAGAACAAGAATAGACTGTCGAGTTTCACATGAAAGTTCTCTTTTTCTGGCCATTTGGAGAGTATAATCGAAGCCACAAATGTGATGCTCCAGATACTCAACTAGCTCAAAGGAAGGACAGTTTTATAGCTTCTCTAATGAGCAAACCCGTTTTCAGCTGTGCTAACATAATTTCACAAGGGTTTTCTAATCATCCATTAGTCTTCTAACGTGCTTAGCAGACACAATATGTACCATTAGAACACTGGAGTGATGGTTGCTGGAAATGGGCCTCTATACACCTATGTGTTTCTGATTAATTTAGTGTTATCTTCATTAAAAAAAACAATGCTTTTCTTTCAAAAATAAGGAAATTTCTAAGTGACCCCAAACTTTTGAACGGTAGTGTAAATGTGAATGATACTATCAGGGGCGTAGAGAGCCACGCCGGGCCTCGGTAAAGGAGGCGTGGCCTAATTTCAGAAGGTGTGGCCACGCCCCCTTGAAAAAAAAAGTTTTGCAGCGCAACAAAGCGGCGCTGCGCGCCGGGGAGGGGGCGCTGTGAGCCCCGCAGCCCGGCGCAATGCCAGTGGGGGGCGCGATCAGTGTGATCACTCCCCCCTTCAGGCATAGGAGATTGCTGTGGCTGCTACTTAGCAGCCGCAAGCAATCTCCCGCTGCAGCCCAGCACACGCTGTGTGCTGGGCTGCTGCAGAGGGAGGGAGGGAGGAAGTGAGGGGGGGTGGCACCAGACCCGGGCCCCCACCGGGCCCCTCTGGAAGCCCAGGCCCGGGTACACTGTACCCGCTCCCCCCCCCTCTCGGTGCCCCTGGACACTATATTCTCATCTTCTTTATTACATAGGGCTAATCATGTAGGTACGTACAGTTTATTTATACAGACATAAAGATATATATTCATCAAATTTCATATATGCATATATAGTGACCACCTTTACTCACACTTACCTACTCTCCCGATTTGGTCGGGAGCCTCCAGAAAATCGGGTACCACTCCCAACCCCCCGGAAAAGAAGGTAAGCTTCCCGGCCAGCCGCTGACCCCCCAGACCTCCCACAAATCCCCCCACAGGGGGGGGGAGGGGACGATGACCCTGCCCCCTGCTTTACAATGCAGAAAACCTTGGCATTGTGAAATGGGGCGGGGCCAAAATGATGCGATTTCACGGTCACGCCCCCTGCCCCGCCTCCATTGCAGGGTAGTACACCCGGCCATGCCCCCTCTATACGCGTGCCTTTTCTCATGCAGATAGCTCCTTTGGATATTGTGCATAGTCTCTCTTATATAGTCATTTAGGTAATATCAACCTCTCTTCATATCAATGCATACAATATCCACAAGTTTTTTTTAACATAAAGATGATTTTTATAGTACATTGCAGGAGACAAATATGTATTAATAATATGTGATTTCATATGTTGTCAAGACACACCAAAAATAGTAGCTTGTAATTAATGTCTTACATAACAGTGAGTTTAAGTCACAAGATCCACATGGGGTCTCAGCCCACAGATAGAGATAGAAATGCATACACATGTGATCTAGTACATATAATGGCAGCTACCAGCTAGAAATTCTGCTGTCATCACTACCAATATTCAGTTTGAATCACAGAATCCACATGGGGTCTCAGCCCACAGATAGAAACATAATGCAAACACAGGTGATCTGATACACATATATGTGTCAGCTACCAGTTGGAAATTCTGTTGTCATACATTGCCAATACACCAGAGAAACAATTTTTTTCAATGTGAGTCACAGTGTTATCTTATATCTCAATCCGTGTACAAGGATAAATGCAAATCAAAATAAGTCACATAAGGGTTCACCAGCATACCAAGTACGAGCCATATTGCTGGTATGTATGTATGCCTGCAGTGTTCTCAACCTCGCTGCTTCCAGCCTGCATTCCTGCCGCCCTGAGTTCACCTGTGTGCTGTGTTGTTCCTGTCACATCTTGGCCCTCAAGGCTGCTCCGTCTTGTTCCTGTAGCACATTAGCCCTCAAGGCCGCATTGTGTTGTTCCAGTCACACCTAGGCCCTCAAGGCTGCTCTGTCTTGTTCCTGTCACACCTCAGCCCTCAAGACCACTACATCCTGTTCCTGTTACACCTCAGCCCTGAAGGCAGCACCTTGGCCCTCAAGACTGTCTCGTGTTGTTCCAGACTCACCTCGGCCTTCGAGGCCGCTCCATCTTGTTTCTGTCACACCACGGCCCTCAAGGCCACTCCATTTTGTTTCTGTCACACCACGGCCCTCAAGGCCGCTCCGTCTTGTTCCTGTCACACCACGGCCCTCAAGGTCACTCCGTCCTGTTCCTGATGCACCTTGGCTCTCAAGGCCACTCCATCCTGTTCCTGTCACACCTCGGCCCTCAAGGTCGCACCACGGCACTCAAGGCCGCATCGTGTTGATTCAGTCGCACCTCAACCCTCAAGGCCGCTCTGTCTTGTTCCTGTTGCACCTCAACCCTCAAGGCCACATCGTGTGATTCCAGTCGCACATTGGCCCTCAAGGCCGCTCCGTCTTTTTCCTGTCCCACCTTAACCCGCAAGGCCGCACCTTGAACTTAGTCTGTCACTTCATCCAGTGGTCCTGCCTTAATATTGTGCATTGCCTGTCAAGTCCTTGTCTGTATCTTGCCTGTCTAGTCCTTGTCTGTATCTTGCCTTTCTAGTCCTTGTCTGTAAATTCTGCAATTTCACAGTCCTGGTCACTCCTGCCCTGCAGCTTGTATTCATTTTCAAGCCACTCCTTGTCTGGCGATCTAGCTGCCCCATAGTCCCAAGACGTACCTGAGACCATATTCATCTGTCGCTGCTAGTGTACCATGTCCTTACATCTGTCCTAGCACAGTACCATTCATTTGCAGCCACACTCCAGCTAGTTCCAGTTGTGGAAGAACTGCCACTTCTCAGTTTAGCCTTGTTGCCAGTCAACAGACCTGCAGTTTTACACGACCGTGCAAGAACCGTAACACTTGGCCCCGCCCCCTGAAGTAGCCAGCTGCATCCCTTCCTTTGAGTAATTTGTATAAATTAGGTTACAATTCTTTGATATTACTCAATCTCTAAAGAGAATTAAAAAACATCTTAAATCCTCTTCATACAAATGTCCTTATTTTTTCCATATATACTATGGTGGGAACCGCCATCATTGTAGCCAATGATGTTACTGCATGGTTAATTAAGGTGAACTTTGAGGTTACATCATTGGCTACAATGTAGCGGTTCCCACCATACACATCAATGGAGATTTCCCAACATTGAAGTCTATGGGGGAGACAGGCAGTCTGCGCACAGCCAGTCAGCGTGCAGCTCCTACGGAGGTGCCCGCCGATTGGCTGGCGCTTCTGGAATGACGGCATACATGAATCCCGGTCTTTCGCGTGGAGCAAGGGTATGTATAAACACATACCCTTCCTCCTGTCCGTACTGGTATTGCATATTGTTTTTTTTTTAACCCTGTGGATGCCTACATGAAACGAAGAGGTCATGATCCACGCATAGGACGAGGTGAGTATGGATTTTTTTCACAGTTATCCGTTGATTTATATTTGGACAAGTGGATGTGAATGGCTTTAGGGATACTAGGTGAGTGTGAATGTGCACATATGTTTAGTGTGTGTGTCTTGTTTATTTTAATATTTATGTTGCAGGTGAACTACAGGTACCAGCGGGCCCTTAATGCCCCGCTTGCTGGTACTTGTGGTTCTCAAAGTACGAGCATGCGGGGGAGGTTTGCTGGAACCTGTACTTCTACTGCAATAGACAATATTATCTTATCTATTTTTACAATACACTATACACAATCAACGCGGCACCCACCACTGCTCATGGGTGCTGGGGATAGCCCCGGGCTATCAGCCCAGGCCTGGGGTGCCCTGGAGAGGGGGACCCCTTTATTGGGGGGGGAAACCTCCCCAGGGATACCCTGTCTGGGCTGACTAGCAGCCAGGGATAATGCTTTGGCCGGGGGACCCGGTGAAAGGGTTCCCCTGGCTGTGGCATTATTCCCCCACTAGAAAGAGCCCAGGGCAGGTTATGGAAAATATAGGGGACACCTACTCATCTTGTCCCCTGTATTTCCACAACCAGGACTGGCTCAGCTGAGCTCTGTGCTTTCTTCCCCTTGTATTTTAAGAACCAGCACAGGCTCTTCAGAGCCCAGGGCTGGTTATGCTGGTTATGCTTGTGGGGAGAGGATGGACGTAATTTTTTTTTTATACTGTGTACTTTATTTATAACAACACAGATGCCTTCACAGATCTTACTGATCTGTGAAGGCTTCTGTATAACTCGGACCTTTTAATGCTAGTCGCATTAAAAAGTCTGCATTTTCATAGGAGATAACTCACCGGTACTCGCATTATGTAATAGCCCTGAACTCACAAGTTCGCAGGCTTTTATATTTGGTAGGTTTTAAGACAAACTCAAACCTTTACATGTGTGTGAAGGTCTCATACAAAAAACTCTGACCATATTACATCTCGCCCCTAGTGTCTAATTAGACATTGTCAACCTTTTTACTGTCGATCTATAGACTTAGGGGTAAATTTAGTAAAGTGAGAGATTTTAGAAGAGATGTTGCCCATAGCAACCAATCAGATTCTAGCTATTCTCTTTTAGAAGGTGCTAGTTAAATGTTAAGTAGAATCTGATTGGTTGCTATGGGCAACATCTCTTCTAAAACTCACTTCTAAAAACTCTCACTTTAGAAAATTTACCCCCAGATCTAATCTTAACCAGTTTATGATAAAAAACTAAAGTATTCTAGTTTTATAAATTCCTACTGTATATAAAGAAACAAAACATTATTATCATCATGTTCATTGCCTGAATATTGTACTGTAAACATAAAAAAATGGATTCAGATATGTGCATATATTCCATACAAATATTATATTCCATATAAATAAACAGGTAAGCCAATCCTGGTGCTAAATCCCAATGTATAAGTAGCAGATAACAAAAAAAATACTTAAATTAAAGATGGTTTTCACTCCCAGAGTATCCTAGCCTATATTCTAAGCATCCTCACCACATGAAAAAATAAAGAAGCTAGCACACTCCATGGTGTAGTTTTGTTAAACCAATTCAACACCCAGTGCATACATTATGTACACTAGGAGATGTCTATTCACCAAGTTTTGTTATGTGAAGTAGAAAATATTTTGGAGGATACCAACCCTGTTTTAGTATTACACTCACAGGGGCCCATTCATCATAACTAAAATAAGGTTTAAAGCACAGTTTTTACTTATCACCATTTGAAGTATCTCAGCTATTCATATAACCTCTAACACAGAAGATATCACTGATAATACCTGGTTACAGTCCAGCTGTGTTAATTTTCACACTCTCCATACTTTAGTATGTGGATGTACAAATTAGTGTATTCATCAACTTCTGAAAATTGTAGATTTTTGGAAATTGCATGTGTAACTGTGGGCCTGATTCAGAGCCGAACGCTCTGGCCAGAGCGCTCGCTCTGAATCAGGGCCCTCCTCCATGAAAATGGAGCGTCCTCCTGGACGCTCGCATAGCTGTGGGTGACCACCCACAGCTTATGCGAGCGTCCATGATGATGGTCGCGATGGTCAAGACCATCGCGACCATCGGGCTTGCGACGGAGACCCTGCGGTAGGGTCTCGCTGCCGCAAGCCCTGGATTGATTTTGGCTCTATCAGAGCCAAAATCACTCCCACTGACATCACTAGTGGGAACGCCTCCATCTGGCAGCCACGCCCCGGCATGCCCACCAAAGGGGGCGTGCTGTCAATCAACATCGACAGCACGCCCCCTTTGGTGCGAGACCCGGAGCGACGGAGAGCCCGTCGCTATCCGGGTCTCGCGCATGCGCACGACGGAGCTCCCTCCGTCATGCGCAGTGGGGCAACATCGACCCGCTTGCGAGCGTCCTGTGCTCGCGAGCGGGTCTGAATGACCCCCAGTATGCCATCCTCAGATGGCATACAGCTCCCAATAGTATTCACAAGCTGAGATTTTCACGGCAACTTGTGCAGCAGAGGGATCTTTTCAGATCCCTCCCTACATGTGCAGCTTGAAGAAAGGCAGTGAAAACTGGAGAAGCAGGAGAAAAGTCTGTCAATTCCGAAAAACTGACTTCGTAGAAACAGCAGTTTTTCGGAAGTGATAGTTTAGGGCAGGAGGCATGATGAAAGCCTCCCAAACTTTGGGGTCTATTTACTAAGCAGTGTTAGGAGACAGAGTGAAAAGTGATAGGGTGCCAGCCAATCAGCTCCCAACTATCATTTTTCAAACACAGCCTGTGAGATGGCAGTTAGGAGCTGATTGGCTGGCACCTTATCAAAATTCACTTTATCTCTTAACAGCTTAGTAAATAGACCCATTTGTTTGAACTCACAGTGAGTTCAAATCATAATTATTACAAGTGATAATTATGTTTTGATGAATGGGCCCCACACAGTGGATATGAAGAATGAGTGTATCAAGCCATATTTTTTGTGTTGGATACGGCTCTCTTCTATTTTAACTAGACCTCCATATTACAGTATAAGGAGTATCCTCCATCAGAGCCGTAACTAGACTTTTTGGTGCCCTGTGCCAGCGAGAGCATTGGCGCACCCCCCCATCCATTTTTTTTAAATAGGGGCACAAGATAGTGCACCTAAAAAAGGGCCATGGCCTCATGGGAAAGGGCCAGGGAAGAGATGGGGAGGCAAGGAGATGCTGGTGATAAAAGAAGAGGAAGCTACAAGTGAGAATGATAATAAACAGGAAAACTGACAGGCCCAAACAGCGCCCCCTGCCCTGCGGTGCCCTGTGCCATGGCACTGGTCGCACTACCCTAGCTACGGCCCTGTCATCCATATTGTATTTTTTTTAAGGAGGGAGAATGCTAACCGTGTGATTCTATAAAACATTTTTTAATTAACAACACACATCATAAATAACACAGCAGAAGAAATAGGTTGCATATGGCCTCCTATCAGATATATGATAATGTTAATAAGAGCCCCAAAAGATTTCTCTGCCTCCCTGGAAAGATTACAGGACCAAGTTGGTTCTTCCTTTGTCTTACAACGCTTTTCGACCTGAAATAGGTCTTTTCCAAAGAAATACACCTATGTCACGTATTGCCTTGCATTAAGAGGTTCTTTACACATGCTCCCTATATAATGTATTTATAGCAGCTCTCATATGGATGATCGTGTGGATACCAAAACCTCTAGCCCCACTAGACATTGAGAATTCTCCCTGCCACTTGGAAATCAGAAAATATTTTCTAACCCACCCTATTTGAAGAATTTGTAGCTTGAACCCGCTTACTGAGAAGAACTAAAAGAGTTCAAGGGGTATATTTACTAAAGTGATCGTTTTTAGAAGTGGAGATGTTGCCCATAGCAACCAATCAGATTCTACTTAACATTTAACTAGCACCTTCTAGAAAATAATAGCTAGAATCTAAATGGTTGCTATGGGCAAAATCTCCACTTCTAAAAACTCTCACTTTAGTAAATATACCCCGAAGTCTGACTTTGGAAAGTCATGAAGCAGGAAACTGTGGACGATAGTAGATGTGCTTGTTGTAAAACTGCATAATGTATAAGATGTTAATGTATAAGATGGGGCCCCAAAAGGAAACTAGTCACTGAAACATCATGGACTGCAACTTGCCTGATGCAACGGACCCTACATACCTTTTCCTGAAACTGCAAGGTAATTTTACCATTATTCCTAATAATAATAATTATAATAATGATAATGTTATTTATATAGCACTTTTCTCCTCATAGGACTCAAAGTGCTTTATATTTGCCTTTACAGCACAAAATACAAAATAAGCTTAACAAGGGACTTTAGTGAAAGGACATTAGTGCAATGCTTGGGTGAACAGGTGAGTCTCGGGTCTATTTTTGAAGGATTCTAGAGTGGAGGCTTCTCGAACTGTGCAGGGAAGCGGGTTCCATAGAGTCGGAGCCACAAAGCTGAAAATTTGACACCCAAATGAATTCCAGGAGATACAAGGAACTGTTAATAGTCCTTCGTTGCAGTGATCAAGTGGGATAGTAAGGGATGAGAAGCTGCCTCAAGTACCTTGGGCCAATGGCGTAACTAGGGTATGTGGAGCCCATGGCAAGATGAAAAATTGAGCCCCCCCTCCCCCTATGTGTGCGCAAGCCGAAAAGTGGACGTGGTCACTGAAAAATGGGGCATGTCAACTTGACACCCCCTTTTGTCTTCACTCTGGGAACATTCCTTTCCATTCCATATGCACCTTAATGCCCCCAGTAGTAGTGCCCATCTTGCAATGCCCACTGTAGTGCCCCTTATGCAATGTCTCCAGTAGCAGTGCCCCAGTAGTGCCCCTTATACAGTGCCCCCAGTAGTGCACCCTTATACAGTGCCCCCAGTAGAACCCTTTATACAGTGCCTCCAGTAGTGCACCCTCATACAGTCCCCCCAGTAGTGCACCCTTATACTGTGCCCCCCTATGCAGTGCCCCTTATGCAATCCCCCCTATTCAGTGTCCCCAGTAGTGGCCCCCCTTAAACAGGACCCTATAAGTGCCCCTTATACAGTACCTCCAGTATGCAGTGCCCCCAGTAGTGGTCCCTCTTATAAAGGCCCCCAGTAGCACTCCTTATACAGTGCCCCCAGTAGTGGTCCCCCTTATGCAAGCCCCCAGTAGTGCTATACAAAAAAATCAAGAAATATGCATAGGCGCTCCCTAGTATAGCAGCCTAGGTGATTTCTGGGTGGCACCCCACCACCAAAGTTAAATGTCTGTAAAAAGAAGTTAGACAAAACCTTAGGCGCTACTAGTGTTTCATGAATCCAGTGCAGAAAACAGTCTTAAATTCCGTAATGAGGTCCCCCACGTAATTATTCTTCCCAGATGGATTCCTCTATTCACTGTGAGGTACTGCTTTCAAGCCATAGGTTTAACTCTCACATGGGATTTCATAAAAAGGAGAGAGAAAGTTCATATAGTGTAGTATTTATGAGAATAGATGTATTTATATATAAATATAATACATATATAAAAATAGACAGGTAAGTATGGAAACAAGCATACATTAATTGTCCCGGAATATTAATAATGTGAGGAACCATAACGTGTGGAGCTCCTAGTGAGGAGCAACAAGGTGAGTATAAAATGGGGGTTTCCGAAATCCTCCTTCTCCCCTTGATAGCAAATCGCCTGGGCTACCACCGGGTATCCTCAATAAGTTTAGCAGATGAATATCCAAATGTCCAAAGCGTTTCGAATACGTGGATTCTACTTCAGGGCTGGATATTCTCCTCTGCTGGGAATGGTGTCTATTTAAAAGGGATTTGACCCGGAAGTGATCTGGGTGTCCCTTGGTTCCATATCATCACATAATAATCAAATAGTGCACATACATAGTTAAAATACATTAATTAAAATATAATTTACAAATACATTATCATAAGAAAAGTTTTGAAAAGCTAAAAACACATCACTCAAATATTTCTGGTTTATTAAAGCTAAAAATGCCTCCAAACTCGGAGAGTAGCGGCCAGATTGGAAGTTGTCATCACCGGAAGTACTCTGTGTTCTATGTCTCATGTCAGATTATGACAAAAGAAGATAATCACGCAAACCGGAAGTCGCATCAACCGGAAGTACAAGGTCCGTCCTGATGCCGCGGACCACATAACAGAATAGCGTGCTTGCTCTATATTAATTATCAAATGATTCAGGACACATGAAAAGTGCGTCCTCCACAACGGGGAGTAGCGTCCCTTATACAGTACCCCCAGTAGTGATCCCTCTTAAGCAGGCCCCCAGTAGTGCTCCTTATACAGTGTCCCCAGTAGTGATCACCCGTATGCAGTGTCCCCAGTAGTGATCACCCATATGCAGTGCCCCCAGTAGTGATCCCCCTATGCAGTGCCCCTTACACAGTGCCCCCAGTAGTGGTCCTCCCTATTCAGTGCCCCCAGCAGTGATACGGAGCCCCCTATACAGTGCCCCCGGCCAGTAGTGCCCCTTACTTAACAAGCACAGACATACATACATACATACACAAAACACTTACCTGAATCCCCGCTCCTGCCTCGCCCGCCGCTGTCCACTTCTCCGTCCTCCTGCTCGGTACTATGGGAGAGACGTCATGATGTCTCTCCCATCACCCACCGCAGGAGCCGGAAGGCGGAGCTAATGAGTGAGCTCCAGCCTGGCTCCGGCAGTGGGTGCAGCAAACAATGAGAGTCTGTCTGACTATCATTGGCTGCTGAAACACACACACCGCCGCCGGGTAGTACGAGTGTACTACCCAGTGCCGGCGACGATGTGTGTGTTACTGTGTAGTGTGGTCCCATGGTGCCCAAGGCACGAGCCCCGGCTGACCTGCTCTAGTAACGCCACTGCCTTGGGCCCTGGACAATTAGGGCTTTGAAAGCCAATCTTGAAAACGATACGTCATTTTACAGGCAGCCAGTGAAGGGATTAGAGAATGGATGTTATGTGGCTGGAACAGGGCTGGTTGGTTAATAACCTGGCAGCTTCATTTTGTACCATCTGCAAGAGGTGCAATTCCTTTGCTGGGAGACCAAGGTAGAGGGCATTGCAGTAGTCTAGGTGTGATGATATAAATGCATCTATGACTTTAGGCAGATCTCCTGAGGGAATTAATTGCTTGACTCTGGCTATGTTCCTCAGGACCACACCAAGATTCCATACATGTTCAGTGTTTTGTAGTTCTGAACCCCCAAGCACAAGTCCTGTTGGTTAGCTATGCTTCAGTTTTGTCCTGTGACCTACCATAAGGACCTCTGTTTTATCAGGGTTCAGTCGCGACCAACTGGCACTCATCCACTCCTGGAGCTCAGGTAGACAGCCATTTAGGGTTGGTATTGGGTTCTCAGTACCTAGAGCAAAGGACAGGGACAGTTGCGTATCATCTGCATAGCAGTGGTAGACCAGGCCATGACATCTGATTATTTCACTCAGTGGTAGCATGTATACTGCAAAAAGCATGGGAGATAGTATAGAAGCCTGTGAGACACCACATGAAAGTGGCACTGGTGATGAAGAGTTTACACCACAAGAAACTCTCTGTTACCTGCCGGTAAGAAATGATTTGGACCAACAAAGAACTGTGCCATCCAGTCTACATACATTTTTCGCTCAATTAGAATCCTGTGGTCCACAGTATCTAATGCTGCAGAGAGATCCAGAAGGTTTAAGATTGAACAAACACCTCTGTCTCTCATCTCAAAAGATCATTAAGCCCACATGCCAGGGCTGTTTCAGTGTACAATTGTTATGACAAATGTATTAGTTAGATTGGCTTGACCATAGTCGCATACAACTGAGTTAGTTAAGTTTAGGATTTGATGCTTGTCACATCTAACTGGTTCCTGTATAGAAAATTGTGGCTGGAACAGGGCTGGTTGGTTAATAACCTGGCAGCTTCATTTTGTACCATCTGCAAGAGGTGCAATTCCTTTGCTGGGAGACCAAGGTAGAGGGCATTGCAGTAGTCTAGGCGTGATGATATAAATGCATCTATGACTTTAGGCAGATCTCCTGAGGGAATTAATTGTTCGACTCTGGCTATGTTACTCAGGACCACACCAAAATTCCACACATGTTCAGTGTTTTGGAGTTCTGAACCCCCAAGCGCAAGTCCTGTTGGTTAGCTATGCTGCAGTTTTTCCCATTCAGTGCCCCCAGCAGTGATACGGGGCTCCCTATACAGTGCCCCAGGCCAGTAGTGCCCCTTACATAACACGCACAGACATACATACATACATACACAAAACACTTACCTGAATCCCCGCTCCTGCCTCGCCCGCCACTGTCCACTCCTCCTGCTCGGTACTATGGGAGAGACGTCATGATGTCTCTCCCATCACCCACTGCAGGAGCCGGAAGGCGGAGCTAATGAGTGAGCTCCAGCCTGGCTCCGGCAGTGGGCGCAGCAACCAATGAGAGTCTGTCTGACTATCATTGGCTGCTGAAACACACACACCGCCGCCGGGTAGTATGAGTGTACTACCCAGTGCCAGCGGTGGTATGTTACTGTGTAGTGTGGTCCCATGGTGCCCAAGGCACAAGCCCTGGCTGACTTGCTCTAGTTACGTCACTACCTTGGGCCCTGGACAATTAGGGCTTTAAAAGCCGATCTTGAAAACGATACGTCATCTTACAGGCAGCCAGTGAAGGGATTCGAGAATGAATGTTATGTGGCTGGAACAGGGCTGGTTGGTTAATAACCTGGCAGCTGCATTTTGTACCATCTGCAAGAGGTGCAGTTCCTTTGCTGGGAGACCAAGGTAGAGGGCATTGCAGTAGTCTAGGCATGATGATATAAATGCATCTATGACTAGGCAGATCTCCTGAGGGAATTAATTGCTTGACTCTGGCTATGTTCCTCAGGACCACACCAAGATTCCATACATGTTCAGTGTTTTGTAGTTCCGAACCCCCAATCAAGGCAGCGATGGTGTCAACCCCATGGCCTTGCACCCTGGACGGCAGCACCAGTCCCATATCCCTCATTATCGCCATGATACCCACCAAAACTATACAAAGCTAACACCAAATTCCCTAATGGCAAAACAATACAGTTTAAGGGGCAGTAAGTAAAATCATGTTAGTTATATATATTTATTAAACTTAATTATATATATTTGTTTACCTTTTAATATGTTTTTTACAAACTGATCTGTATCATCGTATTTATTTATTTATTAACAGTTTCTTATATAGCGCAGCATATTCCGTTGCGCTTTACAATTGGAAAATCATCTTCTAGTTTTTCCGTGTGCAAATAATGTAGAAGGTGTTGGATAGTTCAACGTCAACATGTGGGGTGCACAATTGTTAATTAAGCAAACATATTCATTCACTATAGGAAGGACAAGAGAAAAATACAGTAGATATGAATAAAATGTCAAATACTGTAAAACTCTTCCCCCCACCTCACACACTATATAGAAATCGATCAGCACCATTGACCAAAATAATGAGTTTATGTCTGTCCTCTAATCGCTTATTACAAAGTGACATTATTAGGAAATCAATTCTATTTTGCTTATTACCACCAATTAAGCAGATTTCTCTTTCATTTTTAAATTACAATCATTTAATATCCCTGAAAGTTCTTTGTCACGCTACAGTATTTATCATATCCACTTGGTGTACAACTAAATAAAACTACAACTTATATATAGTATCAAAGGTTTTAGGGTTGGGGGAAAAAAAATAAACACTGCACTTTATTTTCACTATGGAAAACGGCTATTGATTCAATGGAGCTCAACCTTTGTGCACCACAAAGCAAAGGTTGTATCCTTTCTACACATGAATCACCTCATCATTTGTGAGCAATTTAGTTTAATGATGTTAATCACATGAAGCACATTTTACTTTATTAAGTTATATTATTCAGCTAATTAGATTGAATAACGTGATTTTGAGGAGCTTATGAACGAGTATAAAGCATTCTGTATTCAGCCTGAAAGAATTGTATTTTAATGCATAAAATGTTCTTTAGAAGATGGTGACATTTTACATTCTCTAAGTTTTGCTTCGTGATGAGCTCAATGATAATAATGCCTCTGAGATAGAATGTGCTGTTTTTTCTGTAAAATTGACATCCTAATGGGAATTGAAATAAATGTTCATATTTTTGAACTAGACTTACTTATATATAAAGGCATAAATCAGATCTGTGAAAATATTCTAGATAGGTGAACAGTCCGAAAAGCAGAAGATTCTATAGAGACACGTCTCACAAGGGTCATGGGTCTCTTTTGGGTGCCTAAATGTATTTATTACACTACTAATACACCTACAATAATAATGTATTTTAAAAAATGATAGGGCGTTACACTATGTATCAAGCGTTTAAGTGACACAAGTGATAAGGACAGGTAAGCCGCAAAAAAATTAAATAAATCATTGTTATGGCTGCTTGTTAATAAATAGGCCCCTTAGTTTACACTTAAAAATAATGCACACAATCCACTCATCTCCAAAATTGTGCACCCCCTAAACCAGGGGTGGGCAATCAGCAGCCCCTCAGCTGTTGTGGAGCTACATATCCCAGCATGTACTGACACAGTTTTGTTATTTAGCCATGATAAAACTGTTGCAGGGGAATCTGGGATGTGTAGTTCAACAGTAGCTGTTGGGCCTCGTATTGCCCACTGCTGCCCTAGCCTCTACCATTTTGTCTATTTATAACGCCTATTAATATAAAAATGATTTATGTCTTTTTTTTTTGTAGTGCTAAATACCCACTGCAACTGCTTAGGAATGTTTGTAGGAAATAAAAATCACACATATTGAACTGGTACTTTAAGATGCCTCACAATGTACTATGCACAAATATCTGCTATCTTAAAATACACTGCGATGTCAGATCAGGACCAGTGATGAAATACATTATGCCAATATAATAGATGAAATATCCAGATCTGATTTTTTATTACAACAGAGTGGAGATTGATTCCACAAAACTGTCCCACCTAAAGGAAAGTCTAGATGTACCCCTAATAATTACTGGAATATTAACTACTACAAGTAATTATTGCTGGCATTTTATGCTTTAGTGGTTATTGTTGTTGGCATATACTAGGCATTATCAGGGCTGCCATCAGAAATCGTGGGGCCCGGTACAAATGAAAAAGGCAGGGCCCCCCCACCCCCTTTGTTCTTCCCCCCAAAGGTCTGGTGGACGCAAAGGGGTGGGGTTGAGCTCTGGTATCTGGAGTATATATATATATATATTTTTTTTTTTTTCTTTAAATATTAAAAAAGAATAAACAGATTTTTTGTTTCTTAAATTGAGAAAAGCCTAATGATTTACAACAGAACTGTACTAACCTGCCATCCGGAGGTTCAATTACTGTATGTGGTATGGAACACTGGACCTCATTCACACCCGCTCTCAAGATGCGCTTGCTCGCTGCAAAAAAAAGGGCCGGATATTTAAATTATGTGATCGCACTGCGTCACGTAAGGACGCCCTCTATGTCTTAGCGAGCTACGGCACTGAGCGCTCGCAAGTGTGTTAAGACGCCCCCTTTCCCCCCGCAACACATGTCATCTCCTGGGATTGTTGGATGAATCAGTAACATCGAGAGGCATCGGAGCTGATCGCAGCCCTTGAGGTAGCCTTACCCCGCCGCAAGCACTGCGGTCAGTGCTGGCTGAAATACATGCAGGTGACGTGTACAATGACGCTACTTTGCTAATTATGCACGCCCTTTAAACGGCGTTTTGTTGGCCTGACACGCCTGCGTTCGCAACAACACTCCCCCGTTACAAGCACCTTCCCCTGTTATCCACCCACAAACGGCGCTATCTGTCACTCAAAGTAGCGGCCAGTCTGTGTGCTATGAGTGCACAATTTCCCATTGCTGAGACTGCGAATTGGATGCATGCGCATTGAGCAACAATCGCCCCGGCAGCGAGTGATCGCTCCTTAGCGACCGGGTCTGAATCAGGCCCAGCACGGACATGGCAAGGGGGCAGAGGTGCAAATAGAAAGAGGCACACTTAAGTAAAGGACACAGATGGGATAGGAGCAGAGTCAAAAATGGGAAGCGGGCAGAGGCAGAGATGGAGAGGGGGCAAAGGCACAGGTATGGGGGAACAGGGGCACAGATATGGACACATATGGGGAGAGTACAGAGATAGAAATTTGGGGAGGGGGGAGACAGAAGTAGGATTCATGA
This sequence comes from Taudactylus pleione, assembly GCA_031769625.1. Taxonomy (NCBI): domain Eukaryota; kingdom Metazoa; phylum Chordata; class Amphibia; order Anura; family Myobatrachidae; genus Taudactylus; species Taudactylus pleione. The sequence continues at coordinate 10,735,091 of JAUIMM010000052.1, read as the reverse complement.
ATATTACAGGGGACAGCAGGGCAGATTGTATAGGAGGGGGAGGATGACAGAGCAGGATTCAGCAATAGTACAGGGGACAGATTGTATAGGAGGGGGAGGGGAGGGCAGAGGCAGAATTTAGTCATAGTACAGTGGACAATGGGGCAGATTGTATAGGAGGGAGGGATGGGGCAGGGGTACCTCTGTGGGTGCACCGCAGTTGCTCTCTCACATTTCCTTCCTCAGTGCAGTGCACACAATATCTGGCCAATGAGAGCAGGGGGAGGAGAGCTGAGGGTGGAGCAACTATGGAGGCAGAGGTGATTGAAGTAACTAATTTGATAGGGTCCTGAGAAGGGAACCTGTCTGTGAGGGGGCCCAGTGCTCCTACCTTTATTATATAAGCTGGTCCTCCTGCAGCTGCTCCTGATCACAGTAACAGAAGCAGGACACTGATCATGCAGCGCTGCCCGGAGAGTTCATTAATGAATGAGTCATCACACACTGCTGAGCAGTGAGTGATGACTCATTCATAGAACTCTCCGGCCAGCACTTAGCAGCCTCAGCTGTCCTGTATGAGGGCAATAAATTAGCAATTAACTCTGCTTGCCGGCGTCCGGGCCCCTCAGCTGTCCAGGCCCGGTACAGGAGTACTGGCTGTCCCCCCCTGATGGCGGCCCTGGGCATTATTAATGGCATATTGTAATATAATCCTATCAAATGTATCCTTAAAACTGGCTGCAATAAATGGGCCACAAACCAGTCCGCAGTTCTTGATCCTGACCTACAGTACTGGGTGTCACTACTTACATATGGAACCGTTAGTGTAAAAGGACCAATGTTGTCCCTATCCCCTTAATGTGACATCAAAACCCAGGGCCTTGCACTCTGGGCAGGGAGCACCACATACAGGCCCGACGACAGGGGGGGACTAGGGGCACAGCCGTACCGGGCCCCAAGATTCTAGGGGCCCCGGAGGAGCCCAGAGACAAACCCAGCTGTAACTGCTGCCTGCTTTGCTGCAGGCATATACGGGCTCAGAGGCATAATGTCCGACAGTGCAGCCGGTGCATTGCATTGAGGCCCGCGGTAATGAGGGTGCCTGCAGTGGCTTTGACAGCAGTACTGTAATGAGTCAGACTGAATCATTACAGTACATTGCCGCGGGCCATAGCAAAGAAGGAGGAGGTCATCTGACCCCCCGACTCCCCTCCCCTCCTCTTACCTTCTCTCATCTGACATTGCTGTTGCCGGGAGCCCTATAGTAACACTCTAATGACCTGCCCCGACGCAAAAAGCAGACGAGTCTGGCCTGTTTTCCTAGGGTATGCGTTCCTGGTCTCCTCCGTCACTGCTGTGTCGGCCAGGGGCAGATGCCTGCTGTAGATAAATATCTCTCCCTCACCCTGTCATCCACTGCTTCCCCCTATCAACCACTGTTTCTACATATTACCCTCTGTTTGTCACCCTTTGCCTCTACCTGTTACCCTCTCCCTGTCACCTTCTGCTTCACCCTGTCACGCTCTTCCCATTACCCTCTGCCTCTTCCTGTTACCTCTCCCTTTCACCCTTACCCTGTCACCCACTGCTTCTCCATATCACCCGTTTCTGGTCAAACCTCTGCTATATGACAGTCACATTGGTTATAACCCTTCGCAAACTGGCGTCTTCCGAACCATGTGATCTCCCTCGTGAAAACTGAATACCGACTGCAGTCCTAGGTAGGAACAATTTCTTCAAAGGTTCCCCATTGCAAAGAAAACACATATACAGTGCATCCGGAAAGTATTCATAGCGCTTCACTTTTTCCACATTTTGTTATGTTACAGCCTTAGGGGCCTATTCATCAACACTAAAATAAAGTTTTTAAGGACATTTTCCTTAAATAACGTTATTTTGGTATTCATGTAGCCACTTAGCACAGGAGATATCACAGATATCTCCTTGCTAAGTTCCCCTACGTTAATTTCCATACTCCCCGTACATTAGTATGGGGATGTGGAAATTGTGGTATTCATCAAATTCCGAAAATTATCAATTTTCGGAATCAGATGCAGTTACTATTCGCCACTGTGAGGTGGCGAATAGCAGAATCCACTTACCTGTATCAGCGTGTGCAGGTCCCCCGACGAGTCCCTCCGGCGCTCTGCTCCGTCCTCAGGCTCCGGAGGCAGGTCTGTCATGTGTGCTCCCCAGTAGAGCACAAGAAAGTTTAGAAAAAGAAAAAAAAATGTTTTTTTTTTTCTAATCTGTCATGTGGTCTGCTGGAAAACCACATGACAGACCAGCAGGACGGAGCCGGAGGCTGCTGTGCGGACAGGTAAGTCGGGGGGGGGGGGAGGTGAGCGGAGGGGTGGTGGGGGGGGGATCGGGGGGGGTTACGAAACTTAACGCATCTGTAGGCAGTGCTGCGCCTGTGCTGGTTTTACAGATGTAACAGCGCATGCGCAGCACTGTTTCCAGACGCGATAAGGTAGTGTAGGCAGGGAAAAGTATCTAGTTCCCGAAAAAGCTGTCATCGCAAAAATGACAGCTTTTCGGAATAGATACTTATGGAGAGGTGGAATGATGAATTCCACCTATAATTAGCTAGAACTCCATGAGAGTTCTAAAGCTAATTATCTCCAGAGAATTTTAATGTTTAATGAATAGGCCCCTTAGTCCAAAATGGAATAAATACATTTTTGTCCTCAAAATTCTACACACAATGCCCCATAATGACAATGTGTAAAAAGTTTTTTTGAGATTTTTGCAAATTTAATAAAAAAAAAACCTTAAGAAATCACATGTACATAAGTATTCGCAACCTATGCTCAATACTTTGTTAATGCACCTTTGGCAGCAATTACAGCCTCAAGTCTTTTTGGATATGATGCCACAAGCTTGGCACACCTATCTTTGGGCAGTTTCGCCCATTCCTCTTTGCAGCACTTCTCAAGCTCCATCAGGTTGGATGGGAAGCGTCGGTGCACAGCCACTTTCAGAGCTCTCCAGAGATGTTGAATTGGAATCAAGTCTGGGCTCTGGCTAGGCCACTCAAGGACATTCACAGAGTTGTACTGAAGCCACTCCTTTGATATCTTGGCTGTGTGCTTAGGGTCGTTGTCCTGCTGAAAGATGAACCGTTGCCCCAGTATGAGGTCAAGAGCGCTCTGGAGCATGTTTTCATCCAGGATGTCTCTGTACATTGCTGCATTCATCTTTCCCTCTATCCTGACTAGTCTCCCAGTTCCTGCTGCTGAAAGACATCCTGAAGGTGAGAGCAGGTGGAACAAGGTAAGGTCCTGACTAAACTACACCACTTCCTCCAAACCTCTCACACTTGGACCTGCACAATATGAACAATTCAAAACATGCAAACTCAGCTGGTGACAGGCATTTTACATATTATGATGTCTGGCAACATAGACAGAATATATGAATTAAAGTGGGAGATGTGGACAAGGGCCTAGAAAGATTAGTGTCCAAAGTAGGGGTGAGCGGGTTCGGATTTCTGAAATCTGAACCCCCCCGACCCCCCCCGATCCGAGGCCGATCCGAGTCAGGCTCGACTTTTCCCGCCTGACTCGGATCTGAAATCGAGGCAAAACGTCATCATCCCGCCTTACGGGTCTCGGATTCTATATAAGGTACCCACGTCGGCGCCATTTTCTCATCGGCTGTGGACAGTGAAGAGGGAGGGTGGGAGTTAGGCCTGGGTGGGCTGTGTAGTGTAGTGTATTGCAGTGCAGTGTAGTGTTGTGCTGTGCTGCGCTGTGCTGCTGTTGTCCATAGAGGCTGTGTCCACTCCTCCAAAGTCCTTAGGGGCTGGCTGTGTTGTGCTGTGCTGCTGTTGTCCATAGGGGCTGTGTCCACTCCTCCAAAGTCCATAAGGGCTGGCTGTGTTGTGCTGTGCTGCTGTTGTCCATAGGGGCTGTGTCCACTCCTCCAAAGTCCTTAGGGGCTGGCTGTGTTGTGCTGTGCTGCTGTTGTCCATAGGGGCTGTGTCCACTCCTCCAAAGTCCATAGGGGCTGGCTGTGTTGTGCTGTGCTGCTGTTGTCCATAGGGGCTGTGTCCACTCCTCCAAAGTCCATAGCGGCTGGCTGGACTGTGTTGTGCAGTCAGTTGTCCATAGGGGCTGTGTCCACTCCAAAGTCCTGTGCAGTGTCCCAGTCCTAAAGGGGTGCTGTAGTGTTGTCCAGGGGGTGCTCTGTCCATCAGGGGTGCTCCCCCCAAGTGCAAAAAAATAAATATTTTTTCTGTGTTTGTGAATTGTGTGCACAGCAGCCGCACGTGCATCAACAAAGTAACGCCAAGCGTGCGCCTGTGTCATAAGTAAAGGGCCGGCTGGCTTGACCGTTAAAGGGTGCTGTAACCCCCAAATTGCACTCCAAACAAAATAAAAAAATATTTTCTGTGTTTGTGAATTGTGTGCACTGTGGCTACACGTGTATCAACAAAGGAGCAGCGCCAAGCGTGCGCCTGTGTCCCAAAAGTCAAGGGCCGGCTGGCTTGTCCGTTAAAGGGTGCTGTAACCCCCAAAGTGCACTCCAAACAAAATAAAAATATATTTTCTGTGTTTGTGAATTGTGTGCACTGTGGCTGCACGTGCATCAACAAAGGAGCAGCGCCAAACGTGCGCCTGTGTCCCATAAGTAAAGGGCCGGCTGGCTTGTCTGTTAAAGGGTGCTGTAATCCCCAAAGTGCGCTCCACAAAAAATAAAAAATTCTTTTTTTTCTGTCTTTGTGAATTGTGTGGGCTGTAGCTGCACCTGCATCCTCAAAGCAGCAGCGACAAGCGTGCATCTGTCTGTTAAAGGGTGGTGTAACCCCCAAAGTGCACTCCAACAAAAATAAAACATTTTCTTCTGTGTTTGTGAATTGTCTGCACTGTACGTGCATCCTCAAAGCAGCAGTGCCAAGCGTGCGTCTGTTTGTTAAAGGGTGGTGTAGCCCTCAAAGTGCGCTCCACAAACAATAAAAAATTCTTCTTTTTTCTTCTGTGTTTGTGAATTGTGTGGGCTATAGCCGCACCTGCATCCTCCAAGCAGCAGCGACAAGCATGCATCTGTCTGTTAAAGGGTGGTGTAACCCCCAAAGTGGGCTCCAACCAAAATAAAATAATCTTCTTTTTTTCTGTTTGTATGTGAAATGTATGAGCAGTAGCCGCACATGCATCCTCAAAGCAGTAGCGCCAAGCATGCGTCTGTCTGTTAAAGGGTGGTGTAACCCTCAAAGTGCGCTCCACAAAGAATAAAACATTCTTGTTTTTTCTTCTGTGTTTGTGAATTGTGTGGGCTATAGCCGCACCTGCATCCTCAAAGCAGCAGCGACAAGCATGCATCTGTCTGTTAAAGAGTGGTGTAACCCCCAAAGTGGGCTCCAACCAAAATAAAATAATCTTATTTTTTCTGTTTGTGTGTGAAATGTATGCGCAGTAGCCGCACATGCATCCTCAAAGCAGCAGCACCAAGCGTGCGTCTGTCTGTTAAAGGGTGGTGTAACCCTCAAAGTGCACTCCACAAAGAATAAAAAATTCTTCTTTTTTTTTCTGTCTTTGTGAATTGTGTGGGCTATAGCCACACCTGCATCCTCAAAGCAGCAGCGACAAGCGTGCCTCTGTCAGTTAAAGGGTGGTGTAACCCCAAAGTGGCCTCCAACCACAATAAAATAATTTTCTTTTTTTCTGTGTTTGTGTGTGAAATGTATGCGCTGTAGCCACACATGCATCCTCAAAGCAGCAGCGCCAAGCGTGCATCTGACTGTTAAAGGGTGGTGTAACCCCCAAAGAGGGCTCCAACCAAAATAAAATAATCTTTTTTTTCTGTGTTTGTGTGTGAAATGTATGCGCAGTAGCCGCACCTGCATCCTCAAAGCAGTAGCGCCAAGCGCGCGTCTGTCTGTTAAAGGGTGGTGTAACCGTCAAAGTGCGCTCCACAAAGAATAAAAAATTCTCCTTTTTTTTTCTGTCTTTGTGAATTGTGTGGGCTATAGCCGCACCTGCATCCTCAAAGCAGCAGCAACAAGCATGCGTCTGTCTGTTAAAGGGTGGTGTAACCCCCAAAGTGGGCTCCAACAAAAATAAAACATTTTCTTCTGTGTTTGTGAATTGTCTGCACTGTACGTGCATCCTCAAAGCAGCAGTGCCAAGCGTGCGTTTGTTTGTTTAAGGGTGGTGTAACCCTCAAAGTGCGCTCCACAAAGAATAAAAAAATCTTTTTTTTTCTGTCTTTGTGAATTGTGTGGGCTATAGCTGCACCTGCATCCTCAAAGCAGCAGCGACAAGTGTGCGTCTGTCTGTTAAAGGGTGGTGTAACCCCCAAGGTGGGCTCCAACAAAAATAAAACATTTTCTTCTGTTTGTGAATTGTCTGCACTGTACGTGCATCCTCAAAGGAGCAGCAAAAAAGCATGCATCTGTCTGTTAAAGGGTGGTGTAGCCCTCAAAGTGCGCTCCACAAACAATAAAAAATTCTTCTTTTTTCTTCTGTGTTTGTGAATTGTGTGGGCTATAGCCGCACCTGCATCCTCCAAGCAGCAGCGACAAGCATGCATCTGTCTGTTAAAGGGTGGTGTAACCCCCAAAGTGGGCTCCAACCAAAATAAAATAATCTTCTTTTTTTCTGTTTGTATGTGAAATGTATGAGCAGTAGCCGCACATGCATCCTCAAAGCAGTAGCGCCAAGCATGCGTCTGTCTGTTAAAGGGTGGTGTAACCCTCAAAGTGCGCTCCACAAAGAATAAAACATTCTTGTTTTTTCTTCTGTGTTTGTGAATTGTGTGGGCTATAGCCGCACCTGCATCCTCAAAGCAGCAGCGACAAGCATGCATCTGTCTGTTAAAGAGTGGTGTAACCCCCAAAGTGGGCTCCAACCAAAATAAAATAATCTTATTTTTTCTGTTTGTGTGTGAAATGTATGCGCAGTAGCCGCACATGCATCCTCAAAGCAGCAGCGCCAAGCGTGCGTCTGTCTGTTAAAGGGTGGTGTAACCCTCAAAGTGCACTCCACAAAGAATAAAAAATTCTTCTTTTTTTTTCTGTCTTTGTGAATTGTGTGGGCTATAGCCACACCTGCATCCTCAAAGCAGCAGCGACAAGCGTGCCTCTGTCAGTTAAAGGGTGGTGTAACCCCAAAGTGGCCTCCAACCACAATAAAATAATTTTCTTTTTTTCTGTGTTTGTGTGTGAAATGTATGCGCTGTAGCCACACATGCATCCTCAAAGCAGCAGCGCCAAGCGTGCATCTGACTGTTAAAGGGTGGTGTAACCCCCAAAGTGGGCTCCAACCAAAATAATATAATATTTTTTTCTGTGTTTGTGTGTGAAATGTATGCGCAGTAGCCACACCTGCATCCTCAAAGCAGCAGCGCCAAGCGTGCGTCTGTCTGTTAAAGTGTGGTGTAACCCCCAAAGAGGGCTCCAACCAAAATAAAATAATCTTTTTTTTCTGTGTTTGTGTGTGAAATGTATGCGCAGTAGCCGCACCTGCATCCTCAAAGCAGTAGCGCCAAGCGCGCGTCTGTCTGTTAAAGGGTGGTGTAACCGTCAAAGTGCGCTCCACAAAGAATAAAAAATTCTCCTTTTTTTTTCTGTCTTTGTGAATTGTGTGGGCTATAGCCGCACCTGCATCCTCAAAGCAGCAGCAACAAGCATGCGTCTGTCTGTTAAAGGGTGGTGTAACCCCCAAAGTGGGCTCCAACAAAAATAAAACATTTTCTTCTGTGTTTGTGAATTGTCTGTATTGTACGTGCATCCTCAAAGCAGCAGCGTCAAGCGTGCGTCTGTCTGTTAAAGGGTGGTGTAACCCCCAAAGTGCACTCCAACAAAAAATAAAAAATTCTTTTTTTTCTGTCTTTGTGAATTGTGTGCACTGTAGCTGCACGTGCATCAACAAAGGAGCAGCGCCAAGCGTGCGCCTGTTTCCCATAAGTAAAGAGCCGGCTGGCTCATTTCTTAAAGGGTGGTGTAACCCACAGAGTGCACTAGTCTCCAACAAAAATAAAAAAATATTTTCTGTGTTTGTGTGCACCTTAGCCGCACGTATATATCAATATAACATAAATGGAGGACCAAACTTTCTCCGATAAAAATAAAATAGGGAAAGATCAAGAACCACTTCCTCCTAGTGCTGAAGCTGCTGCCACTAGTCATGACATAGACGATAACATGCCATCAACGTCGTCTGCCAAGGCCGATGCCCAATGTCATAGTAGAGGGCACATACAATCCCAAATGACAAAGTTCAGGAAAATGACCTTAAAAAGAATATTTAAATCATCTGAGGAGAAACGTAAACTTGCCAATATGCCAGTTACGACACGGAGTGGCAAGGAACGGCTAAGGTCTTTCCCTATGTTCATGACTAGTGGTTCAGGTTCACATGACGATGGAGGCCCTCCTCCCGCTAAAAAAATCAAACAAGTTAAGCTGGCAAAAGCATAGCGAAGAACTGTGCGTTCTAAGAAGATATCACAAATCCCCAAGGAGAGTCCAAGTGTGGTGGCGGTTGCGATGCCTGACCTTCCCAGCACTGGATGGGAAGAGGTGGCTCTTTCCACCATTTGCACGCCCCCTGCAAGTGCTGAAAGCAGCACCCACAGTCCACTTGCTGATATGCAAATTGAAGATGTCACTGTTGAAGTACAACAGGATGAGGATACTGGTGTAGCTGGCGCTGAGGAGGAAGTTGGCGAGGAGGATTCTGATGGTGATGTAGTTTGTTTAAATCAGGCTCCGGGGGAGACAGTTGTTGTCCGTGGGATGAAAAAGCCCATCACGGTCATGCCTGGGCAGAAGACCAAACATTCCTCCTCTTTGGTCTGGCAATATTTCTATCCAAATCCGGACAACAACTGTCTTGCCATATGTACCTTATGTAAAGGTGAAATAAGTAGGGGTAGGGACGTTAACCACCTAGGAACATCCTCCCTTATACGGCACCTGCAGCGCGTTCATAAAAAGTTACTGTCAAGTTCTGAAACTTTGGCTAAGACCGTAAGCAGTCCAGGGACACCTAAATCCCGTTGTCCTGTTGTATCCAAGCGCCTGCAAACCACACCGTCAACTCCCTCCTTGTCAGTTTCCTCCTTAGTCAGGATCGGAAGTAGTCCTGCAGGCCATGTCACTGGCATGACTGACTCTCCTATCCGGGATTCCTCCGGAGGATCCTGCATTGCTACGCCTACTGCTGCCGCTGCTACTGTTGTTGCTGCTGGGAGTCGTTCATCATCCCAGAGAGGAAGTAGGAACACCACTACTTTTACTAAACAATTGACCCTCCAACAGTCCTTAGCGAGGAGGATGAAGTACGACAGCAGTCATCCTGAAGCAAAACGTATAACTGAGGCCTTGACTGCTATGTTGGTGTTAGACGTGCGTCCGGTATTTGCCATTAGTGCAGTGGGATGTAAACAATTGATGGAGGTAGTGTGTCCCCGGTTCCAAATCCCGTCTAGATTCCACTTCACTAGGCAGGCAAAACCGAGACTGTACAGAAACGTCAGAAAAAGTGTCCTCAGTGTCCTGAAAAATGCGGTTGTACCCAATGTCCACTAACCACGGACATGTGGACAAGTGGAACAGTGCAGACTAAGGACTATATGACTGTGACAGCCCACTGGGTAGATGTATCACCTTACGCAGCAACAACAGCAGCGTCACCAGTAGCAGCATCTCAGAAATGCCAGCTCATTCCAAGGCAGGCTATGCTGTGTATGACCGGTTTCAGTAAGAGGCACACCACCGACAACCTCTTAGAGAAACTGAGGGAAATCATCACCCAGTGGCTTACCCCACTTAGACTCTCCTGGGGATTTGTGATATCTGACAATGCCACCAATATTGTGCGGGCATTACATCTGGGCAAATTCCAGCACATCCCATGTTTTGCTCACACAATAAACTTGGTGGTGTAGAAGTTTCTGAAAAGCGACAGGGGCGTGCAGGAGAGGCTTTGGGTGGCCCGAAAAATTTCTGGCCACTTTCGCCATTCAGCAACTGTGTGCCAAAGACTGGAGCACCAGCAAACACTCTTGAACCTGCCCTGCCATCACCTGAAGCAAGAGGTTGTGACGCGGTGGAACTCAACCCTCTATATGCTTCAGAGGATGGAGGATCAGCAAAAGGCCATTCAAGCCTATACATCCACCTATGACATAGGCAAAGGAGGGGGTATGCACCTGACTCAAGCACAGTGGAGAATGATTTCCGTGTTGTGCAAGGTTCTCCAGCCCTTCGAACTTGCCACACGTGAAGTCAGTTCAGACACTGCCAGCTGGAGTCAGGTCATTCTTCTCATCAGGCTTTTGCAGAAGCAGCTGGAGAAAGTGAAGGAGGAGCTAAGATGGAGCGATTCCGCTCAGCATGTGGGACTTGTGGATGAAGCCCTTCATTCGCTTTGCCAGGATTCCAGGGTGGTCAATCTGTTGAAATCAGACCACTACATTTTGGCCACTGTGCTCGATCCTAAGTTTAATGCCTATGTGGTGTCTCTCTTTCCGGCCGACACAAGCCTGCAGAGGTGCAAAGACCTGCTGGTGAAAACACTGTCAGCTGAAGCGAAACGTGACACGTCAACAGCTCCTTCTTCATTTTCTCCTGCAACTGGGGCTGCCAGGAAAAAACTTAGGTATCCTAAGCAACCCGCTGGCGGTGATGCAGGGCAGGCAGGACCAAGTTTGGACATCTGGTCCGGACTGAAGGACCTGGCAACAATTTCTGACATGTCTACTGTCACTGCATATGATACTGTCACCATTGACAGAATGGTGGAGGATTACATCGGTGACAGCATCCAAGTAGGCATGTCAGACAGTCCGTACCTGTACTGGCAGGAAAAAGAGGCAATTTGGAGGCCCTGTACAAACTGGCTCTATTTTACCTGAGTTGCCCCCCCTCCAGTGTGTACTCCGAAAGAGTGTTTAGTGCAGCCGAAAACCTTGTCAGCGAATGGCGTAGGAGGTTGCTTCCACAAAATGTGGAGAAGATGATAAAAATGAATTATCAACTCTTCCAGGGAGACCAGCCTCCAGAACGTACAGAGGGACCTGTGGTGGTGGATTCCAGTGGGGACAAATTAATACTCTGTGAGGATGAGGATGTACACAACACTGAAGAGGGTGAGGAATCGGTGGATGAGGAGGATGAGGACGACATCTTGCCTCCATAGAGCCAGTTTGTGCAGGGAAAGATTAATTTCCAGCTTGTTTTGTGGGGACCCAAACGAACCAATCATTTCAGCCACAGTTGTGTGGCAGACCCTGGCGCTGAAATGATTGGTTTGTTAAAGTGTGCATGTCCTGTTTATACAACATAAGGGTGGGTGGGAGGGCCCAAGGACAATTCCATCTTGCACCTCTTTTTTTTCTTTGCATTATGTACTGTTTGGGCCTAGTTTTTCAAACTACCATCCTGTCTGCCACTGCAGTGTCACTCCTAGATGGGCCACGTATTTGTGCCGCCCACTCGTATCTCTTAGCATAGTCATCCAGCTACCTCGGTGCAACCTTTTGGTCATTAACACACTATTGTGAGGTGTGAGGTGTTCAGAATAGACTGGAAATTAGTGGAAATTAATGTTATTGAGGTTAATAATAGCATAGGAGCAGAAAAACCCACAAATTCTGTGATTTTAGCTGTTTTTATGCTTTTTTTCCCCCAAAAAATACAGATCCAAAACACAAAACCCAGAACCCAAAACACGGAAGGGTGGTTTTGGCAAAACCAATCCAGATCCAAAACACGAACAAGGATCCAGATCCAAAACCAAAACACGAAAAGTGGCCAGTGCACACCCCTAGTCCAAAGGCAAATCTATATTAAACCTATCTGGAAAAACTTAACTGTAAAAGATACTCCAGGGGGAAAATTTACTAAGATGATAGTTTTTAGAAATGTTGCCCATAGCAAGCAATCAGATTTTAGCTATTATCTTCTAGAAGGTGCTAGTTAAATGTTAAGTACAGTAGAATCTGATTGGTTGCTAAGGGCAACATCTCCATTTCTAAAAACTCTCATGTTAGTAAATTTACCCCCAGCAGTGGTACCACTTGAGTCTGTTGGGTAGTCATGGGCTGCTCACACTATGTAATAAGCAGCTATGTGAGCATTCATTTATTGTATTACAGGGCACTGTTTGCGTTTAATGTAAAATATTGGACTCTGCACTTATGTTAATTGTTTTGAGGTAATGGACAATTTATTGCCACCCGACTTCAGTGGCCAGCACCATAAGACTCTTTATAGCATGTGCTTTGCAGTGCCAGAGCTTTCTAGATGCCTGGCATTCTGCGCATTGGGTCCGGTGGGTAGAAGCTGGCATGTGTGGCAGAGAAGACAGTTAAACTGCAACAGACTCCCTAACAGTAGTGCTGACTGAGATCAGAAAACTAATGAAAGAATATCCGCACAGACTCATTAATTAAATTATCCTTCCCAATTTACAATTTTTAAATAATTAAGCTATCTGTCTTATATTGGGAGGTGCTCCCAGGAATAAATAATCACGATAAAGCAGCAAAAGAAAAGCAAAGTATTCCTATAATGGTGCAAACGCGGACTAATCTAAATGAAACAACAATATTTGATGACCCATCAAAAAGAGAATAAAGAAATTATTAAAATATAACTTTTATTATATACTAATAAAATAAATAGGCGAACATTGTATTATGTATAAACTGATTAAATAATTAATAAAATCAATAGTCTCCACTAAACCTAGCTGTATCAAAGTGTGTTGAGAACTAATTGCCACATATATCGCTATCGTTTATATACTGTGAATCAATCTACATACAGTATCCTGTGATAATAAATTAAAGTGTACGCAGGGTACTGGTCATCATTAAATAGTGAACCATTAAATCTAACTATATCAAAATGTGTTGAGAATTGATTACCACACATATCACTATCACTGATATATTATGAATCATTTAGCATTCTGTCTACTGTGATGAAATAATGTGTGTAGGATTCTGACCCTCAATAAATTGTGTGCCACATTATTGTGTCTGGTTCCACTATATTGTCAGTAAGGCCGAGTAATTGTGCCTTTACCACTGGGTGCATATCATACACCGTACATCCGGATATAAAGTGTCACTGTACAGAATCAAATTCGTGCTAGGATATCCACAATATTATAGAATTTAAATATTGAGGCTATACAAATAGCAAACCAACAATGTCACTAATCACATACTGGCGCCAGACAGCGCTCAGAATGCATATTGAGACATATGTTTATACACTCTCATATTAGTACTGTGAAGCGAAAGGGCTCAGACAGGATAATTAAATAGACCTTATTCCTCTCTTCTATTGCAACACTTTAGAACATTGTATCAGTTACGTTATTAGAGGATATTAAATAATCATTCCACTTGCTGTTATTATATCACATATATTGTTGCTGCACATAGTTTCATAGGCAGTGTAACTCTGCCCAAACAATTAACTATTTATCTGGGAATGGCCTCTCCTATTTTCACTATTCTTATGGTAAAGTGTGATCACCCTGCTGATCTATATAGTTAATTCTAACAAGGTTGCTCTATTAAAATAGGCAGTCACTCATTATCTCAGCTCTGCTTCCCACCGCTAACACAGTACAGCCATGGTTTTCATCTCACATGATGTTCTTATAAAATCATTTATTAGACTCTCAATAAGTAAGTGCAAAGATGATTATATTACTCGATGGTATTATTCAATCATCTCTTTTGCTGTTATCCGATCCTATATCTTGTTCTCACACATTTAATTCCGGCAGTGTAACTCTGCCCACACAGTTAACTTAACTCATAGAGATAACCACTCTTATATCACTGTCCTGTGTAGTCCAGTATGACCAGCCTGCTAGTCTCTGCCGCTTCTGACCAACAGCGTGGTTCAGCCGGGACCCGGAGCGCTCTAATGTACAATCACTCGTATAACAACCTTGCGCTCCGCAATAACCCAGCACATCAGTGGCTCGCATCACACATAATATTCATATAGATCTTTATTCATACACAGTAGGTTAGTGTGGAGACATTTGTATTAAAAATCACAGAGCACGCTATGCATCGCGTGTCTCTGCATTCCTAATGCGCGTTTCGCCCAAATGGCTTAATCATAGGTCCTATAAAATATAAAAGTTATATTTTAATAATTTCTTTATTCTCTTTTTGATGGGTCATCAAATATTGTTGTTTCATTTAGATTAGTCCGCGTGTGCCCCATTATAGGAATACTTTGCTTTTCTTTTGCTGCTTTATTGAGATCAGAAAACCTCACATCACACTTTTATTACACCTGTCGGGGTTACACTGGCTGCTGCATACCAAGGGCCTGTTTCGGAGATTTACACAATGTTGATATTTACGCAGATTGAGCGATTGTTTGCCATTGCGCATGCACATAAGCCATACTTCGTATGTGCAGCTATCACATCGCGAGTATGGACGCACGGAGTAATCCTTCGCAAAGTGAGTGACAGGTTGTGAGCATTTGGGGGTGGTAACACGGGGGGTGATCGGTACCCATGCTGTTTCATAGGCGTGCATGCATTAGCCGCTACGATTGTATACGCAGCATGAGATCCCTCTGTGTGTCAGGAAAGCTGTCGAGTCTGCGGCTTGTCAGACCTGCTGCAAGGGCAAAATGGCCACTCTATGTGCATCGATGTCACTGATATTTACGCAGGTAAGTGACATCGTACACAGATAAGAATGCAGCAGTTGGCGTTCCTATGCTCGGGTGATGTTTAGAACATTAGCATATTTTCGCTGCTGCCCATGGAATCATTTGGTCTGGCCCTCTGAGTTTTTTTCTGCTTGCCTCATCTGGCTAGCAGGGTGCCTAGAATAGCACCCTGCACCCAGAATCTATGCAGCAGTGCTGACTGGAGTGTCCTGAGGACGCTTCAGACGATCACACCGCTGCCCTTACAGCTCCCCATACGAAATCACAGCTGCGATCGCATTAGCGTCCATCTCTGAATCAGGCCCTAAGATCACAATGCAGCGCCTGCCTCCCGATCACCGAGGAGTCTCTGGTGATCGGCATCTCCGAGAGTTCTGGGCATACCTTCAGAGTGATGAAATGGGGGTTGCAGGGAAGCCATGCCCATTTCTCTTGTGGCCAAGACCCCTTTGGGTGCCCTCGCCTTGGACGCATGCAGGGGGTCTATTGACCACACTGGGTGTCACCGACCATTGGACTGCAGACATAATAAAACTGTGCTGTAAGTATTCTACCTTAGTAACACTTTAAATATTATTTAAAATAAGTGACCCCACCAATATAGGTATAGTGAAAATGTCTTAAATTTCCTACTCTGAGCTTTTTTCTGCTAGCCTCATCCTGTTAGCAGGGTGACTAGAATGGCACCCTGCACCCAGAATCTATGCAGCAGTGCTGACTGAAGCATTCTTAGGACACTTCAGACGGTCACACCGCTGCCCCTACAGCTCCCCGGAGCATCATGCTCCGGGCATTGCTGTAATCACTGGTGCTTGTGGTCCCGCCCCCATGTGACATCTCACGGAGGGGGCGTGGCTTGCACCGTGCCAGCAAATAATGTTATATATATATCAGAATGGCCCTCTGCGGAATAAAGGTTCCCCACCCCTGTCCTAGAGTTAGATGGACTCCAGTAAGTGTATACAGGGCCACAAGGACATCTATCTGTCCAGGTACTATGGTGCCCTGGCCTCGTTCCTTTTGTGAATACCAGGGCTCTCTTAACATGCTGCCCTTGGTGCCCCTGAGTCAGGGACATGCAGTTAGGGGACGCATGAGCCTCCCTGTCATACTCCTGAGATTTGATATAAAAATGATTAGAATAATATAAAGAAGATATTTATAACCTATAAACATCTTCTTTGTTTATTGTAATAACTTTTATAGTTAACACTCACCAACTTTGTGGAGCTCCCTGGGACTGTAGAAGACAAGAGATGAGGCAGCAACAGCTCAGCCTCGCTTCTGTATAGCCAGACACTGCTTGCAGCGCTGCAGGTGGGCCACACCACGGGCAGTAAGCTGCACAGAAAGAGCATGCCTCTGAGTATGGGGTGCGTGCCTTGAGCATTGATGGACATCTTGGATGTGTCATGTGACCAGGACGTGCCCTGCAGTGTTTAGAGATTGGAGCTAAGTCAGCAGCAGCAAGAGAAGACAGTGATGCAGGTAGGACAATTCATGGAAACTGAAGCTTAAGTATAGAAGGGGAGATTACCAGGGGGTATGGTGCGAGACAGGCTCCTAGCACTCAGACCCATCTCCATTTGTGCCTCCCCAGCAATTGACCTCACCGCACATCACGGTCCTGAGTGTACGAGCGTGACTGTCACAGCATCACCTGTTCTGTTTGCTCCACGTACACCAAACATCTACTGCCTGGTCCAGGCATCTTTAGGCAGTAATGAAAGTAAAGCTTGATTACATACTATGGGAAACAATTACTAGAGAGTAATGAAAACAACATGTTCACTTTGGTTAGAAATATCTCCTTTATTATCCTTCTTTCCACAGTTTGTTGGGTATATTGACAGATGGCTTCCAGCAGGAGGCCCTATACATTTGACTTTTATTATTTGGTCACTCTGAATCATTTCAGATTTATTACTCACCCTGGAAAGAGGAGTTTCTATAACTAAAACCCCTTTAAGATGGAACTTAGTTATAGAAAAATAACCGTCCATTCTGTTGCAGGGAAGACTTGTTGTACAGTAGGATTGCAGTAACACATATGGAATATTGCTTTAGAAAATGTAAGGGGGAGACGTTACTTATGTTATGTTGCATGACTGTAACACTAAATCACATGCAAAGGCTTCTCCCAATGTCACATTTTTTCTCTCATGTCTCCCCACATTTCTCAGGCAGCTTGTATGGAATGTGTAACACACAGATAAAGCAGAAGCACGTTTAGTTATATTCCCAAAAGCAGATTTAAAAAAAATATATTTTTTTTTTATTTATATAATAAAAGTATTGATATAATGTTAGATACATTGAAACACAGAATAAAGATAAAAGTCATAAAACATGAACAGGTCACATTTTGTTTATATATTATACAAATTGCATTATACTCTGTAGCGTTTTTCTTTTTTGCTGGGGGGTGTTTGCACATTTGTTTCCACTGCGCATGCGTCAGAGCCACACTGCGCACATTAGCGACAGTGGTTGCACTGAGGATTTCATTGCAAAGTGAGTGACAGGGTTTGGGAGAGATAACGGAGGTGGTAAAAAAAATGCAGGCATGTCGGGACCATTTTATGGGCGCGCTCTAGTCACCTACTGCAAATACGTTCACATTCTAAGACAGCAAAGTCTTACTCAGAAGTTCATTGTGCTAACGATGCGCGACCAATGGGCCTGATTCAGACCCACTCGCGAGCGCTCAGCGCTCGCAAGCGGGTTAACGGTGGGGTACTGCGCACGCGTGCATGCGCAAGCCCCGGAGCGAGACAGAAATTCTCTTGCTCCGGGGCTCACTACAAACAGGTCGGCTGTCGATGTTGATCGACAGCTTGCCCCGTTTTGTAGGCGGGGAGGGGGTGTGGCTACTCAAACGGAGGCGTTCCCGAAGGAACGCCTGCCGTTTGTGGGAGGCACCACTGACATCACTGGTTAGACTGACATCACTGTTAGAGCAAGAAGCTCTCTGGGGCTTGCGACGGACAAGACCCTACCACAAGGTTCTCGTCGCAAAACCCGATGGTCGTGACCATCGTGACCGTCACCTGGCTGCTCGCAAAAGCTGTGGGTGGTCACCCACAGCTTAGCGAGCGGCCAGGAGGCCGCAACAAAAAACAACAAAAAACGTCCTGATTCAGAGCGAGCGCTCTCCAAGAGCGTCCGGCTCTGAATCAGGCCCACTGTACCAATGTACTCGCTTTTATACGTAAGCTGTGGATGTCAGATACCAAAGGTGGGCGTCTCTCTGGAAGTCTCACATCCGCCACTTACGTACAAATGTAATGAGTCTTTGTGCCAAAAGACAAAAAGCCTAGGTTTAGCTCTGTGTTATGGAACTGTTCTGTGTGTACTGTAAGGTCTATGAAGTGCACATTGGATGTATATGTGTTGTGCCTAATACTGTCACAGTCACCTATAGTGGAAACTTCACTTCACTAAATCTCTTTTACATTTTAGCATGTTCCTTGATTTTGTGCATTATCACATCTGATGCAACTGAACTAGATCTGGATATTACCTGTTACACCAGCAAAGTATATTGATATGAAATTGCTTATAATTTGGAAATTGTGGAGATCACAACAGAATCGATATATTGTCAATATTCATAGTAGATAGTCTCTAGTACAGTAATGATACATTAACTAAGACAGTGTTTCCCAAGCCCGGTCATCATGGCCCACTCACAGTCAAGACATTAGGTATATCCATGCTTCAGCTTAGGTGAGTAAATCAAACTGACTGAAGTAATAATGATGCCACCTGTGCTCAATCATGGATATCCTTAGTACCTTGACTGTGAGTGGGCCATGAGAACCAGGTTTGGCAGCAGCTCTTGATCTTATGCCCATTTAACAGATTCAGTCTCCCTCAGAGCCTATGGAGATAATATAGAACAGGAGCTATTTCTATAAGGTGCACTTGGACACTAAGGGGCTGCTATCAGGGGGGGATTGCTGGGACTGGAGTCCCAGGCATGAAAAAAAATGGGAGCCTGGCTGGCAGAAAAGAAATGTGGATTTGCAACAGGTCACCAGCTGGTTGCACCTTTCCCTTGTATATTTAGCATAGGCTGATTCATGGGGTGTTCTCCCCTGTTATTTAGGAGCCGGGTACACAGAAGGGAGGTTGCTGGGACTGGGGACACATAAGGAGGGCTGTTGAGGACACAGAGGGGGGTTGCTGAGGATGGAGACACAGAAGGGGGCGGCTGGGGACACATAAGTGGGGCTGGTTGGTGACACAGAAGGGGGGCTACTGGAGCTGGGGACACAGAAGGGGGACATAGAATGGGGGCTGGCTGGAGACACAGAAGGGGGGCTGGCTGGGGCTGGAGACACAGAAGGGGAAGCACAGGTGTTTCTAGAGAGGAGGGGGCCCGTGTGCAGCCTCCGACACGGGCCCCCTCCTCTCCACCTGGCGGCCGGCAGCGCACTGATCTGTGCACGGCCAGCGCCGGAGTTATAGACTCTGGGCACGAGAGTGTGCCCAGAGTCTATAATGAATGCACAGGTCACTGGGAAAATGGCCACGGCGGCCATTTTCCCTGTACTGTGCATGCGCATACTACGGGAAAATGTCCGCTGCGGCCATTTTTGAGTCGTTTTACAGCACCGGACCCCCGTGCTGATGTGGGACTACGGAGAGGTAAGTAATATTATGGGTGCAGGGTGTGCGGTGCGGGTCCCGTGTTCCCTGCACAACCTGTACCCATTATAGATACACCCCTGGGGGGAAGGCTGGAGACACAGAAGTGGGGATGGCTGGGGACACAGAAGTGGGGCTGACTAGAGAGACAGAAGGGGGGCAGGCTGCAGACACAGAAGAGGGGCTGGCTGGAGAGACAGAAGTGGGGCTGGCTGGGGACACAGAAGGGGGGCAGGCTGGAGACACAGAAGAGGGGCTGGCTGGAGACAGAGAATGGGGTCTGTCTGGGGACACAGAAGGGTGCTGTTGGCACTACTGCAGGGGCATTAGTTTGAAGGTAAGCAGTTTGCTGGTTCTGCCTGTGGGGAGAAACGCTGTGAGTTGTGTAATGGAGGGGTACTGTGATATGGTGAATATTGAAGGGGGGAGCAATGTGAGGTTAATATTGAAGTAAGGGTTGGGGTTCTATGATGTGGTAAATATTGAAGGAAGAAGGAGTGTGTGGTGCTGTGATATGATGAAGGGGATGAGTGCATTGAAGTGGGGGAGTGCGGTGAGAGGAGAACATTGTAGGGGGAAGGGATGCTGTGCCCAGACCTGCCTACAGACTCTCTCGCCCTGTCACCCACAACATCTGCCCCACAGACTTTCACCATATCACCTACCAGACCTGTCCCTGCACACTCACCCTGTCATCTACCTGACCTGTCCTCACTCACTCTCCCTGTCACCTACCATACCTGTCCCCGCATACTCACCCTGACACCCACCTGACCTGTCCACATACTCTCCCTGTCACCTACCATACCTGTCCCCGCATACTCACCCTGACACCCACCTGACCTGTCCTCACACACTCTCCCTGTCACCTACCATACCTGTCCCCGCATACTCCAACAGGCCTGTACCCAAAAACTTTCTCACCCTGGCAAACAAAAGACCTGTGCCACCCACAGCTTCTGAGTTGTCTGTGAGGGGGCTGGGGCATATTATTTTTTTCCTGTGGGGGCTGTCGAAGCTGGATAATTGGAAATGAGATCGCAAGACGCCATTTTGCGAATGGCCACCTAAGCGCCATTTTAGATAGACTCACACTTTAGTACATGTGGCGATATTACTATTAGCATCATGCGATTGCATCTTTCACCATTTCTCATACACACATTAATAAGCACAATTGCGCTGTTAACTAGTCGCATATTAGCGAATGCATAAGATCCTGTATGAAAACACTGAATATTAGCTTCATGCACACGCATCTGCCCCAAGTTAACTAGTGTCTTTACATCAAACCCCACATACTCACAAATTACATATTCACATACAAGGTTCCATAAGCTTTAAGGTATAAGATTCAAGTATGCACATTTACTATAATTGCTATGAAATAAAGATTATTTCATAACTAAGGTTTTATACGTGATAAGTAAGCCATGTTTGGTATTGTACTGATACGTACTCTCTCAACAGTATTCCGGTAATATCGATGGAGAGATCGCAACATGCATTCTCAACTTATGGACCGCAGAGACTTCAATCAACAAAATGTACATTATATGAACAACTGTTAGGATTTGCATGAGGCGGGAAACCAGAGACCTCCAGTTGTTAGAGGCTGGACTGTGTCTATTTGAACCAACCTGTTAAATTCCTTGTAACATATGCCCTCTCCTTTAGGACCAATGGTATTAGCAACAAACTTCTCTATTGTGTTGTTTATTCCTGGGGGGTATAAATATGTGTGCTCTGACCCTGGGTTCCTAGTCTTCGTGCTGAATGCTGATTAACGAGGGGTTTCTTGCTGATGCTTAACATCTGTACCAGAGAGCGCTGCGTATATATAATTGTACTTGGGTCTGTATAATCTCTTTGCGCTAAGATTATATGAGGATCATAGCGTGTAACTGCTGTACTTTTACTTGAATAATACTTTGTGCTTTGGAACCACAGGTTCTAAATCTGGAATCTTTATTTACTGTATGACTGCATACGCAAATTAGCGTCATCCTTAGAGGTTTATAGGCAGGATATTAGAAGGTATAGGCAGGGGTATATAGAGGTTCAAAGGCAGTATCGTTAGTTGGGGGCTCATAGTGAAGTTACTTACCCACTCACATGGCATTTACTGTTATCGATTTCTCACCAAAGGGTGGAGCGACCACATGCAGGGTTTACCTGCAACCGCTCGGTGCTGAGAGATCGCTTCCCGTTTTTGTGTGAGCCAGGGACGCTGACTAGAATCCAGGGACAAGAGAGGAAAAAGTTTGTTTTCCTTTATTGATAGAACCTAACATTTAAAGGGGTGCCGCAGTATTAAACACGCAGCTGAATCGCAGTTTTGCGCACAGTAAAGACGCACTTTTGTGTACGCAGCTAAAGGTTGTCATACGGTTGTGTGGTAGTCGCATTATTGTGTATGTGACTGGTCGCACAATAGCGTATACCTACTTCCGGTCGTGCTGCCACGTGTTTAAACAAAGCCGTTGAGGTTTACATTCTTTTCAACTGTTGTCAATATCTGGGTTAACGTGTATTTTTCTGCGCAGGAAAAAAGTGTGTAACAGTGAGTAGTGGTTGGTAGGGGTAACTTGTTCCCTAAAGTTAGAGGTACCGTATGACCTTTAAGGGCTAAGTGCTAGCCGCTCGGTAAGCAGCTTACCGTTCTATACACAGTAGCAGGTGTACATGTTGTCTTTGTTGTAGAGAGGTGCGTGGAAGTAGCCGACTTAAACTTCCATAGGTATGGAAGTTGCCTTCTTAAATCTTATCTGGGTGTGTGGAGTAGCCTTCTTCAAATCTTCACAGGTGTGTGGGCGCTGCCGTTTAAATCGTCCACAGGTAAGTGAAAGTATCTTGACTGTCTTTCACCAGTTTAAATCTTTATTGAAAAACATAGGAGTTGTCTCAGAATGGGGGCCATGCAAACAATAGAGATGTTAGACAATGATGTGCTGCTAATGGAAGCGCCGTTTGGATAGACCTGTCGTATTATGCATACTAAGTACGGTACTTATGCAATAAGGTATTGTGATGCATGGTTTAAAATGACGATGAAGAGTGTTAGACCGTTTCCCAGAATTGGTAGTTTTGATAAAGATGTATTAGATAATGTCCGGGATCACATCAGTCTGATGCGCTCCCAAGAGAAAAAGGTCAAATATTATGAATGTTTAAAGTTGTGGCAGCATGAAGGGGATGCGTGGCTCAAAAATGCGCAAGCGATGCAAACTAGCGTTGCGAGCGCATTGCCAGAGAATACATCCGCGACGCTGAATTGCAATGCGGCAAGCCGCAAAATGGCGCGCACGTGCAGCAAGGTAGCATTGTGGAAGGTATTGCCAGCAGTTCACGCGCACCACCCCCACCTTATGTGGATGGAGGTGCAAGTACAGTTACCAAAAATACCCATAAAAATGTAACAAGCAATTTGTACCCTCTCTTAAGCAACTATAAAGAAAATGTTCATGATGTGGATGATGAGCCTATTGTAATGTCTGCCATTTCCCATGCTGTACAAATGATAGATGCTATGCAACGACAATCATGAGTGGTGCCGCCATCTCCATCAGTAACAGCAAGGGAAGTGCTAACACCCTCTGCACCCGTAGAGGAAGTGGTTAATACCATACGTAGCAGAAACAGATTAAACCCCCAGCCAAGTAACAAGGTCAAAGGTAGCAGCGCTACCGGTCTGCATCCCATTCGGACAATAAATTATATAGAAAGGGGGCCCTAGACTGCACACCCTGAATATATATATAATGGGAGGTGCTACCTGTGGAGACTATTGTTGCAAACACAAGAAAAGAAAGTACAAGTGCCCAACTCCAACATTACTAATTATATATAATACATTATGCAATAGAATTTTGCAATACATAGAGGTTTTAGCATAATCATGGCCATGGTTATGGGCCTACCCACCGCCCCCAGGTAACCTCTGAGGGTAGGTCCCTAACCTACTGGGGTTGAAATCCAGAGCACAGGACACCCCCAAACAGGCCCAGCTGAGCCACCCCAGGGCATCACTCTAATGAGAGAAGGTGAAGTGTAAGATAGATAAGAGCAGCTGTTGCTGCATATATAAGAAGGTGAATGTTCCGAATGGGAATGCAGATGCGAACGGACAAGAGCAGAACTAATTTCCATCATAAATGATTTCCCCGATCCCAAAAAGGAACTAGCCAAATGTCAGAGATCTCATGAGCCAACTAATAAAGATTGGCACGTGGTGTTAAGGGCCTGTCTACCACGCAATACCGATGTGACAAAATTTATCACGGATTGTGTATTGGATAGTGACGTTCCCTTAACGGACCAAGTAAACCAAGGTAACATTTCCCGCATTGTAACTGAATTGGGTATATATTTTCCGGTAGTCGTTAACTGGAACAAAATTTTCACCATAAAGCAAAACAAGAGTGAATCTGCAGAAGAGTATTGCGACCGGGCTCTGCAGGCTGTCACCCAGTACACTGGGATAGAAGATATTAAAGATAGCACTCACCACAGGGGAATGATAGTCACGGTACTCATGGACGGTCTTAAGGAAAACTTAAAGACTCGGGTTCAGACCTCACAACCTGGCTTGAGGGGAGTCACAATAGATACACTCATAGAATCTGCCATGGAACATGATAAGAACATCTCAAAGAAGAGAGAGACCCAGAGCGAAAAACTAATGGCTGTCAGTATTCAAGCTCTGGAAGGAATGATGGTAACATCACAGCCAACAGACACACTTGCATCTACACACACCTACACCTGAACAGTTATATGCCCTCACTAATCCCACGCAACAGCAAACACAGCTCTATTCTACTAACCCTACACAACCACAGGTCCCACAATACTCACAAACTTCATATCCCCCACAATACCCTTATCCTCCATAACCCTACCCATATCCACCACCTCTTCCCCCTGCTCAAACCTCACAACAACCCGTGTCTTCATCCGATCCACGAATATGTTTTAATTGGAACCAGCCAGGACATTTAAGTAGAACCTGCAGAGTAAAAAGGGTAGGACCCCCAAACCAGAGAGTACCTGGATATCCCCATTAGGGATACGCACAGAGACCAGCAAATATCCAGCAAGCACCAGCTCCAATTGTGGCCGTTAATGCTTTATTGGAGAATGGTAGAAACGCTAGGGGTCAGGTCATACCTGTAGTCTACAGATAGTCATTTTAACGGGAAGTACTAGGGAAGAACCGGTCATGATGGTTGATGTAGCTGGTACTGAATATCCTTTTCTTGTAGACACAGGGGCGACCAGGTCAGTGATAAAATATCCCGTTAATTTACAGATGACCAACGAGACAGTACCAACAATGGGTGTAACAGGTAAAGTGCAACATTATCCTTTAACAAAGTCTACAGAGGTTACTATTGGGCCGTAGCATACCAGGCATTCTTTCCTTCTGGCTGCTGCAGATCCTACTAACCTGCTGGGTAGAGACTTGTTATGTAAGATGGGATGTATTATATATTGCACCCCTGATGGTGTATTTGTAGATATCCCTGAGAGAGTTGCACACGAGATGCGGGATATGTTGGACACTCCCCAAAGGATAATGTATCACTCTACCAGTGTAAATGAAAATCCATCCCAGGTAGATCAAATGTTGTCCCAAATTCCAGATTCCCCTTGGACTAAGGATGGACAGGACACTGGATTAATGGCAAATGTAAGCCCAGTAATGGTAAATTTAAAAAGCGGTAGGCAAGCTCCAAAAATTCCCCAGTACCCACTAAAACAGGAGGTAGAATTAGGGGTTTTTCCAATAATTGAGCGATTATTGCAACAGGGAATTTTAGTTCGTACAGCTAGTGTAGCAAACAGTCCCATCTTTCCGGTGAAGAAGACTGGTGGGAGGGGTTATAGGCTGGTACAGGACCTTAGAGGTGTTAATAAGGTAGTAGAGAGCCAATTCACCATAGTGCCAAATCCAGCTGTCATTCTTATGCAGATCCCTCCAAACGCAACCCATTTCACTGTCATTGACCTCTGTTCTCCTTTCTTCTCTGTGCCTCTCCACCCTGACTGTCAGAATCTATTCGCATTTACATACAGAGATGTGCAATATACATGGACATGGTTGCCCCAAGGTTTCATAGACAGCCCCAGTATCTTTTCTCAGGCATTGCACGACTGTTTTCAATCTTTTCAACCTGCAAATGGATCTGTTCTAATTCAATATGTGAACTACTTATTGCTGTGTTCTGATTCGTTTATGTCATGTTTGAATGATACTAAATTTTTGTTGCTTCATCTCTCGCATACAGGACACAAGGTGGCTAAGGACAAACTACAGCCGTGCCAATCCAGAGTAAAATATTTGGGACACTGCCTAACCCAGGGGTTAAGACATCTCACAAATGATAGAATCCAGGCCATACTGAACATGACACTGCTGCAGAATCAACAGCAAATTCGTACCTTCCTGGGAATGTGTGGATATTGTAGAATGTGGATCCCAGGATTTTCTATTTTGGTCTTGCCTTTACAGGACTTAATCTCTTCCTCAAAGCCCGATCGTGTCATACACACAGAGGAGTCAGAGCAGGCTCTCCTTAATCTTAAGGATAGTCTGACCAAAGCACCTGCATTGGGAATACCTGATTATGAAAAACCTTTTGATTTGTATTGTACGGAAGCCGATGGTTGTGCTGCAGGTGTCCTTACACAAAAACAGGGTGATGCCAGTAGGCCCGTAGCATACTACAGTGCCCAATTGGCACTGTGGCGAGATCACTCCCCACCTGTTTAAGTGTAGCAGCTACTGCTCTATTGGTGAGTAAAAGTGAGGACGTAGTATTGGGTCATGATAATTGTCTATACTCCCCACGCTGTATCTGCTCTGCTGAACTCTGCTCAAACCAGACACGTCTCTTCGGCTAGGTTTACCAAATGGGAACTAGCTCTAATCGCACCTGCGAACATCACTGTTAAACGTTGCAGCACGCTGAATCCAGCAACGTATTTAGCATATGTACAACATGATGTACAAAGGGTGGAAGGAGACGAGTTGCTGGCGGAGGGTGAGTTCAGCGGACATAATGATACACATGATTGTATGGAATATCTGAATCAGACCTTTACTGCTAGACCTGACATACACGACACACCTTTAGAGAATGTAGATGTGACTTTTTACATGAATGGGAGTTGTCATAGACAAACAGACACAGGTGAATTATGTACAGGTTATGCTGTTGTAAATGACGCAGACATCATAGAAGCCAAACCTCTTGGTCCTCCTCACTCAGGCCAGGTGGCAGAGTTAGTAGCACTAACTAGAGCGTGTGAACTGGCAGCAGGCAAATGTGCTAACATTTACACTGACTCGAGGTGGTGCATGATTTC
The DNA here is from genome assembly GCA_031769625.1 of Taudactylus pleione. Taxonomy (NCBI): domain Eukaryota; kingdom Metazoa; phylum Chordata; class Amphibia; order Anura; family Myobatrachidae; genus Taudactylus; species Taudactylus pleione. Next base: position 10,708,420 of record JAUIMM010000052.1, on the reverse strand, counting down.
GGGGCTCTATGGCGTCTGAGAAATTTTATGACAGCAGCAGGCACACCAGTTGCACATTCCCGACACATAAAACATCTTTTAGAAGCAATCCAAATGTTAAAAATGTTTTCTCCCACTGAAAAAATTATGTCTTTCCAAACAATTATGCTGAAATTAATTGAGATGCAAAATTTGTGTTCAATTCAGGAAAAGTCCATTTGGAAGTCCAAGGGATGTGGACAAGAGTCCTCCAGGCTATGAAGGGACGGACAAGGTAAGCCAGTAGCCCCCAAGGCATATTATCCCAGCCTGGCTGAGGTAGCACACGGTCTGACTCATCTGGGAAAACAAGGTATGTGCAAGTTGGTGAGAGCATACTGGTGCGCACCAGGTTTTTCTTCACAAGCAGAAAAGATAGCAATGTCCTGCCTGACCTGCTTGAGGAAGAACATACGGAAAGTGATCCCTACCAAACCGTCCCACATTCCACCGACTGATGGACCATTCCAGGTGATACAAATTGATTTCATCCAATTACCACCCTGCAGGAATTTTAAGTATGTATTAGTGTGCACTGATGTATTTTCTAATTGGGTTGAGGCCTACCCAGCGGCCACTAATACTGCTGCATTTACTGCCAAGAAAATAGTTCAGGAATTTGTATGCAGATATGGTATCCATAAAATCATTGAGAGTGACAGGGGTACTCATTTCACAGGTGATGTTTTTCAAAATATGTGTAAGCTGATGGGTATTAATAGTCGACTTCACACCCCCTACCGACCACAAGCCAGTGCCAAGGTAGAGAGGATGAACGGGACAATTAAAAATAAGTTAAGTAAAATCATGGCAGAGACTGGACTAGGTTGGCCAGAAGCATTACCGTTTGTCCTGCATAGTATAAGGACCACTCCCAGACCCCCTCTAAATCTGTCTTCCTTTGAAATACTGTTCGGTAGACAACCTCATTTGATTATGTCCACAGGAAGACTTGAAAGGTAACAACGAGGTAACTATAAAGTATCTTATATCAATGAGTAAGCAGTTAAAACAACAGCAGCAGAAACTGAAATTGTTGTCCAAAGATATGCCTGAAACTAACTGTCATGATGTAGAACCAGGAGAATATGTTATGATCAGAAATTTCTTGCGTTAAGGTTGTTTGACTGATTGGTGGGAATGTCCGTACCAGGTGCTGCTGACAAGTACTACATCTTTGAAGGTGGCTGAGAGAGATACCTGGGTCCATTCCACTCACTGCAAAATGGTCGATCAACCGGTGGAGAAACAAGTCGGAGTCAAGGCTGATAGCGGGGACCTGTCGCTCGCGAACTTTTTTCGGGAGGATTGAAAAGGTTGTAGTGAGATACCTGAACTAAAAGAAATCTGCAGGTCTTGTTGTGGCAATGGACGGGCCTGCTGTGTTCATTTTCATGTTCTCTTTTAGAGTGTTCATCATCCTGGTCGGTTCGGGAATGTCCAGTTTCTGTGAAGGGGGACCGATTGTGGAGAGGGGAGTTGATGGCGGTGCTGATGGAGTGGAGTTAGAAGGAGTGCAATGCCAATCAGGGGAGTGTCTGACCAATCTTAGTACTGTTATTGTTAAGAGAGCTGTTATTCCGGATACTCGGGGACGGTGTGGAGGTTTATCGTCTGAAGATTCCTGTATTTGTGAGCTTTGTGGGTCCCTAGTTGATGAGAATTGTATCCAACGGTGCCAGCCTAAATATAACCCGTACAAGGGTGGGTATCCTTTAGAGGATTATCATAGCATGGTAGGCAAAGTGTTAAATCAAACTGATTGCTGGGTGTGTTCACATGTGCCACAGGGACAGCATAATGTAGGGTTAGTGCAATTTACGCTGAATATCACTGAAATTTTAGAATTACAGAAAGGGAAAATCTTGGATGGAAAATTCCTCTCATCCAAACCACCTCATTTCAAACTCTATCAATTCCAAGTAGATAGACACTTTTGTGTTTAAACATAACCAACCCCTATAAACCCGGGAGTTGGGAAGTGACAGGGAATAATCAGATGATGACCTTCTCACAAAGAGCTGATAATGAGTCCATAAACCATGATCTGTTATGCTCAATTAAATCTAGTGGGAGACATTTTAGGTACCGGTATGCATTGAGTTCCACCAAAGAAATTATTGGTAAGGTGCCAGATGGTTATTGTGCTAAAATAATACAAACTTGCATGTACCAGATGGAAGACCCAGAAATAGGATTGTTTGCAAGGGAAATGTGCTTAATGATAATGATGCATAGCATTCCTTATGTTCTCCCTGATAATATATATTTTCTATGTGGAAGAAAAGCATATAAGTGGCTCTCCCCGAGTTCCGAAGGTTTGTGTTACCTGGGAAGAGTAGTCCCAGAAGTTATGACCCTCACACATGTTGAAATGCTTGGTATACATAAAAACACACCGTCACCATATCTTCACACACAATATGAACACAGAGGCAAATGAAATATGATACCTGGTGACGTGCACAAAGCCACTCAGTTAATTAGTGAGACAACTGGCTTTCAAGTTTTAGTCGCATTGGATCCCACAAGGATCGCTCGGGGTACATTAAACTTTAGATATATTCAGGAACTTGCTAAATTGATAGATAATATCACCGAGATGTACGATGACACATTTAGGTATACAGGGAGAGAATTGCAAGTGTATAAGAAAGAACTGGTGCAACACAGGCTAGTGTTAAATTATTTAACTCCTGTTACTGGAGGGTATTGCGTAACGTTGGCCACCCAATTGGCGTAAAATGCTGCACCTATGCCACCAATGATACCAGCGACTCCAAGGAGGTGATAGACCGAAAGATGGATGAAATTCTGCAGCTAAAATGGGAATTACATAAGAACCATAATGCTTCAGTGGCTGAAGTAGGGGAGAAGATAGGATAGGTTTCATGGCTGAACCCAGTGAAATGGTTCTCAGGTCTAGGGGAATGGGTCCAGGAAGTGATCGCCAGCATCGGCAAATTCTTAATCCTTATACTGATTGTCATCTTAATAATTGGCATATGTGTCCGGTGTGTTCCTATTGTGTTGAAGTGTGGCAAATGTAAAAATAGAGTAAAATGAAAGAACTAAATTATGATGGTGGTCAGTATGAATACCGAGTTAAATACAGAACTGCATTACAACCCTGAACTAGGAAATACCATAATTTAATGTATTATATTTAGACATGCATAGAATGTATTATTGAAATGTTATTTTAAAACACCTCAGATAATGTAAAGTCTCAAATTTCCCCTTCAAGACTGCCTTTATAGGACTGGTGTATCCCCACACCTTTCACATGTTCTTCCAAGATCCGCGGTGTGCGTATAATAGTAGTTTTATGTCCCCACTCAGAGACACATTATTGATGGATTAAGAACCACCTTGTGCCATCCCATAATAACACTAAATAGTATATAAATGTAAGCCTAAATTATATTTTAAAATCAGATTGTGATAGCATGTTGTTCGCTATCAAAGGGTGGACTGTCGAAGCTGGATAATTGGCTGAGACAAGATCAGTTTAAAATTGGATCGCAGCGACGCCATCTTGCGACTGGCCGCAAGACGCCATCTTGGAAATGAGATCGCAAGACGCCATTTTGCGAATGGCCACCTAAGCGCCATTTTAGATAAACTCACACTTTAGTACATGTGGCGATATTACTATTAGCATCATGCGATTGCATCTTTCACCATTTCTCATACACACATTAATAAGCACAATTGCGCTGTTAACTAGTTGCATATTAGCGAATGCATAAGATCCTGTATGAAAACGCTGAATATTAGCTGTTAACTAGCGTCTTTACATCAAACCCCACATACTCACACATTACATATTCACATACAAGGGCCCTGATTCAGGGCCCTCCTCCATTAATATGGAGGTCCTCCAGGACGCTCGTATAGCTGTGGGTCACCACCCACAGCATATACGAGCGTGCTAAAAGATGGTCGCGATGGTCTTGACCATCGCGACCATCGGACTTGCGAGGGAAACCCTGCGGTCGGGTTTCCCAGCCGCAAGGCCAGGAGTGATTTTGGCTCTATCAGATCCAAAATCACTCCCACTGACATCACTAGTGATGTCAGTGGGGCTGGCTTCAGACGGTAGGCGTTCCCATGGGAACACCTCTGTTTGGCAGGCACGCCCCCAGCACGCCCACCAAAGGGGGCGTGCTGTCAATCAACTTCGACAGCACGCCCCCTTTGGTGCGAGACCCGGAACGATGGAAAGTCCTTCGCTCGCCGGGTCTCGCACATGCGCACGACGGAGCTCCCTCCATCGTGCGCATGCGCAGTGGGGACCATCGACCCACTTGCGAGCATACTGCCGCTCGCGAGTGGGTCTGAATGACCCCCAAGGTTCCATAAGCTTTAAGGTATAAGATTCAAGTATGCACATTTACTATAATTGCTATGAAATAAAGATTATTTCATAACTAAAGTTTTATACGTGATAAGTAAACCATGTTTGGTATTGTACTGATGCGTACTCTCTCAACAGTATTTCGGTAATATCAATGGAGAGATCGCAACATGCATTCTCAACTTATGGACCGCAGAGACTTCAAGCAACAAAATGTATATTATATGAACAACTGTTAGGATTTGCATGAGGCGGGAAACCAGAGACCTCAAGTTGTTAGAGGCTGGACTGTGTCTATTTGAACCAACCTGTTAAATTCCTTGTAACATAAGCCCTCTCCTTTAGGACCAATGGTATTAGCAACAAACTTCTCTATTGTGTTGTTTATTCCTGGGGGGTATAAATATGTGTGCTCTGACCCTGGGTTCCTAGTCTTCATGCTGAATGCTGATTGACGAGGGGTTTCTTGCTGATGCCTAACATCTGGACCAGAGAGCGCTGCGTATGTATAATTGTACTTGGGTCTGTATAATCTCTTTGCGCTAAGATTATATGAGGATCATAGCGTGTAACTGCTGTACTTTTACTTGAATAATACTTTGTGCTTTGGAACCACAGGTTCTAGGTCTGGAGTCTTTATTTACTGTATGACTGCGTACACAAATTAGCGTCATCCTTAGAGGTTTATAGGCAGGATATTAAAAGGTATAGGCAGGGGCATATAGAGGTTCAAAGGCAGTATCGTTAGGGCCAATGTGTGTGTTCATAGTATGTATGTGTAAATCTGGCTCTGATACTAGCCAGTGCCTCCCCAGCCATTTACCTCACCGCACATGACTCTGATAGATATGGGAAGGGAGAGGGCAATGAGAGGGATCCAGCATTCTAATGCTTTCTGTTGGCTGGCAGTTGCAAAATCAGGGAAAGGATCTAAATTATTTGACATTTTTAAATGCAGGTATTTATATTTATTCCCTCTCTTTTCCAGACAGGTCTGAAATTTCCAAGATTTAGACATCTACGAACAGAGCTTAGAACACCAGCTGGCAGCTAGGACATGAATTGTCTTGGCCTTGGTTATTGTATGTACTCCATGCCCTCAGCATGATGAAAACAAGGACGTGGCTCGTGGGTGTGGCATTCCCTGTGAGACCATGCCCCTTGCTACGAGGCCACATCCACTTTTCCAGGAACTCTGCACGTGCAAAACACCCCTCTTATCGTGGTGTCACCCCTGTCATTTTGTTTTTCAATCCTCCCTTGATATTTAGTATACATTCTGGTTTTCTGTGTGTGTATGAATTTACAGCAGTTTTCTCTCGTATATTTCTGTATTTATGTAGTTTCATATATTGGGCGAGATGCACTAAATGGAAAATGCAATAAAAACCCCATTTCCGGGGTTTTACCGCAATTTCCATATGCACTATTGTGTGGCGACTGGTGTCCCGAAGTGGAGGGTAATGCCTATAGAAGCCTATGGGTTCCACCGCATCGCACTGATATGAAGGGTCCCTCCCAGCATGCCCCACGTCCGCCGCATCACTCTGCACATGCGCAGATGGACTCCTGGGTCATAAACCCGGAAGTCCACTGGACCGCGCGGATCGCAAAGGACAGCTCTTATCAGAAGAGCTGTCCTTTGCTGTACTGATCGCATATGTTACTGCATATGCGATCAGTACGAATGCGGTGACTGGCTGTAAGTACCGCACTATGGGCCTGATTCAGAGCCGGACGTTCTGACAGAGTGCTCGCTCTGAATCTGGGCCGGCCTTCTGTTTTTTTAGAGTGGCCTCCTGGCAGCTCGCATAGCTGTGGGTGACCACCCACAGCTATAGTGAGCGGCCAGGAAGATGGTCGCGATGGTCAAGACCATCGCGACCATCGGGCTTGCGACGAGACCCTTGTGGTAGGGTCTCGTTGCCGCAAGCCCCAGAGAGCTTTCGGCACTAATAGAGCTGAAAGTTTTCCCACTGACATCACTTGTGATGTCAGTGGGGCTGGCCCCAGACGGTAGGCGTTCCCATGGGAACGCCTCCGTCTAGCAGCCACGCCCCCAGCCCCCCACCAAAGGGGGCATGCTGTCACTCAACATCGACAGCACGCCTCCTTTGGTATGAGACCCGGAGCGACGGTTTGCCCGTCGCTTTCCGGGTCTCGCGCATGCACACGACGGAGCCGGCTCTGTCGTGCGCATGCGCACTGGGCCACCATCGACCCACTTGCGAGCGCAATCAGGCCCTATGTTAGTGCGTCCCGCCCATTATGTGATAGATTGACATGGCACTGGTTTATGCACCAATTCATGCCACATCCCCACTGTAGCTCCACCCACATTATCCACAGCTCCGCCTACCTCTACCTCTCCCCCCATTCCCCCAAAGGGCCCTGCCTATTTTGTCACTACCAGGCCCCACAATTTCTGATGGCAGCCCTGCTAAGGAGAGTGTACAGTTATGTTATTCATGAAACCAGCATGTTGGAGGCTATATATTGCTCACTATAGGAAATTAGCATAGTGAGGAGCACAACATACTGTAACACAATAACAGAATAACCAATTACTGTACCTAACGTGGTTACTAATTAAGCTTTATAAGGGCCCGTAAAATACGAATGTAGCATGACTATACAGATATGGTATAGTTTGTCGACATTCTTAATGCTGACATGAGAATGTTGACATGGTCATAATGTTGACAAGCAGCATGTGGACACTGATGAAATATCGACATGATTAGAATGTGGACAAAACATCCCTGGTGGTCTAGCGATGACTTACCTGGTATGATGGGTACAGCGGCTCCAGCGTTGTCTTCCGGGTCTGGTAGTCAGCTGACTATGCCTTCCGGTGGATCCAGCAGTGTTTCCGGCTGTGAGCTTGCCCAACTCCCAACCCTAACCTTCCCCCAATGCCTAACCCTATCCTCTCCTGCTGTGACTTAACCCTAACCTCCCCACCAGTAGCCTAACCCCAACTCTCCCCTGCTGGTCCCTGCCGACATTCTGCACATACCGACATTTTCAATGTCGACATTTTATCTACATCATGACTATACTACACTGGGTGACTTCTTCCATCAGCAATGCAGGTAGTAAAGTGTGAAATTGTATTAACATAATCCGTAGATCATCCAAATAATAGTCAAGTAAATATTTATAAATATAGAGTAATTAACTGAAATGCATGCAAATATATTCTATATGATATTAGTGTAGGAACAAAATTATGTTTGAAGATTACATGACTGTATGTGTTTTTAGTATTTTTCCTCAAAGTTAATTTTTTAATTTACTTTTTTTAATGCAAAATCGGTGCATCAGCCTGATATTGCTAAAATGAAAACTATCACCAAAATACCAACTTGGTTTTAGAAATAAAAATGAAAATGTGGTACACTCAGCTTTGATTCTGTGTCCATAACCATTTATCCATACTTATTATTATTATTATTAATATTATTACCAGTTATTTATATAGCGCACACATATTCCGAAGCACTGTACAGAGAATATTTGGCCATTCATATCAGTCCCTGCCCCAGTGGAGCTTACAATCTATATTCCCTATCACATGTACACACACGTGTACATGCATCTGTATGTGTTTGTATTGCAGAGATGTTTTTTGGGAAAGGCTTGCTACATTTCAGTGTGTTCAAAGAATGCCAAAGCATGTCATCATAATAGAAAACAAGCCATATTTATGGGAAGGCATCATCTACGCACCCACTAGGGATTAACAAGAGCGTTTATATTAGCCTTGTGTTGTACTTTTTACATGTAGAAACCCTTTTGAAATGAATAAGATTTTAGAATGAATAGAGCTTCACAGAACTGTCAATTGTTTTTTCCACCACAACAAATTGTGTAGGCAACTAGTTGTGATTGGGTAATGGGAGCCCTATCAACTCAGCTGTCAGTCTTCCTACAGTGGGGATCCTAGTGGAACAGTTAAAGTATTAAAATTTTTATTTATATTCTTCTGCATTGTATTTTTATTAGAGATGAGCAGTTTTGCTTTTTTCCCAGTAGATTATAATAACATTTCACATGGATTAAAAATTAAAAGATTTGACCTTGGATTATCAATAACGAAGACTTTTTTTTTATTACTATTGTTTTATTACTATTAATAGAGTGGTGAATTGGGAACCTTTTAGTTCAATAGAAGTTAATGTAGAAATTATGTTAATTGTTATGGATTACTTACCCTTATAGTGGGACCAATGGCCTGGCAAATTTGCCACAGCAGGGGTCCCAATAGTTTTTATAATCCCAATCCCACAACACAAGGGGCCAGAACTTTTCCAAAAAAATAAGTCTAATCACTAGAGGTACCAAACCCGTGCGATAGCCTGGATTGGTTAAATATCAGTTCAGATTTTCCTGCCAAGTTCAGATTTTTCCTGCCAAATTTTGGGTCTCAGAGAGAGGGAAAAGGTAATCTTTCATGAACAAACATCAGCTTTCATGGACAAAAGTCCATGAGAGATGATGATTGTCCATGAAAGATGACAAAAGTCCATGAAAGATGATGTTTGTCCATGAAAGACGACATTTTGCCTCCTTCTGAGATTTTCTGAACCGATCCGAGCCTGCACATCTGTATTTCGAATTTTTATTTCCTTATGTATCAAGCTTTTTCCAATTACCTCAATAACCCATTCAATTCTTTGGAGTTTTTACTAGAGATGAGCGGGTTCGGTTCCCAGAGAACCGAACCCACCCGAAATTTAGCATATCCGAGTCGGATCCAAGCAGACTTGGAGGTTCCCACCTTACTCGGTTCTCAAAACCGAGGCAAAACCATAGAGATGGAAATCTTGCGGTTTGCAAGCTTTCGTCTCTGTGTTCAATGTAGTATATAGGGACCACGCGACAGACGCCATTTCACTCCGGTTGTGGAGACTGAACAGGGAGGATGGGTAGTGTAGGGCTGGGCTGGTGCTATCTGCTGTGTCCTGGGCTGGTGCTGATCCATTCTGGTCTCTGGTCACGGTGCTGTCTCCTGAGTCCTGATCCATTCCGGTCTCTGGTCACAGTGCTGTCACTATCACTGTGCTGTCTGCTGATCCATTCTGGTCACGTTGCTGTCACTGTCACTGTGCTGTCTGCTGATACATCGGGGCTCTCTGCTGTGTCCTGGGCTTGTGCTGTGTTCATCTCTGGGCCCAAGTTCTGGACTCCAAAATAAAAAAAATAAAAAAATTGTCTTTATTATATATTTTTTTCTTCTGTGTGTGCGTGGGTGATAAGGTGCATACACACACACAACGATTTTGTTACCAACGATTTTATGAACGATTTTATGGACGATTTTCTGTCAGATAATCTGTCAGATTTTTTAAAGTGTAGTGAACGATTTTCTTGAACTACAAACGATTTTTGCATATTCCCGTAATGAAAATCGTTCAGTTGACAAGTCTGACTGAACTACAAACTACAAACGTGAACGCGCATTAACGATAATCGTTCATCGTTTGACTCAGAAAGTGAACAATTTTTTCAAACGATTATTGTTAAACGATATCGTTTAACGATAATCGTTAAAAAAATCATTGTGTGTATATGCAGCTTTATGCTTAACCACATTAGTGCACAAGAACCAGCGACTCCAGTTGTGTTCAATCAAAACACAAAAAAATACAAGTGTCTTATATAGTTATATTTTTTTCTTCTGTGTGTGCGTGGATATTAGGCTTAACCACATTAGCGCACAAGATCCAGCGACTCCAGTCGTGTTCAATGAATAAAAAAAAACCAATGCAAGTGTCTTATATTGTTATATTTTTTTCTTCTGTGTGTGCGTGGGTGTTAGGCTGAACCACATTAGCGCACAAGATTCAACGACTCCAGTCGTGCTCAATCAAAAAAAACAAACAATTAAAGTGACTTATATATTTATTTTTCTGTGTGCGTGGGTGTTAGGCTGAACCACATTAGCACACAAGATGCAGCGACTCCAGTCGTGCTCAATCAAAAAAAAAAATTAAAGTGTCATATATTTTTTCCTTCTGTGTGTGCGTGGGTGTTAGGCTGAACCACATTAGTGCACTAGATCGAGCGACTCCAGTCGTGCTCAATCAAAAAAAAAACAATACAAGTGTCTTATATAGTTATATTTTTTTCTTCTGTGTGAGTGTGGGTGTTAGGCTTAACCACATTAGCGCACAAGATCCAGTGACTCCAATCGTGCTCAATCAAAAAAAAATTAAAATTAAAGTGTCATATTTTTTTCTACTGTGCGCTCGTGGGTGTTAGGCTTAACTGCAGTAGCGCACAAGAGCCAGCCAGCAATGCATGTTGCAACCTTGTGCTGCCCGACAACAGTTGTGCTCCAAAAAAAACTCTGGGGCCAAGTTCTTCTGGAGCTGACAAAATATAAAAATCATCATTTGTCTTTTTTTCTAATAATTTTGTGTGTGCGCACGACTGCACGTGTGAATTATGTAACCGCACCTTAGCTACACTATTGGTGATTGTGACACTGCTTCTAGACTGCAGAAAAAATATTGAGGGCTATCACATGACAGGAGAGCAAGGCCAAGAACCACATGTTGCAGCTGCTGCCAGCAGTGCAAGGCCGTCAACTTCCTCGACCTCTAGGGTCCATGCCCCTGGGCTTAAGTCACGCCATCAATATGGTAAAGCAAGTTTTACTGAAATTAAGAAAAAAAAATGTAAAGGATATTTGCCTTTAGATAAACAAAAAATTGGCAATATGCCATTCACTACACAAAGTGGAAAGGAAAGGATAAGGCCTTGGCCTTTTTTTTATGAAGACTGCTATAGTAGTACTTGTAGTAGTAGTGGTGGTGCTCCAATTAAAAATTTGAAAGTTGTTAAGACAGCTCCGGAAAAACCAACTGTGTGCCCTGAGAAATCGAAATCACAAATACCCGAGGAGAGTGCAAGTGTGTCCGCGGATGCCATGTGTGAGCCCGACCTAAATACTAATGTACTGGAGGATCCTCCAAGTTCCAACATTTGTGTGCCCTCTGTAAATGTGGGGAAGGGCAGTCAACATCTTGCACACGTAGTCATTGAGGATGCTTCTGTGGAATTGCACATGGAGGAGGATGATATTTTGGTGGATGAAGGCACTAAGGATGATGAGGATGTTGATGATGAAGATGTTGGTGATGAGGATGTTGATGATGAAGATGTTGGTGATGAGGATGTTGATGCCGAGGATGTCCTTTGTGTAAGTAAGGCAACAGCTGTTGCCCATGGTTTGAAAAAACCAAAGCCCATTGTTGTCATGCCAGGACAAAAGACAAAAAAATCTACTTCTCACGTGTGGAATTATTTCCATCCCGATACGGAAAACAGTTGTCAAGCCATATGTGCCCGTTGCCATGCAAGAGTGAGTAGAGGGAGGGACCTAAACCACCTAGGAACCTCCTCCTTGTTACGTCATTTGGCGCGCATTCATCAAATATCAAAGTGTACGTCGCCAAGTTCCAAAACTCAAAATTTAACAAGTCCAGTGTCACCTACCTGCTCCCTCTCTGTGACATCCAAGTGCCTTCGATCTCCAACACCAATACCTGCTTCATCAACATCCTTATTAGTCATCGGAAGTAGCCCTGCTGCATCCAATGTTGGTTTTCGAAGCATGATTGACTCCTCTCCTATCCGTGATTCCTCAGAAGGATCCTTGATGATTACACCTGTTGCTGCTGCTGCTGTTGCTGTCAATGGATCTTCATCCCAGAAGGGGACCAGGAGGAAGACTACTTGTAGCGTATCCTCCTAAAAACAATTAACTGTTAAACAATCGTTTGCAAGGGCAAACAAGTACGACAGAAATCACACAGTTGCACAACGGATTACAGACGCCATAACAGCTATGCTGGTATTAGATGTGCGTCCAGTATCCGCCATTACTGCAGTGGGTTTACAACAGTTAATTCAGGTCCTGTGTCCTCGCTACCAGATCCCTTCTAGATTCCACTTTGCTAGAAGAGTAATTCCAAATCTGTACAAGGACATTAAAAAAAAACTTTATTAATGTCCTCAGAAATGTCGTTGTACCCACTGTCCACTTGACCACTGATATGTTTACAAGTGAGACAGGGCAAACTAAGGATTACATGACTGTGACAGCCCATTGGGTGGGTGTATTGCCTACAACAGCAGCAGCAGCAGCAGCAGCAGCAACATCTCCCAAAAGACAGCTGATACAGAGGTAGGCTACTCTTTGTATAACTGGTTTCACTAAGAGGCATACCGCTGAGAACCTCTTAGAAAAACTCAGGGAAATCATTGCTAAATGGCTTACCCCACTTGGACTCTCCTTGGGATTTGTGATTTCAGACAATGCCACCGATATTGTGAGAGCATTACATCTGGGCGAATTCCAACATGTCCCATGTTTTGCTCACACAATTAATTTGGTGGTGCAACGTTTTTTAAAAAGTGACACGGTCGTGCAGGAGATGCTCTCGGTGGCCCGCAAAATATCCGGACATTTTAGACATTCGGCGACCGCTTGTCGAAGATTGCATGACCAGCAGGTACAGTTAAATTTGCCCTTCCATCAGCTGAAGCAAGAGGTAGTAACTCGGTGGAATTCTACCCTCTATATGCTTCAGCGGATGGAGGAACAGCAAAAGGCCATCCAGGCGTATACAACGGACTATGACATAGGCCGTGGAGGGGGAATGCACCTTACTCAAGTGCAGTGGAGAATAATTTCTGTGTTGTGCAAGGTTCTCAAACCCTTTGAACTTGCCACACGTGAAGTTAGTTCAGACACTGCCAGCTTGAGTCAGGTCATTCCCCTCATCAGACTTTTGCAAAAACAGCTGGAGAAACTGAAGGAGGAGCTGAAACAGAGCGATTGCACAAAGTATGTCGGACTGGTGGATCAAGCCCTTAATTCACTTCACCAGGATCCTTGAGTCATCAATCTATTGAAATCTGAAAAATATATTTTGGCCACAATTCTGGATCCTAGGTTTAAGTCCTACCTTTTGAGTTTTTTTCCAAAATACCAAAATCTAAAACTATGCAAAGAGCTGTTGGTCAAAAAATTATCAGCTGCAGCTGCATGTGAAACGCCTTCATCTCCTCCTTCAGTTTCAACAGCTGCCAGGAAAAAACTAAATTTCCTTACAGAATGCCTGCTGGTCATGCAGATCAGTCGCCAAAAAATGACATCTGGTCGGACCTGAGAGAACTGCCTACTAGTGACATGTCTTCTACCGTGACTATGTGTGATACGGTCTCCATTCACAGAATGGTGGAGGCCTATTTCAGAGATAACATCCTAATAGACATGTCAGACAGTCCCTTTCAGTACTGGCAGGAAAAAGAGGCGATTTGGAGTCCCATACGCAAACTGGCTTTGCATGACTTAAGTTGCCCACCCTCCATTGTGTACTCCGAAAGAGTTTTCAGTGCAGCTGGCAACCTTGTCAGTGATCGGTGTAGGAGGTTACTTCCTCAAAATGTGGAAAAGATGATGTTCATTAAAATGAATTACAAATTACACGAGGAAGACCTCTACCAACAATTACATTAAAAAATTACAGAGGCGCCTATGGTGGATTTCAGCGGGGATGAATTAATATTGTGTGAAGAAGAGGATGTTCACACTGATGGGTATGACGAGGATGAGGACAACTTGTAATGTGAAGCCAGTTTGTGTATGAGATCAGCTTGTTTTATGGAGGGTCCAAACAAAACAATAATTAGAGCCACAATTGGCAGTCCTTGTCACTGAAATGATTGGTTTGTTAAACTGTCCTGTTTCGTATACAACATAGGAGTGGGTGGGAGGGCCCAAGGACTATTCCATCTTGCACCTTTTTCCTTTCCATTATGTGCTGGTTGGGGCATTGCTGCCTGACATTTTAAATTAATATTATGGTTGGTTTAGGATCCAATGAATTGTTTTTCAATTAATTTTTGATCAATTTAACAGCCAGGGGCTGCACCCAATGAATTGTTTTTAAATTAATTTATTATCAATTTAACAGCCAGGAGCTGCACCCAATGAATTGTTTTTTAATTAATTTATTATCAATTTTGCACCTGGCTGTCACTGTCATTGGCGTAGCTGTGCAGGGGTGCTGTGCTCCTATCTGTCGAGGGGCTGCTGCCCAAAATAAAACAGTTTTTTTGTGTGAATGTAAGCCACACCTGTCATTGGCATAGCTGCGCAGGGGTGCTTTGCTGCTGTCTGTCAAGGGGCTGCATGAATATTGCAATGAAAACTTCTTTAAGTTATTGGGTTACAAAAAGCTTTTTTTAAATTTTAAACATAACAGAAATGTTATCCTAACAGCTTATAAAGTTATATGCTCTAAAAAACTAAAGCCTATATTTGTAAAAATTCTGACAAAAGAGAGACTGACACCACGGCTAAACATAAGAGTCACCTTCTAGATGTGAATTGTCTCATTTGCATGGGGAAAACCCAAACCTCAGATGAGATGGATCTCAGCCAGTGGACAACATTGAAATCACCATTAAAAAGTCACAATGGAAGACTACAGTGTGGAGATTCTTTCTTCACAGTCAGGAGAGGCCTCAGAGAACATGAAAAAACAGATGCTCTAGGTGCTGAACTTCAAGTGATTTCTCCATCATGTTCTGCAGTGTGAAAAGGTTTCATTCACATGTTTTCTATAAAGCAGTTCAAAGTTACAGCCTTTAAAGTGTCTGGCTATAACACCCACCTTTGCCAGGAATTACCAAAGATTATTACAAGCAAAGGATACATCTGTCCAGAATCTGCCTGGGAATTCATGGATCGTATTTGGCCTGAATGCATTAAGACATCCAGTGATTCTGTCACTGTATTCTGTAGCCCACTTTATTCCTACCTGAATCACAAACTGAAATACAGAATAGTAAGCACAGACAACATGGAGGCCTTTGTTATTCCGCTGCCTGCATGCCAACCAATACCTCCCAGACTACACCCACTGGGGGGACCAGGTCTTGATAATGACCATCCCCATCTGTGGCTAGGCCTTCTTCTTTCAAACCATCCATGCTGGACTTCCTGTCCAAAAAGGGTAAGCAGTGTACAGAAAGAGGAGCTAGATGTCCCCAATGACAAATTTATTTTCTTCTATCATAGATGATGTGGAGAGATAAGAGCTTCAGATGTTGGAAGTACAGGGGCTCCCACCTATTTGGCTTCCCTCCAGAGAAAAGAGCTCTGTTCCACAGGAAGTGTCTATGCCTGAGCTGATAGGTAGATAGTCTCTGTCTGTTAGTAAACACCCTTCAGTAGATGGCAACCCAGAATAACAACAACTATAATATAAATAATGTGTCCACTGATAGGTAACCACCCTGATCCCTTAACAGCAACATACCCCATATGGCCAACTCATAACATGACACCCAGTTAAAAGGCTCCTCTTCCTTACGACACTAATTCAGTCGCCATGGTTGATCAATCAGCCATGTGTGGTCCACCCAATTTTTGGCCTTCTGCATAACATTCACATATCTAAGAAGAAGTGGACAGTGGGAACAATGACAATTTGAAGGCCACTAACCAACTTTGTTTTTTTTAATGTCCCTGTACAGATCTGAAAATTCCATTACAGAACAGAAGGTTTGCAAAGGATTATTTAAGTCAATTGTCTATTTAATTTTGGAAAGCATGCTTCCTGGTCCCCTTCTGGGATGAAAAAAATCAACTCCCAGCAAGCAGGCATGGCGCTCAAAAAAGACACAACGTAATACCTTAGGTCTGAAATGTTGTATTTGCTGCTCTGTTCCACTTGTTCACAATATATCTCATATGATTAAGTGGACAGTGGGAACAACGGCAGTTTGAAGGCCACTAACTATGTTTTTTTTATGTCCCTCTACAGGTTGGGAAATGCCTTTAGTAGATTTGCAAAGCATTATTTAAGTCAATTGTTTATTTATTTTGGAAAGCACGCTTCCTAGTCCCCTTGTGAGCTGTGAGGTGGTCAAAATTGACTGGAAACGAGTGGAAATAAATGGTATTGAGGTTATTAATACTGTAGGAACAAAAAAGGGCAATTTTATGTGATTTTAGCTGCTTTTTTATTTTTTTAAGAAAAAATCCAGATCCAAAACCAAAACCAAAACACGAGAACAAAACACGGAGGTGAGGTTTTGGCAAAACCAATCCAGATCCAAAACCAGGGGAGATCCAAAACCAAAACACGAGGGTCGGGGCACATATCTTGTTTTTACATGTAGCACACCTACTCAAGGGATGGCTAGCAACTTTTGGCCTTGGGGCAAACACAAGTAAGTGGCTGAGGCTATTCTACTAATGTGCCCGAAACATAAATATGGGCCCTGATGAAGACTATGGGGTAGTGGTTGTCTAAATCGGGTGTGCTTATATAAAGGCAAAATTGTTATATAATAAAGTTATAATCAAATACAAACATCTACCAGTCCTATTTGAATAGTATTCTGTATCCTTGTGACCAAAACACAATATGGAGAGTATTGTTGTGAGCGCCTTATAGTACATAGAGCATCCTATAAGCCCTAAACAATACAAAGAACATCCTTGTGACAGTCACACAATACAGAGAGCATAATTGTGACACCACACAATTCAGAGTTTATGCTCACTAGCAATATCATGTCCTCCATAACCACATCATGCCCACCCCTATAGCCACATTGTGCCCACTCCAGCCATATCTTGTGTAATTTTGAATGTCTTCGGGTCTGTGTCCAGGGCCATAGCTAGGGTAGTGCGGCCGGTGCCATCGCACAGGGCACCACAAGTCAGGGGGCGATGTTTGTGCCTGTCAAATTTCTGTTTATTATCATTCTTGCTTGTAGCTTCCTCTTATTTCATTCCCAGCATCTCCTGGCCTCTCCTATCTCTTCCCTGGCCCTTCCCCATGAAGCCATGGACCATTTTTGGGTGCATTATGTCCCTTTGAAAAATGAGGGGGGTGCCAATGCTCTTTCTAGCACAGGGCACCAAAAAGTCTAGTTACGGTTCTGTCTGTATCTTACTGTCCTGTTAGTGCTTGATATGGCCGTGGGCCATTATATAGGGAAGGGTTTTTGGGCCTTGAGACTGCTAACTTTTTTTTTCAGTCAGCAACCATTGGCGATCGCAGCGGAGCAAAGCTGTGCCGAATTGGCCCAGAATGCCCCAGCAGGTTCCGGAAACCTCATTGAACATCTGTACCACTTATGTGCTGAACATATTGTATTCACTAACACATATTAGCTGCATATCAGATGTATGCACAAAAGCCTAGCACTTATATGTGCTTTGTCTCTCATTTTGCTCTTGTGCTTTTTTTGACTGTGCAGCTGAAACAATATACTGTTAATTATTGTCATTGTATGCAAGGTATAAACATCTGTTCAGCTACTAATTGTGTACCAATATTGTTTATACTTGTTTTCCAAATGAGAAAAAAGGGATGTTATTAAAACATGTATGCTTTACATTCACTTAGTTTGCAAGTGTTTAATTTGTAACTCAACACAGCATTCATTTCGTGTGCATAATTTTGACTCACTGACGTAGTAAGAAATTTCAGGTATGCATAGAGAAAGCACATGTTTCTGTATCATAGTTCAGCATCAGTGAAGGATAAAATGGATTAGACTGCAAACATTATCATTAGTTTATAGATCAGATCACTGTGACTCTGATCTGACAGCAGGTATTACACAAGTTACCGTCCTTGCAACAAACTATTGATGTGAAATGATACAATATCTAATCACTTGTAAACAAACCATAAACAATTGTACTAACACAACTTCATCAATAATTGAAGGAAACATAATATCTTAAATAGTTCTGCATACATGAGAACATCTCAGTGATAAAAACATCTATAAAAGTTTAAATACCTTCAAAGAATTTAAAATATTTGGACATTTTACCAAAACTATAAATGCAGTTTTGATTCATGTTCCTGATACCATGAGAAAGGTGGTGCAATGTAATTGTCATACGGTTGGGAAAGTGGTTATGTAAAGTTTTTGCTGATATGTCAGCAAACACTTTTCAGCTATTTTACAGGCAGCTTTCTGTACCTGCATTAAATATGTTACTGTAAACTTAGCAATGCAAAGTACTGTACTAAAAGATTCAATTTGAGACATCACCTTTTACAGTTTGTAGAGTTAACTACAATAGCAGAATCAGACAGCATCTAGTGTTCACTCTAGCTCCGGCGTGAGGCAGGGCGCCGGAGCTAGAGAGGGCACGTTCGTGCGCGCGAGACTGAGAAGGGGGCGTGGTCATCGAAAAGGCGGCGTGTCTATAAGACGCGTCCCCTTTTCGTCACTCTTGGGGGCGTGCCCGGCACTTACGGACACGCCGGGCAGCCCCCAAGCCCTGCAGACAGGGAGAATAGATGCCGGGCGCATGCGCCCGGTGTCTATTCTCCGGCGGTGACCGGGTCACCGCACATTTCTTCACCCGCGGGACACTGCGACCCGCGGGTGAAGACGGCTCCCGCAGGCTGTTAGGGCAGGGCGCTTTTTGCCCTCCTTTTGGAGGGCAGGGCGCTTTTTGCCTTCCAGAAAGAGGGCAGGGCACCGCGCCCCGCTAAAAAAGCCTAGCGGGAATGCTAAGCATCTATTTAATATAAAAATCTTTGTTATAGACAAGTTCAAACTGTACTTATACACATGGTTTGAAGCAAAGGCCTGTGCTATCCATGCTTCTCCTGTTATCCCTGACCTTATGGTTTCAGGGTCGAGGAGAAAATTGCCTTATATGCAGAAGATATGTTATTGTCTTTGGGCCTGATTCAGAGACGGACGGATCTGCAGAACCGCACACAAGCGGCTGTGCAAATCCGTCCACCTCCGATGCAAATGCAGAAGGAGGTGTCAGACACCTCTTTGCTGCATTAGCGATCCCAGCACTGCGACCGGTGTTACAGGCTGGGATCACAATCGAAACCATTGCGACAGATGGTTACGATGGTTACTTCTTTGGTCAGCCTGCGGGAGCTGAAGCTTCCTGTAGCCTGACTGGGTGCTGGCCAGGTAAGAGGCCAGTAATCTGCATCCGTCGGTGCACACCCTGGACTAGTCCTTCCCTGAAAATGGGGTTGACATGCCCCCATTTCTGGGAATGGTGACCAGGCATGCCCCTGCTCCGCCCCCCCAAATGCCGCAGCTCGGGGGGGGGTCAGCAAACGAGATCGCAGGGCCCATTTTGGACATGCACAGAATGGGTCCTGCACGGGCACAGACTCCTAACAATCGGAGATGTGCGTACATCTCTGAATCAGGCCCTTTGTCACATACTACTACCTCACTTCTAGCTCTTTTGGCAATGGTGGAGGTGCTTGGTTCTTTCTCGGGCGTATGGATTAACTGGAATTATTAATGGAAGAGCAGTGTTCCTTGTACTTCCCACCTTGTCTCAACTGTCCACTTACCCCTACGTACCTGTCCCACAACATTTACACCACCACATACCTGTCCCACATCAATTACATCTCCATGTACCTGTCCCACATCATTTACACTCCAAGTACCTCTCCTACATCATTTACAACTCCACATACCTGTCCCACATCAATTACACCTCCATGTACCTGTCCCACAACATTTACACCTCCATATATCTGTCCCACAACATTTACACCTCCACGTACCTGTCCTACATCATTTACACCTCCACGTACCTGTCCCACCTCAATTACACCTCCACGTACCTGTCCCACATCAATTACACCTCCACGTACCTGTCCCACATAATTTACACCTCCACCTACCTGTCCCACATTATTTACACCTCCACCTACCTGTCCCACATCATTTACACCTCCATATACCTGTCCCACATCATTTACATCTCCACGTACTTGTCCCACATCACTTACACCTCCATGTACCAGTCCTACATCATTTACACCTCCACGTACTTGTCCTACATCATTTACACCTCCACGTACCTGTCCCACATTATTTACACCTCCAGTTACCTGTCCCACATCATTTACACCTCCATTAACCTGTCCCACATCAATTACACCTCCACGTACCTGTCCCACATCAATTACACCTCCACGTACCTGTTCCACATCAATTACACCTCCACGTACCTGTCCCACCTCAATTACACCTCCACGTACCTGTCCCACATCAATTACACCTCCACGTACCTGTCCCACATCATTTATACCTCCTCGTACCTGTCCTACATCATTTACACCTCCACATACCTGTCCCACATCAATTACACCTCCATTAACCTGTCCCACATCAATTACACCTCCACGTACCTGTCCCACATCAATTACACCTCCACGTACCTGTTCCACATCAATTACACCTCCACGTACCTGTCCCACCTCAATTACACCTCCACGTACCTGTCCCACATCAATTACACCTCCACGTACCTGTCCCACATAATTTACACCTCCACCTACCTGTCCCACATTATTTACACCTCCACCTACCTGTCCCACATCATTTACACCTCCATATACCTGTCCCACATCATTTACATCTCCACGTACTTGTCCCACATCACTTACACCTCCATGTACCAGTCCTACATCATTTACACCTCCACGTACTTGTCCCACATCATTTACACCTCCACGTACCTGTCCCACATTATTTACACCTCCAGTTACCTGTCCCACATCATTTACACCTCCACTTACTTGTCCTACATCATTTACACCTCCACTTACCTGTCCCACATAATTTACACCTCCAGTTACCTGTCCCACAACATTTACACCTCCACTTACTTGTCCTACATCATTTACACCTCCACTTACCTGTCCCACATAATTTACACCTCCACGTACCTGTCCCACAATATTTACACCTCCACTTACCTCTCCCACATCATTTACACCTCCACATATCTGTCCCACAATATTTACACCTCCACATACCTGTCCCACATCAATTACATCTCCATGTACCTGTCCCACATCATTTACACCTCCACATATCTGTCCCACAATATTTACACCTCCACATACCTGTCCCACATCAATTACATCTCCATTTACCTGTCCCACATCATTTACACCTCCACTTACCTCTCCCACATCATTTACACCTCCATGTACCTGTCACACATCATTTACACCTCCTCTTACCTGTCCCACATCATTTACACCTCCGTGTACCTGTCCCACATCATTTACACCTCCATATACCTGTCCCACAGCATTTACACCTCCAAGTACCTCTCCTACATCATTTACACCTCCACATACCTGTCCCACATCAATTACACCTCCATGTACCTGTCCCACATCATTTACACTTCCACATATCTGTCCCACAACATTTACACCTCCACTTACCTGTCCCACATCAATTACACCTCCACATACCTGTCCCACATCATTTATGCCTCCACGTACCTGTCTTACATCATTTACACCTCCACATACCTGTCCCACATCAATTACACCTCCATGTACCTGTCCCACATCAATTACACCTCCATGTACCTGTCCCACATCAATTACACCTCCATGTACCTGTCCCACATCAATTACACCTCCATGTACCTGTCCCACATCATTTACACCTCCAAGTACCTCTCCCACAACATTTACACCTCCACGTACCTGTCCTACATCATTTACACCTCCACGTACCTGTCCTACATCAGTTACACCTCGCAAAAGGGGCGTTTTTTTATTGAATCCGCACAGGAAAATAGAAAATAGTAAGTATATTGTTTATTCCCAGCCCATTATATATATAATTGTTGTCTAATTGAAGACACCCTAATTAATTTTCTTATGGCTGGTGGTGCACTATGGGAAAAAGTCAATATACATATATATTGTGTGTAGAATCATACAAGAGTGATTCCAAAGCAAAGAATTTCCCTTAGAGGTGCACTCTTTTTTGACAAAGAAATTGTCTAAGACATAACTTTTAATAAATTCATAAGATAATAAATTTTTATGGATTCCATAATACAAACAAAGAACATATATTAATACAACATACAAATATGTACCCGCAGTCAGTTTAGAGACAATTATCCTGCTGCGGTATTCCTCAATAAAGAGACAATCTAAGACAATCTATTAGTTTCCTGACCTCAATTTTACTTCTATTATAAAAAGTCTGTATATTTCTTCCTTCTCATCCTCTTTTCCTTTTTAGGCCATCTTGTGAGCAATCTCATACATGGACCAAATCCTTGCATGAAGGATTTAGGGCCTGATTCAGAGCCGGTCGCTATTTGCGGTCGTTCGTTCAACAAAAAGGGGTGGCTATTCAAATGAACCGTTCGCTCTCTGCGGTCTGTTGACGCCTCTATGTCTGAACGAGCGAACAAAACTTGCGGTTGTAATTTTGAAAAAGACGCCCTCTGGCCGCTCGCACCATACGTCATGTCCGCTATTTATTAGATTAATCGAGTACATCGAACAGCGTATGAACTGCTCGCTATTCTTGTTGCTGGTGTTTGCTACCACAAATTTGCGAGCAGTTCTGACTATAAAATTACCCAGTGACGTGGTCAATGACGCAGCTGTTTTAATTATGCACACCCATAAAACGCCCGTTTTGACCTTTAAGCACGCCTGCGTTCTGATTTCCACTCCCCGTTTTCAAGCACCTTCCCCTGTTACCACCCACATAAACATACATACTGTCACACACCTAAACATACATACTGTCACACACATAGATATTGTCACGCACAGACATACATACTGTCACACACAGACATACATACTGTCACACACATAAACATACATACTGTCACACACATACTATCACACACATAAACATACATACTGTCACACACATACTATCACACACATAGATACTGTCACCCACATATGCAGTCACACATACATACTGTCATACACATACTGTCACCCACATATGCAGTCACACACATACATACTGTCATACATATACTGTCACACACATATGCAGTCACACATACATACTGTCACACACATACACATACTGTCACACACATATGCAGTCACACATACATACTGTCACACACATATGCAGTCACACATACATACTGTCATACACATACTGTCACCCACATATGCAGTCACATATACATACTGTCACACACATACACATACTGTCACCCACATATGCAGTCACACATACACATACATACTGTCACACACATATGCAGTCACACATACATACTGTCATACACTTACTGTCACCCACATATGCAGTCACACATACATACTGTCAGCCACATATGCAGTCATACACATATACTCATACATACATATATACAGACACACAGTCACATACACATACATACTATCACACACATATGCACTCACACACATACACATACATACTGTCACACACATATACATACATACTGTCTGTCACACACATGTCACAAATACACTTAGATAATACTATAGTCTCCCACTTACCTAACACTCTGCAGCTGCTGCTCCTCCTCCTCCTCCTCTCAGTGCTCCCATCCATGCTGCTCCTGGCCCTGACTTCAGGCAGTGCCGTGTAGCTCAGCCCCCTACTCTGACTACGCCTCCTCCATTCTTCTCAATTAATTTTAGATCGCAGCTGCTGTAGCTGCGATCAAAGACTGGGGACAGAGAGGGGGAGGGGGACACACAGGGGCACTTGAGCAGCCTACCGACGTCTTGCTGCACCTGCTGGCCTTATGTTTGCAGAATGCACGAGGAGGGGAGGAGGGCGGGGCGATGTACCGAACCTGTGCTGCTGCTTAACTTACCTTTCCTGCCGGTCCTGGGGCCTCTCCACTTCTTACACTATTAGCAGCCCGGGCCTCAGCACTGCTAGTTGTGACAGGCAGACGGAGGGCTGCCTGTCAAGAAAGAGACTGCTAAGATTTGGGCGGGTGACGTGTATAGGGGGCGGGGCCACAGGTGACAACCCAATCGGCCCACCGGGAATCTTCCTGCTGTAGGTAATGGCCAATCCGCCCCTGCTGATAGGTAGAACGATATAGCACGGTTTATAATTTTTTGGGCTCTTACCTGTATTTATGACTACTGGATCATTAAGATATAGTAATCATTTTATTTTGATTTATTATATTTTTTTATAACCAGTGTATAATATAATTATCTTGATTTATTATACTCCCTAATTATATGATTTTGACACTATTTGTATCACAGGATATATATATTAAAGAGGGTGAATATATATCCTTTTCACATCTCCCTCCCTTTTTTATTTTTATTATTATTATTTTTATATTTTTTTATAAATAAGTTTTCACTTCCTTATCCACAATTTACTGTTTTCTATTGTACACTTAATTAGTTGAACACAAAATATCTTTTCTTTTTTTTTCTTTTTTTATTAAGATGTATAAGTCACAATAATGGATCACTTATTGTCCTATATTAGATGATTGGACTCTTTAGGGATTAATTTCCCTTATTATATTCACTTTGTCACTTTATGGGTAATAAAATAGATTTTGCTTTGGGAATGTTAGGGACACATATATTTATAAATGTAATGGAGTTTTAGATTTCAATGACTAATGTATAGAAATGAATTCCAGTTAGCTGAGACGTATAAAATCAGTAATGATATTAATCATTAGGCATGCCCATTTTGTTAAAGAAGCAAACTTGTCACGGAGGGCAGGCAGGCTCTGATGTGAACAAGCTTCATAGTGAAACGCGCGTCCAGTAGGAGCCGCTTCCCGCGGACCTTCGCATGGTGAACAGGTGACCGGCAGTCGGACGGCTCACGGGCTGCTAGAAGGGTTCATGTCCCCGCACACTCTCCCCATGCTGTAACTCCTCTGACAGGTACATCAGCCGGTGCTCTCATCCCGCTCTCACCGGCACAGCTGCCCTGCACTGTGTTTCCACAACAGGGGGCTGCCGGAGTCTGCAGGGAAAGTAGAAACCGGCTTTCTATTTTCTACTCTGTATTTCTACTCTGCACCTAGGAGGTCTCATTTTCCCTCTTTGTTGTTCAATACCTTATGGTAAACGGTTAAGGGGTGAGAGGTCTTCCTCCAATAGAGCAGAAAAATCTGTTATATGTTATACATTGATACTTTAAAAATTGTGTCAACCAATCATGCTTAATTAAGTATTGAATAGCACAACAGAGGTTATTTATCGGTTTAAGCTCTACAACCATTGCACTTTTAGCAAAGTAAACCTCTTTCTTATAATTATATAACTACACATGTGCTAATTGCCTGCACTATTAATAATACATAACAACGTGTAATAGAGATACTCCAAAAAAGAGGATTCAAATAATAGATGAGTGGCAACTTTGTATTTGTCAGACTATTTGTGTACTGGTATGCAATACTGAAATCTTAAAAAGAACTGGTGGAGACTATACCGAGAGTTAAATTATCAAATTATTTATTCATTATTTTGATAAAGTCAGCATGGGGTAATAAATGGAGATGTGATTATATGCAGCAAAGTAACCTATCCCAAACTGAATGTAGAATATGTATTTTGAACACAAATTATCTTGTTCTGAATATAGGAGGATTATGAGTCCCACAGTTTGGTTTTTGGTTATATAATATTTCACTTTGTATTTTAGTATACCTGTATAATTAAGAAAATGTATATATAAATCAGGCATTTTGCCAAACCAATAGGTATATACATGCAACAGAGCTTTTTTATTATTATAGAAGACGACCTTGTTAGATTGTCTATTGAGGAATACCGCAGCAGGATAATTGTCTCTAAACTGACTGCGGGTACATATTTGTATGTTGTATTAATATATATTCTTTGTTTGTATTATGGAATCCATAAAAATGTATTATCTTATGTATTTATTAAAAGTTATGTTTTAGACAATTTTTTTGTCAAAAAAGAGTGCACCTCTAAGGGAAATTCTTTGCTTTGGAATCACTCTTGTATGATTCTACACACAATATATCAGTTACACCTCCACATACCTGTGCCACATCAATTACACCTCCATGTACCTGTCCCACATCATTTACAACTCCACATATCTGTCCCACAACATTTACACCTCCACGTACCTGTCCTACATCAATTACACATCCACGTACCTGTCCTACATCATTTACACTTTCACATACCTGTCCCACATCAATTACACCTCCACGTACCTGTCCCACATCATTTATACCTCCACGTACCTGTCCTACATCATTTACACCTCCACATACCTGTCCCACATCAATTACACCTCCATGTACCTGTCCCACATCAATTACACCTCCACATACCTGTCCCACATCATTTATACCTCCACATACCTGTCCCACATCAATTACACCTCCACGTACCTGTCCCACATCAATTACACCTCCACATACCTGTCCCACATCAATTACACCTCCGTTTACCTGTCCCACATCAATTACACCTCCATGTACCTGTCCCACATCAGTTACACCTCCACATACCTGTCCCACATCATTTACACCTCCACATACCTGTCCCACATCATGTACACCTCCACATACCTGTCCCACATCATTTACTCCTCCTTTTTCACCTGCTTAGGGGGGGTGCGCACAAAAAAGCACAAATGTGCTGTGAAAATGCATCACAATAAAAATTTGCTGTGAACACAACTCACAGGACTAAATCTCTCCTATTTGAATTCACCCCAATGTCTGTATATGAGTAAATTATACATTCACTTTAAATAGCAATTTGTATTCCTATGTCACAGTAAAATGGCACTAATTATGCCATTGCAAAACAAATTTGTTGTAACTTTGGGCATGAGTCAGAGGTGGGCGCAATGCTAATGCTTGAGTTGAGCAATTTATTTTGAACTGTGCATGCATATGAGTCGCACTGCGCATGTGCCAGAATTGATTGCAGATAGTGGTCTTAGTGAGAATCTAAATGCAACGTATGTGAAAGTCAGTGAGCGTTTATGGGAGGTAACAGGGGTGGCTAGACGAATTAGGTGTGTACCGACCATTTCTTGGGTCTGTCTTTGCCAGAAACTGCATCTGTGTATACAGTTGCATTGGCTCCAGCGGCTTACTTCTTACTGACATTCTGAGCAGCCATAGGGTTGCTCAGATGTTCGATGGTGTGACGGATGTGAGAAGGATGGTGTGTCTTTGTACGCAAGCAGTGGATCAGAGTCAGCAGCGGCTCCCGCCCTCTTACCTGGGGGCGCTGCCGCTGCTCCCAGTCTGGCCGTGACCGGCGGGGTCCAGGGCCTGCGCAATGAATCTGGCAGACACCGGAAAGTGAGTGGCGGTGGTGCACCGCATGCACATAACAACAACGGCTTCTGGGGACTGCATTGTTTGCAGCCACAAGAAGCCCTGTAGGCAGCGGCTTCCACTGCTCTCTGCTAATCGCCGTCCGGACAGTCCCATGGGGAGGAGACACCTCCACCGGGGACTGCCTGTCCTTTGCGTGACTGGCAGGTGGCGCTTCCAATGGGAAGCCACCTCCAGTCACAGTGAAGCAAGTGCGTAACGTACTGCAACTGGCTCACTGAAGTAGCAGATTTTACTGGGGGGGCTGTAGCCCTGCAGCTCCTAGCTAAATTCCGCCACCGATCAGAGTCACTGCCGATGGGAGTCTCTGTACAAGTCCCGGCGGCTGCAGCATTTGCACATTTTAACAGTACCACTGTGTACAGATACGTGGTGGCGACGATTACCGTCCACCTCTGAATCACGTCCTGTATCTCTAATAAAGAGAGCACGTATAACTGGTACATCTGTTTTTTGAAGAAACCACAAATACATGGTTGAGAAATAAGTCAGTACATTGGATATTAAGCTAAGAACTTTATTATTGTTTATGCTATTTGCTTTATACTAAGGATATTGCTCCATATGAGGATACAAACTAAAATACATGTCTAAGAAGCAGTGATTTTTAATCAGTACACTCTGTGACATGTCCTATTATATCTCTATGAGAAACATTGTTCTTCAATTTATTTTTTGACCTTGATACTGCTAGCCTGTATTTCTGAGAGCTACAATTACATCAAATGTGTGGTGTAATACATACAACTATTTCAGTGTTTCAGAGTCAGTTGATATTTTGCACAGTATACAGTCATAAAGTAACCTATTGTAACCAAAAATGAAAAATAATATGCTGGGCCCTTCCTCCTGGCTGCTGAAAAGTCTGCCGGCAACGACAAGTCTCTCCTGCTGCAGAGGTGGGCAGCTGTGGGTGGTTGTGACTCCTGCTGGCTGTGGCTCCCATAGGGGTGCACAAGCCGATCTGCCTTAAAGTTAAGGTTACAGGTACATAAAACATGACGCCACATTTGATGCCAAGTTTGAATTCTCTCCCTATATAAGGGAGTATCTGGGCGCTGTACAAGTGACAGAGCATTAAGTACCATATCCGTATTTGAGCGTCAGTTCCTGTTAAATCTCCTAGTATGATTTCCATTGTTCTGATTCGGTTCATCTGAATATTCTTCTTGCCTGCTCCCCTGGTGCTGTTCATAGGGATCTCCTGGTACTGACTTTGGCTATTCCTCTGACCTGAATCTGTCTGTCCCCTGGTACTGCAACACCCACTTGATTATGACCTAATTCTGTCGACTATGCTCCAGTACGCCTTGTGGTGACCAATCTTACTGCCAGTCCTCAGTTCATTCATACCCACCAGCCCATACTTTGGAACCCAGTCAGAGGGCCGCAACCTGCTTATAAAGTAGGTTACGGCTTTGCAGGGGTCCCTGGTCAAGGCCACCGATACGTTAGACTCAGCTCCTCTATTGTGGATCTATGCCAATTCCAAGTGTACGGTCAGCATCTACACCATCCATTTGAGAGTTGTGACAGTATACCATAGCCTAAACATGGATGCCGCTGGTAAGCCTTCTCCAAAGGAACCCCTTGAATATCTGCTTAACAGAGTAGAGAGAAAAGAGGATGACCAGGCCCAGAGCATGCAGTATCTGCAGACCCTTCTGCAGCAGGTTGACAATATTCAGCCTATTCAGGCACTGTAGCCCCAGTTCAAGTCGCAGTAGCCTCGTATGACCTGCGACTACCTAACCCCCTGAAGATTGATGGAGACTCCAAAAGTTGTCAGGATTTTTTAAACCAGTGTTCTATACAATCTGAAATACAGGCCGCCACCTACCCTATGGAAAGAATGAAGGTGGCTTAGATCATCTACTGGTTGTCAGGGTAGGCATTGGCTTGGGCCTCCCCCCTATAGGAAAGAAAGGATCCTCTTGGATGCCTTAAAAAGTTATTCAACAAGCCCAGATGAGTGTCATCAGCTGCCTCCGCCATTTTGTGCCTGAAACAAGGAACCCAATCCATAAGTCAATATGCTGTACATTTCAGGACTCTTGCTTCTGAGCTTCATTGGAATAATGACGCTCTTGTTGCCACTTTCTGGCAGAGGTTATCCTAGCGAATTAAGGGCCTGATTCAACGTGGTTCGCAGGTCAACGTTCGCATGCAGTTGGTCAATGTTTGCGTTCTGCGCATGCGTATGCACCACAGTGCGTTTGTGTGAACCAGACACTGCAATTGTGAATGTGAATGCAGCAGATACACAGAGACACAAGGAAATGACTGACAGCAAGTGCCATTTGGGGGTGGAGAGGGGGGTGGTCAAAGGAACGCAGGCATCCCTGTGCATTTGAACGCCATTACAGGGGCACGCATAACTAAGCGCCAGTGATGGCATACGCAGCCAGAGCTCTACAAGGTGGCAGGGATCTTCGCAGGTTGTGAGTCATGTCAAGCTCAACCGCAACTCTGCATATGGGTCCAATGTTACTCGAAGTTACCAATGTTTTTGCTGACTTGCGGATGTATGTCATGGGAAGTGGGCGCTTTATAAGCTGGGGTTGTCTTGGTATGCATTCGCACTGTGGTCGGTGATGCAATCGCATTCATTTGCATATTTTTGCAGTGAGCGGGTGCATGCGATTGCAGACCAACGATCCGTGCTGAATCAGGCCCTAAGAATGAATTGGCATCCAGGGAGTTGCCATCGTCCTTGGATGATATAAGATCTTGCAGCATTAAAGTGGTTCTTTGCCTTAGTAGTTCAAGAAAGGGAACAGTCCCACCACTCCAACTACATATTGCCTCC
This sequence comes from Taudactylus pleione, assembly GCA_031769625.1. Lineage (NCBI taxonomy): Eukaryota > Metazoa > Chordata > Amphibia > Anura > Myobatrachidae > Taudactylus > Taudactylus pleione. The sequence continues at coordinate 10,678,021 of JAUIMM010000052.1, read as the reverse complement.
TTGGTTCTCAGTTCCTCCTGTGCCCCCTGAGGAGCCTATGCAAGTTGGGAGATCATGTGTTCCCCTGAGGAGCAAGAAAGGAGGTTCTGAAACAAGCCATGCATATATTGCGAAACAGGACACCTTGCCTATTGTCTCAAGTGTTCAGTAAATGAAAAGACCTGATGAATCAAGGGATGGTCAGGTTAGACTAAGTTCAATACACCCCAAAAGATGATTCCTTGTCACAATTTTCAATTAAAGTATCCTTATTGCTGAATAAATCTTCAGAGTCACTTATAGCCTTCTTGGATTCCGGTGCAAATGGGAACTTCTTCACAAGAAAGTTAAAGAGCTCAGAATACCTACAGTGCCTCTGCAGTCTTCTCTCTGTATAACTGGAGTAGATGGAAACAAAATTCCTACTGCTACCATTCATCATTGGACCCAGAGATTGACCATGCAGTTTAGTGCTTTTTATAGGGAGCTAATATTCTTTGTGCTGAAAATCCAATTTTATGTTGGGATCTTCCCTGGCTACACTTACATGTTCCCACCCTTGTAAACCCCAAATCCTGTCTCAGGGACCTCGCTGCTATCAGAAGTGCTTGCCAGCAATAATTCTTCCACATCAGGTTTTTCAAAGTGCCACTTTCACTCAAGTTGACTCCCTACCGCTTCCCTACCAATCCTTTAGTTTTGTGTTTAGCAAGAAAGATGCATAGACCTTACCTGTCCACCGAGAATAGGATTGCCCTTTTGATTTAATACACAAGAAATTGCTTTCTTGAGGATGAGTCTTCCCCTTGTTGATTCCTGAGACTCAAGGGTTCATCTGAGAATAAATTCACCTGCAGAAGCTGGGATCTTATTTGTTAAAAAGAAGGAGGGGGGTTTCAGACCCTGTATTGATTACTGGGGATTAAATGCCATTACAGTGAAGGATTGATATTCTCAGCCTTAAGATCATGGAGTACTATCTCCAAGAAGGATTTATTTTATGTTATATGTTGTCATATGTATGTGTCTTCGTTGTATACCAGTATTAGAATACTTTTAAACAAGCGAGTATTTTTTCACCATCTCCATTCATTCGATCTATCTGTCACAGATACAATTGTAATCCATTCAATAAGAATTCAACGTAATAAAACATTTTTTCTTTTAACCCATTATTAGTCTGTATTGTTTTAAACAGTGGGCCTGATTCAGACCCGGTCGCAAGTGCTGAGCGCTCGTAACCGGGTCGATGGTGGCCCAGAGCGCATGCGCACGACGGAGTCGGCTCGCGACGGGCAATCCGTCGCTCCGGGTCTCGTACCAAAGGGGGCGTGCTGTCGATGTTGAGTGACAGCATGCCCCCTTTGGTGGGCGGGCCGGGGGGGTGGCTGCCCAGACGGAGACGCTCCCATGAGAGTGCCTACCATCTGGGGGCGGCCCCACTGACATCACAAGTGATGTCAGTGGGAGAGCTTTCGGCTCTGTTTGAGCCGAAAGCTCTCTGGGGTTTGCGGCAATGAGACCCTACCACAAGGGCCTCATCGCAAGCCCGATGGTCGCGATGGTCTTGACCATCGCGACCATCTTCCTGGCCGTTCGCTATAGCTGTGGGTGGTCACCCACAGCTATGCGAGCGGCCCAGAGGCCGTTCTAAAAAAAAAAGACCGGCCCTGATTCAGAGTGAGCGCTCTGTCAGAGCGTCCGGCTCTGAATCAGGGCCAGTGTTCAAATATGCGCATAGAGCATCCTATTATTTGTCTGTATTGATTTTTATGGTATCTAAGTATGTGCTGGGAGCACACTTCAGTTATCGACTTTTAACCTAGTGGAACTACTGTAGGTAGTAGCTCCACACTCATAGCAGCAACTTAGAGCCTCCATTTACAGTTACGCGCAGTTCCCACCCTTTTTTTTTACCCACAGTGGTAGTGCCCATTATGCAGAGCCCACATTAGTGGTGACCCCAGGAGTGGTGCCCCTTATGCAGTGCCCCCTTATCAGTGCCCCCAGTAGTAGTGCCCCCAGTAGTAATGCCCCCTGTGGTAGTGCACCCAATAGTAATGCCCCCTCTAGTAATGCCCCCTCTAGTAATGCACCCTGTAGTAGTGCCCCCTGTAGTGAAGCCGAATACATGAAAAAAAACAACCCAAAAAGCAATACTTACCTTAAGCCCTGCGTCCGTATCCATCTCGACTGCCGGGATGAGCTCCAAAGCCCGCCATTTGTGGATGCAGTTCTCTGTATCGCTACAGCTGGACCCTTCCAAGCATAATACGGGTCATTCTTACCCAACCTGCAGGTAATCCTCATGCTGCTACTGTGTTTCCCCGATAATAAGACACAGTCTTATTTTTTTTTTGGTCCAAAAAACTCCATAGGGCTTATTTTCAGGGTAGGCTTATTTTAATTAACATTGACAGCAATTTCAATAATTCAATACAATTCTTTACCTACCTTTATTTTTTTTCCCTCTTTTTCTTTCCTTTCCTCCGCGGCTGTAAATGACGCTGCCACGTACGCCAGCTGTCGTGCACTCACTGTGAGAGAGTGAGATGCTGCAGCTGTGATTGGATGCCAATGTTAAATCTTTAACAGCGGCATCCATTTCATGCGGGGGGCGGAGCTGTGGGCATTTTAGCGTAGCACAGGCAGGGACTGGACAGAATGGGGATTTTGTTAGGTCTTATTTTTGGGGTAGGGCTTATTTTCGGGGTAGGTCTTATTATCGGGGAAACCCGGTACAAAGTGACCCCTAAAAACGGGTCTACTTGCTAGACCAACAGGCAATATGCTGCTATGATTTTTACTAACAAATCTGGGACGCTTCCTTATATGAACATTTAATTGCTACTTAAATGTTTTAGTGATTTAATTCTGGGACATTTTAATATATTTCTGCATTATACTCAATCTATATCCACTGGGACATAAAGGGCCGTATACAATTGCAGGCGAAAAGCCGTTCTCTGTGAAAAGTTTTACCAATGACGTAATTTTGCCTGTCGGAAACTTTCTGCCCAATTCAATTGCAATTACTTTTTCGTCTAAGCGGAAAGTCAAAGCATTCAGATAGGCGAAAAAAAATCCTCTGAATGGAGGCGGAAAAAAATGCTGTTTTGGGGTGCAAAGTTGCGGGAACCCCCATGCAGTGTTAGGACAGTCCCCCAAAGGTAAACTGCATAAAAAAAACAAACATTAGTACACCCCAAAAAACTACTTTCATTTTGGGGGCAAAAAAGTACAAAGTTGGGGGCAAACATAAAAACTAGCAAAATAAACTCTGTGGGGATTCCCCAAGTATGCCCTAGGTGTTTTTTTCTTTGCAGGTGTTTGTGGCCTGTGGATTTTCCATGATTTTTAAAACTTCACTTTAGCAACTTTTAAATATGCTAGCCCCCATTTTCATGTACCACAAATTTGCTAGGACTAGTTATTTTGAAGAAAAAATATTGCTAAATGCTATTCTTCACCCCATATGCACATACGCTAAATAGCACCTGTTGAGACCATTTAAGTACCCCAAATACCTTCAGCAGGGCTATTTGGGGGTATCCATAGTGATCCCCATGTCAGTGCATCTTTTGGGGGGTGTCAGGCTGATTTCCCCAAATCTGACAGGACTTTTTGCCGATTTGAGGTTCGCCGGGACGCGTTCTCGTGGGACTTTTCGCCGGGAATTGAATACAGGCCTTAGTCTAATGCTGTTTTATTATTATTATAATATTTATTAATATTTCGATTGATCCTGTTTCTTATTAAATATTTATTCAAGTGTAACTGATTTGAGTGAATTAATTTGCAACTTTCAGACTCTGCGGTTATTACCTTTTCTTATGTACTATTCCAAAAGTAATGGGAAAACAGAAAGAGTGAATCGAGCTTTGGAACAATTCATCAGAATCTATGTCTCTGCCAATCAAGATGACTGGGTCTCTCTTTTGCTTAGGGCAGAGTTTGCCCATAATAATCTCTTCCATGAGGCTTCAGGGTGTTCTTCCTTTTATGTCCAAAATTTGCATCACCCTACCTTACCAGAATTGCTCTCCTGTCAATCGGTTCCTCTTCCAGCCGTTTACGACACCGTTAAGCATTTTATCGAGATTTGGAGTACAAGGAAGAAGAATCTACATAAAGTCTCTTCCCATTACAAGATTTTCACCAACAGGAAGAGATGAAAAGTTCCATTGTTCAAATGAGGAGACAGAGCCTGGCTTTCAATGAGACTCTTATACCTGAAAGTCCCCACAATGAAGTTTGCTCCTTGATTCATTGGGCCATTTCAAATCATACAAGTTATCAACCCTGTGCCATTCAGGTTGCAACTTCTATCTACTCTAAAGATTTTCAATGTTTTTCAAGTTTCCCTCTTTAAAACCCCTGGTCCTGAATCAATGTCACACATCAGCCTGCCAGGCTCAGGTACCTGATGCAGCACTGCTAATTTACTGGCCTCATGAACCTGGATGGTCACCGTAAGCCATCCCTCATGTCAGTCCCATCAGTCTGCAATGTGGATCGCATTCCTGTGGTACCCTTTCCCAAGCCACATCAGCATGGGTGCAGCCATCTTGGCCACGTTACATGATATATATTCCACCAATTAGGTCCACAGTTCCGACCAGCTGACTTGTACAACGGAAACCCCTGATGTAACAATGTCCATGCATTACTTCACATATCCCTGGTCCATGTAACTACAGGTACCTCAACGTCATCTCTTCAGATATCTGAGAGTCTTCTGGCCTCACAATTTTCAGATTATCTGCCACCGCATCCTAAACACCATGGCAAACTTTAAATGCGATTTGGGGTAGCTTAGCAAATCATGGTAACTAAACATAAACTATAATAATATTAAGGAAACTCCAGTAGACAATGTGTAAAGTAATGCTATACCAGAATCCAGTTACATTGTCAACATTCATTATGTCGACACCACAATATCGACACTAGAATGTGGACAAGCTTCAATATGCTGACATCCTCAGAATGTTCGACATGTTCACAATGTCGATATCTGAAATTTTGCCATGTGAAATATCGACATTCTCAGAATGCTAATGATTAGGGCTAGGAGCGCCCGGGAGGTTTAGGGTTAGGCTGCAGACAGATATTAGATTTAGGCTGAAGGCAGAGGTTATTGTTAGGCTGCAGGCAGAGGTTAGGCTGCAGTAAGAGGTGTAGGTTAAGGCTGCAGGCAGAGGTTAGGGATAGACTGCAGGCAGAGGTTAGGGTTAGGCTGCAGACAGAGGTGTAGGGTTAGGCTGCAGGCAGAGGTTAGGGTTGGGCTGCAGGCAGAGGTTAGGGTTGGGCTGCAGGCAGAGGTTAGGGTTAGGCTGCAGGCAGAGGTTAGGGTTAGGCTGCAGGCAGATGTGTAGGGTTTGGCTGCATGCAGAGGTTAGGGTTAGGCTGTATGACTTAGGCACTAGTTGGAGGGTTAGGAGTGGGGTTAGGGGTGATACTCACCCAAACCGCTGCTCTGTCTGATGCTTGCCCCGGAAGTGATGGTCACATGACCATCAAGACATGGAGGTCACACTTGGGACACTGCAGCTGTCGGGACCAGGTAAGTGACCGCTGGGCCACCAGAGATATCAGGTGAAAATTCTATTATGTCGACATGCCACCCGTGTAGACATGACGAATGTCGCCATGCTAATCATGTCAACGTGCTGCTTGCCAACATTTTCAACCATGTCGTCATTCTCATGTCAACCTGATGCATGTTCACATGATAACTGTTGACCGAACATGCCACACCTGATATACAGTACCATACCACTTCATTTCCACTAGACAACTTGCATTTCTTATTTTTTCCTTACCTTCAAGTTACTGGTATCAATTTCCTTTGTCTTGGAACCAGGATCTACTTTCTTATAAATATTAGTACAGTATGCCCAATGGTATTGTTTAACTTCCCAATATCCTTAAATAGAATTGCAGCATTTTCTTGCAAAAATAAGTATTTTACTAATGATAAATACACCTTTTTATCAACCCTTAAAGAAAGACCTTGTGCTATACAGAAGTATTTTTCAATAATAAATGAAATCACCTGAAGTACTCTATAGTATATAGTTATATACATGGCTTTAGCATTCCTCTCAATGCCTCTGTTGTATATTTAGCAAACCAATTTTGGCTCATAAGTACAACAATCTATTTTCCTTATTCAATTCTATTGCTCATCTCTGGACAATAAACTGTTGGGCAGCCCAGAACGTGCGCCAGCAAACAGAACTTCATTGCCGAATCTATTTCTCACTAATAATACACTGAACTTTTCACCCACATCTGGCTCTCTGAGATTAATTGAACACATTATGTAAACCCAATTTCCAATTTTTTAGTATCATTTGCTGCATACTGTATCTGTTCATCATTGCCGAGTACTGCGCAAGCAAGATCTACATAACTGAAATGTAAGTCTGAAAGAGCATTACGTAACATCTGTCTTGGGGCTGCATTATATGGACCTGTATATATCCATAATGTCTTAAAACTGTATCACATACTGAAGGAATAATGGTATATATTTAAGTAGGCATTGGGGGATTTGCATTTATCATTTATTTAGTTTGAAAGAAAACTGTACACACAACATTCATGGTATTGTCTTCATAAAGATTGGTGATCTCTCATGCAAATGCAGTCTGACCTATATTTCTGTTACATTTGTAGGTGAGAGCAGCAGATCATAGTCAGCTACAAGCATGAAATGTCTGTCCTAGGAGTATATTTACTAAAGTGAGAGTTTTTAGAAGTGGAGTTGTTGCCCATAACAACCAATCAGATTCTAGCTATTATCTTCTAGAATGTGCTAAATAAATGATAAGTAGAATCTTATTGGTTGCTATAGGCAACAACTCCACTTCTAAAAACGTGCACTTTAGTAAATATACCCCTACAGTCTATATTACACTTTTCCAACCAGCAGCCCTACAAAACTTATTTTTTATAGCCCACAGCTTCCTTAAAAACGTCATCTAGTTGGATGACATCACTTTTGAATATTACACAGCCAAGAAAATGTACAGCCAAGAACCATTTTTGACAAATGGTGCAATACAGGATAAATAAAGGATAATAATAATAATAATAATAATAATAATAATAATAATAATAATAAATACAGTGCTTCAGGAACTGTGGAACGTGTCTGTTTGTGCTCTACTATTCCCATACACTCAATTACAGGTTGAATCTCCCATATCCAAAATGCTTGGGACCAGGGGTATTTTGGATATCGGAATATTCCGTATTTTGGAATAATTGCATACCATATTGAAATGTCTTAGGAATAGGGCCCAAATCTAAACATGGAATGCATTTATGATTCATATACACCTTATACACAACCTGAAAGTAATTTTATACAATATTTTCAATAATTTTATGGTTCAAACAAAGTTTGTATACATACATGAAATTAATTTGTTTCATATACACATTATACACAAAGCCCATAGGTCAGTTTAGTTTTAATAATTTTGTGCCTTAACAAAGTTTGTGTACATTGAACCATCAAAAAGCAAAGGTTTCACTATCAGTTATGCTAAAAATATTCCGTATTTCGGAATATTCCGTATTTTGGAATATTTGGATATGGGAGACTCAACCTGTACAAGGTTATTGTACTGTGGTGTGGTTAGAGGTGAATTGTAGACTGAGCGCACCGTGTTACTAGCGCACTGTTCCTCTAAACAAGAAGTGTAACAATAAGAGAAATATGCCCCTCTACATTGACAGCAAGGGCCTATCTGAACACTTTCCCTTGAGATAGTTATCTGCTCATATTTGTATGACTTATTTTCCATTTGTAATACATTTTAAATGTACAGTTTTTTGTATTCACCTTTTAAAGATAAATGTGAAAGTCAGGAACAGGCTGTTATTTCACGGTCATGGTGGAATGTTCTGTGATTTTATGTTTTGGGGCTTATTTTTATGTTCCCTGTTTCCTTGTACTACTCCCACTGTATAATTTGTCCAAGGCTATACAGAAACAATTAATGTATTACATTAACTGGATATAAAGTAAATTGCACAAAAACTAGGTCACCACATTTACAAAGTAAAGAATACATGGGAATCGCTGGCTTTTCTGTAGGAGGAAACTGTTACATTTAACTTTCAAATAATTAATTGGCTGGCAAATGACATAACAATGTACAATAAAAAAAACAAATGTTTTAATTACAGTGACTGGATAGGGATTATGCGTGGAATTTAGTTGAACCCAATTTATATAACTTTGCTTAAAAGCAGTTTGCATTTAAGTTTATCAACACATAGAGATTAAGTGGATGATATGAGTTGTTAAACCATCCCAATGCAGCCTCCATTCCCATGGCTTCACTTACTATAAAGCTGTAGGACAGCAGCAGTGTGATGAGTTCATATTTCTGTAGACTTTGCGCCACTCTTATTATTATAGCACATATAAAAAAATAATATTTTTCTCAGTAAGTTCATTTGTAACTAACCTCAAAACTAAATATATAACAAACTATTTTTATGACTGTGTATTCCCAAAGCCTACAGTCATCCAGTCTACTTGCAAATTACATAGAAATCTTCACCCATAGCACACCGGAGGTGGTACCTCACTCATTCAGGAGACATATGAGGTACATATACATCAAAATCCACTATGTAACCTCACTAATTCAGGAGACATATGAGGTACATATACATCAAGATCCACTGTGTAACCTCATTTATTCAGGAGACATATGAGGTACATATACATCAAGATCCACTATGTAACCTCACTAATTCAGGAGACATATGAGGTACATATACATCAAGATCCACTGTGTAACCTCACTAATTCAGGAGACATATGAGGTTCATATACATAAAAATCCACTGTGTAACCTCATTTATTCAGGAGACATATGAGGTACATATACATCAAGATCCACTATGTAACCTCACTAATTCAGGAGACATATGAGGTACATATACATCAAGATCCACTGTGTAACCTCACTAATTCAGGAGACATATGAGGTACATGTACATCAAGATCCACTGTGTAACACTTAAGCCTCGTACACACTGGACAATGTGTGTATGGAGCGATATTGTCAGTGGCGGGCCCGGTGGGGGTGCCGGCATCGTTAAGTGCATCCACACTTGCCAATGCCTGGGGCGGGCAATACTGCATTCGGCAGCATGGCATCGTTAACGATATCCTCAGATTGAGCTGCATGTACAGACGACTGGTGATATCATTAACGACCCACAGGAGCGTGCACCGTCCGTCGTTAAGTTTATTCGCATTGGACAATTGAACGATATATCATTCAACGATATTGTTATCGTTCATATCGTTCATAAGAATTGTCCAGTGTGCATGCGCCCTAATACAAATAACTGGACAAAGCAGGTACCCTTAGCTTATCATCACATCTTCACATGTGAGTGTGGTTCTGCTGTGACAATACACTCTTAGTTTTGCTGCCAACGTGGTTTTATCAATTTGTCTTGGGGTTCCTCTTAACCTCAGGGACCTGCCATTGGTGATCACTCCTACTTCGATTCCTTGCCCACCAGACTCTCATCCATTGAAAGTACCAATTGCACACTGTTTACAGGAGATTATTTGCTGCCAACACCACTGACAATTCTTGCTTCTGGGTATTGTACAGTATATAGCTACTGTAGCACCTTTTTGCTAGTAATCTGGATGATTCCTCCTGTCCACTAACTAAAGCTGTGTACACCTTAGCCGATGTGTACCCAGTGCGATATCGCGACAGGACCTGGCATGCAGCAAGTGCATACACACTTGCCGATGATGGGTCCGACATGTGATATACATCATACAAAAGTAGCAGCAATAATTTAATTTAGCTTGTGCAACTGTGTATATGTTGTATCAAGAGAATAATAATGTATGTATGTAATCTATTATATATCTAACTAGTAATATAGACCTGGCATTTGCCGGGTAATCTCAGCACGTACCCACTCCATCCTCATCCCCATCCCCCAGTAATATTTACCTGTGCCTACTGAGGGTTCTCCTCTTGTGGTCTGTCCACTCTTTGTCACGGCAGTGAGAGCCATAGGCGGGGAGGAGACGGTGCACACTGTCTATCTTAGGACAGGCTATTCTCAATTATTATATAGGTCCTATTAAATGTCTGTCTAGCAGCTGTGCAGTGAGCAGGGTCGTAACTTGGGGTGTGCGACATGCAGGGGCATTTTAAGAGAGGAGGGGGCCCGTGTGCAGCTTCCGTTTGGGCCCCCTCCTCTCCATCAGCGGCTCAGCACGGCACTGAGCGCTGTAGATTCTGGCTTCATGCCAGAATCTACAGCACATGTGCGGGTCTCCGGGAAAATGGCGCCCGCACCTACTTTCCCGGGGACATCTTTTCTGCATAAGCGCAGAACACTGGGAAAATGGGCGCCGCCATTTTGCCAGTTGTTTACTGCTCTGCAGCGCCAGTCCGGAGCAGCACTTCGGGAATCGGCGGAGGGGTAAGTATGATTACCTATGGGTGCAAGGTGTGCAGTGTGGGCTCCCCTGGACCCAGGGGCCCGTGTTCACCGCACACCTTGCGCCCATTATAAAGACGCAGTGTGCAGCACCATCACTGCCCCACAGCACCTCCATGTGGCTTGCAGGATGCCTAGAGTGGCACACTGTAGTGTACTAGAGATGCTCCTCAAGGCACCCTGCAGCCGGTGGAGCTGCCAGGAGCGTCCTTAGGATGCTACGGGCAGTGCTTTATTTACCCAAGTCGACGACTGTAGAAGATAAAACAGACTCTACAGTTCTTATTAGAGATTTCCATACATTAGAAGACCTCTTAAAGGCAGAAATGAGGCATTGGTTTGATAGCATCAATCTTCAATGATACAAAGACAACAAAATGATCCCAAGGGGTCTGAGATTAGTTAAACAATCTATCTTTGAAAATGATGCAATTTTATTAGGGGAATGGAATAGCATTTTAGACAGCTGTTCTTTTAAGCTGATGGATCTTTTAATTAAATATAGAAGCAATAAAGCTAAATAACTAGAAAAGGAAAGAGATCTCCTTAAAAATAAATTGGATCACATAAAGATCAAGAAAATTATGAGGAAAAAGATTGTAACATAAATAAAAGGGTAGAGGAATATGACAAAATACTGGTAGAAAATAAAAAGAAGTTTAATAGAGATCCAGAAGATTACAAAAGGGGAGAAATCAGATCCTTCCGCAAAGGGATGAGATCTAGATGTTTTTCTAAACCAAATCACACACACCAGAATAGAAATAGATCGAGGGACCATAGTGAGCGATTTAGGAACATCAGTAGTCATAAATCTCCTTTCCAGACAGAATACTTAAGAAGAAAAAACGATTATTCTCATTCCCCTACCCAAGATCATATCTCAGACTTAGGCGCACACCCTAAAGAAATCCAACATCAAAAAGAAAATAGAGAGAGACAGGAGAAACAAAACAACATTTTTTATACCCAACCAGAGCCGCACACTGGAAGGGACCCCGATACCCACAAAATCAAAAAAGATCAAGAATAGAAAGCTTAGGGGGACGATATATACAACAGAAGAATAAAAATAAACACATATTAAATAAACTTAAAAAAGGAATATTCAACTTGTCATCCATGGAGCTAGGGCCCTGATTCAGACCCGGTCGGAGGCAGCTCGCAGGTCTGATGGGCGTTTTTTTTTTTGGGGTCCGGCTTCCTAGCCTCTCGCTAAGCTGTGGGTGACCACCCACAGCTTTTGCGAGCGGCCAGGTGATGGTCGCGATTATCGTGACCAATAGGCTTGCGACGAGACCCTTGTGGTAGGGTCTCATCTGCTGCAAGCCCCAGTGAGCTTCCTGCTCAAACAGAGCAGGAAGCTCACTACTGACATCACAAATGATGTCAGTAGGGCCGCCCACAAATGGCAGGCGTTCCTTCAGGAATGCCTCTGTTTGTCCAGCCAACCCCCCTCTCCGCCTACAAAACAGGACGAACTGTCGATCAACATCGACATCCGCCCCGTTTGTAGCGAGCCCTGGAGTGAGTGAATTTCTCACTCACTGCGGGGCTCACGCACGCGCAGTGCATACGCCATGCATGCTCACTGCCCAGCCATCGACCCGCCTGCGAGCGCTATGCGCTTTGCGAGCGGGTCTGAATCAGGCCCTAAGTGCAGAGGAACTATCCATTTTGAGTAAAGGTCTTAAGTTTTCTCCAACGGCAGACCCTGACTTATTTGACCTATTTGTGGAGCTGAATAGATGTACGAGATCTCTCTGCCGTAGGAGATATTTTTGCAATAAAGCATTAAAACAGAATAAAGAATGTAAACCACTATTGTTAGATTTAGAAGATTCAGAAGCTATGAAGATTCTGAAAGAACTCTAAAAAGAATCAAATTCAGAAAATTACCCAACCTCCCCTACTAATGATCAGATAATATCTATATTTGATATGAGAAATACAAACAAATTTCATAATAAATCTGAATTCTTTCCCATGTTTGCTAAGACAAATAATATCAATTTGTTTTATAAAACGACTCTAGAGGATTTTAGGGATTTATGTGCAAAAAAGAAAAAAACTAATTACATCTCAATTAATGGGAACTAAGAGCCAGTAAAAAGATCACCAAAGATAACTCAATTGTTATCAGAGAAGCTGATAAAGGTGGAAGTTTGGTAGTAATAAATAGAGAGGATTATATAAATGAAGCATTAATGTAACTAAAAGATACTAACTTCTATACAGTACTTAATTCCAACCCCACTAGAGTTTCCTGGATGATTTGTTGAAGATCCTAGTTAATGCTATGAGCAAAGGGGTCATATCCAAGGAAGAGAGGAGATTTTTATTTAATCCTTTCCCCACTATACCCATTTTTTATCACTTACCGAAATTACACAAATCCCTCACCACACCTCCTGGTCGCCCTATAATTTCAGGAATAAATTCACTTACCACTAACCTTTATTATTATGTTGATAATTTTTTACAAACACGCGTATCCACTTTGAGTTCACACATTAAAGATACAACTCACTTTCTCAACAAGATTCACAAAATAATTTGGCAAGACACTTATGCTTTTATAACTTTAGATGTCACTACACTATACACCAATATACCTCACGATTTAACATTGTTAGCTATCCGTTCCAGATTGGATACAGATAGGGATCTTATGGAATTACATAGAATATTCATTTTGGATCTAATACAATTTATTTTGGAGCATACTTATTTTTTTATTTCAAGATATCTTTTATCTACAAACCATGGGTACAGATATGGGTACCAGGTTCACACCAAGCTATGCCAACCTCTACATGGGTGATTTTGAGTCCCACCATGTGGAGTTTGGACCCTTTGCGGCAAACCTGGTGCTCTATGGACGCTATATAGATGATCTCTTCATAATCTGGCACGGAGACCTCAACTCAGCCCTTTCTTTTGTTGAACACTACAATCACAACACATATAATTTATTATTCACTCACACCTACAGCACTTCAACTATCAATTTCTTGGATGAGACCCTTAAAAATCATAGATAACAAAATAGTAACTTCCAATTTCCATAAACCTACAGATGCAAATAATTATTTACATTATCACAGTGGACATCACAAACCTTGGAAAACCAATATCCTTAAAAGGCAGCTATGTAGAATTAAAATAAATTGTTCCTCACAAGATATTTTTGAAACTCAAGTGACAGAGATGATCAATAATTTTAGAAATAGAAATTATCCTGAACCACTTCTCAAAAAAGCGATTGAGGAAGTGAGAGATCTAGATCCATTGGAACTTATATCGATGAAATAAAAAATTGTAAATAAAAAAGCTCCAATGAAAGACTCCTTACTTTTTGTATCTAAATACAATAGATATTCAACAGATATAAAGAAAATTATTCAGGAAAACTATTCAATTTTGCAAAATGACCCATTATTATCTAATTGTATACCAGCAATACCAACTGTTGTCTATAAAAAGAATATCAATTTAAGGAATGTATTAGCACCTAGCCATATAAAAACTGTATTACCTCATACTAATATTAACACTTGGCTACCATCACGCCCAAAAGGTTTTTTCAGATGCAGAAAACAAAGGTGCATTACATGTAATCATGTACAAAATGGTATAAAAAGTTTTAAACCTCATCCTGAAGAGACACACATTGAAATTAACCAATTTTTCAATTGTGAGACAAAATTTGTAATCTACCTATTATCCTGTAGCTGCCCATGTTTCTACATAAGCAAAACAGCATGCTCACTTAAAAAGAAATTCCTGGAACACCGTAGGAACGTCACAAATAAAGTGTTGAACCACAGTGTCTCTAGACATTTCTTTGAGGTTCATAATAGTGATCCAATACATTTGAAATTGTTGGGAATTGAACATATTCAAAGTACTGACCGAGGTGGAGATAGATTTCAAGGTCTATGCCAACAAGAATTATTTTGGATGTACAAAATAAATACCATCCATCCTGATGGCCTCAATGAGGCTATTGAACTCAATTCTATAAGAAGAAGAGTAAGATCACATCTATTTATTATATTGCTAATGGTAACAGCCCTTCATGATTTATAACATCATACCCCCTTTCTATTCTTGGAATATAAGAAAATGATAATAAAAAGGATAATGAATTAACAGATCAGAAAGTATAAAACACCGATATATAATAATTTTTTCATATGCGATCAGAGTTTTGAATAATTCGTTCAAGAAACATCTTTTTTTGTATGTAATAATATAAACAACCGTACCTGGTATTTACCGTACCTGGTATTACCTGGCATTTTTTTTTTCAAACATCCCTGCACCTCTATTTTGTTTGATAAAAGATGTTTTTTCATTCTTAATTTTTTTGTAACCTTTATAATCTGTATTACTCCTAATATATCCCATCAGATATATCCTCATTTTTTAATTTTGATAAAAAAAAAATATATATACTTATATTTGTTTATATTAGCATTTTTATATAAATGTAATAACACTATAATGTTATATAATCTTAAATATGAATTCTCTAATATGTCAACGTCAATAAATATGATAATACCTACAGCCAAAATTATGAGGTTAATTACCGCTACCTAGACTATAGGATATTGACACTAATCACGGGACACTATATATGTCCTGTGTATAGTTTTATTAATATGATGCTATCAATATTAGGCTATTACCTATACAAACCTTCCGATTCAATATATCCAAACAAAATCTAATTAGACACTAACCCCTTTCCCCCCTTCTTGTCATGGACCGTTCCCACGGTTACGGGATGCTAATGTTGGTCAAGTGACCCTTCTGAAACGTGACATAGCCATGTGCCATAACAATCCAGGATATGCCAGTCTCACAACAGGTGATGTGATATCACATGATACCTTTCCCTAGGTTACGGAACGCTAATACTGATCACGTGACCCCTTTGACACGTGACATAGTCACGTGCCATAATAATCTAGGAGACGTCGGTCTCGTAATAACAGATGACGTGATATCACGTGACACTAGCAACCCTTATATTTGGATGGGTAGATACTTCCCTAAATGACTACCAGTTGTAGTAGTAAATAGAGCCCACTCTCAGGTAAATATGATATCCTGTATATACCACAGAATAGGATATCCTGGCTGCAGTCCTGGGTCTCCCACCTAGTCGCAGTCCCAGTCCGTCTATGCTGGATTGTTAGTCCGAGTCACCTCTGGTATTCCTGCTCAGCATCCACTTGTTCCGATCCTCCATGGGTCTTTTTAAAGGTCATCCCAAACAGTGAATTGTCCTTGAGAAAGAACCAAGGATGGTGTTATGTGACTGGGACTAACGATACAGCATCTGCAGGCTGGTATGGCAACTTGGAGGAAGATCCAGGACTGCAGCCAGGATATCCTATTCTGTTGTACTGTGCATTGCCAGTTCTTGCAGTCAGCTTGTAAATGATTCTACTTGTGATTGCCATACATTTTATATGCTTTTAATGTACATGTCTTATTGTTCTATCTTGTGGTATTAAATGGAATTATACTATGTACATTTTTTCCTAATGCAACTGGAAAATTACTAAAGATCTTTGGATCGTTTTGAAAATCAACGGGTATCGACGATTATCCAAATTGGATTGCAGACTAGAAAACCAGCATTTATTATGCATCCGTTTGGACAACAATTTGAAATCTGACATCAATACCCGCCAGCAGATCCGATGGCAAACCTGCTGTCTATCTGCTGCAGAGGTGAACACTATGATCTATGCAGGCTGTCTTACTGTAAAAACTGTACAAATGGTTAGAAATAGAAAAAAATAACCAGCTCAGATCTCTGAGCCTAGTCTGGTATTGGAAATAGGGGAAAGAAAAATACCATGGGGTTCCCCCTATTTTCCAATAACCAGCATCAGACAGAACCAGCTTTGTTAGACCTGCAAGGTGGGAGTTAACACTGGATTCTTCCCATTTATTTTCCCCAAGCCTGCACCTGATGCCATGAAACAGATGGTGGGTAGCATAGTGGCAGGTCTCTCCAGGTTCGTGGAGCAGGGCACCTTAGTCAACAGAATGATATAAAGTTGCTGGTATCTTTAGGGTAAGTATTGATAATTTGGAGAGAGGACCTAAAACTGGCATCTTACCTATGGCCCCATGGAATCTATATTAATCCGGCTCTAGTGTTAGGGATGTCATATTTGCCAGTTCCCGATGATGGATATCCCTTCAGGAGTGCAAGCAAAGGACAAAGGCACAGGTCCCTGGAGCTACTTTTAATATACTTTTAATATTCAGTATGAGCTGTAGCAAATCTCTTCATTTTCCAGCTGGGAAATGTTACTTCCTGGTCACACCCCAAGCTGGCTGCTGAAAGACTGAAAAACAACCTGTGTGCGCAGGAAAGCTGCAGCTACAAATTCTCTGAAGACCATGGATGGGGAACCTCCTGCCAAGGGGCCGCATAAGGCCTTTGGAATCATTTGATCTGGCCCTCTGAGCTTTTTTCTGCTAGCCTCATCTGGCTAGCAGGGTGCCTAGAATAGCACCCTACAGCCAGAATCTATGCAGCAGTGCCACCTGGAGCATCCTTAGGGCACTTCAGACGGTCACACCTCTGCCCTTACAGCTCCCTGGAGCATCCTCACGATACTCTGGGCATTGCTGTAATCACTGGCGATTGTGGCCCCACCCTCATGTGATGTCATGTGGAGAGGGCATGGCCTGCACCAGGCACGCAAATAATGTTATATATATCAAAATGGCCCTCAGCAGAAAAAAGGTTCCCCACCCGTACTGTAGACCATGAGCCTTCACTTGTGGACCTCCAAGTGTAGATTTAAAGTATATACAGCCTCGTTCTTCATATGCTAGTGAGTCCCGAGGTCTCAGGTCAACCTTGATTCATCATCAAGCTATGAATCTGGGGAAATTGAGGAAGATCCTATGTAATTTAATATTGAAGGTCTTACAGTATGTGTTAATGTTTTATTGAACACATTAACAAAATCAATGGTATACTGTATACAATGCCCGGCTTCAGATTCTTTTCAGTATTCATTTTACAGGCATCAACAGATGAAAAACAGAGTGTTTATAATACATCAAGTGGATAAGGCTCTCATTAATAAAGAATGAGATCACATGATAGTAGGCCATTTAATTTTAAATGATTTAACTGTATGTATTCTTATGTATCCCTTTCAGGATGAATAAGCTTCTAAATTGATTTAATTGAATAAAATTCATCTAGTTGTGGCCGGTATATCTACTTGACAAACTATTCCATTAGGGAATGATGGTCCATTAAAAGATCTTATGAATGATTGTAAGCTGATTTATGAATGCATATTTCATCAGGTACAGCCCTTAAGTATAACATAGCCATGGCTTCCGTTTTCTAGGGCAATTAGAGTCTGGGCAGAAATGTTCTATAAAGCTACACAAGAATTAAAAATACATCCACAGTATTTATTGACAAGCATGGCGGTGATACAAATAGGAAATTAATTATTGTGTGGTGCTTCACTAGACGGTATGTCATTTTCATCTAGAACCATGTCTCTAGCTGTGGTGGCTAGAAAAGAGTCATGGCTTCGGCCATGGGTGGCAGGAAACAGAACACTGTTGTCTTGTATACTATCAAAGCTGAGTACATGGCACTCACAGAAACAATCAAAGAGCTGTTGTGGCTAAAAGAGACTTTTGGGGCTGGAGCGGATTGGGATGGAAAACCAGCACGGGAAATTTATGGAAGCAGCCCTAATGGGCGTGGGTCTGTTGAACGGGCGGGTTCTGTGCAGTAAGGAAAGGATACTCCCTCCTAGTATGCAAAGCCGGATTTAGACCTCATGGGGCCCTAGGCAAGATACCAGTCTGGGGCCCACCACCTTCAAACAATCCAGTGCTTATATTACAATAGGTATCGCTGGAGCAACATACACACATCAAATTATATACACACATCATAGTTTTATATATATATATATATATATATATATATATATTCCAGTAAACCGCACACATCACTTTAGTCCAATAGAACCGGGTGCAAGGCCATTAATGTAATGCAAATCCTCCTTCTACTGCTTGTATAGTACAAGGTAGCACACCATTTAAAAAAATAGAAAAATCTTTAATGAAGTCCCATACATGAGTGAAAGGCCATCACAGTAAACACTAGTTACGGAAAATAGAAAAAATACTTAGCACATAGTTTCCATGTAAACTGGGGAGCCAAGCGCTGAACCCAGTAACCAGCCCCAACAGCTGTTTCGGTCCTCCTTCCTCAGGGGACTGCTGTGAAACTACTGAACCCGTGAATCGGCTTATAAACCCACCCTCTATCAATGAGTAATGTAACTCACCTGGGTGATGTAACACCCGACAGCTGCGTCAACCTGTTTACAGGTAAGCCGCCTTCCACGGCATTGGTCGCGCATACTAGCCAGCCGGCAGCATACATCTAGCCAGTGGGCAGAACTAGAGTGGACGCACACATGCCCCGGGGAAGACAGCAGCGTTCCCTGTCACAGGAAGTGACTTAGCGCAAACAGCGCTATACAAAAC
The DNA here is from genome assembly GCA_031769625.1 of Taudactylus pleione. Classification (NCBI taxonomy): domain Eukaryota; kingdom Metazoa; phylum Chordata; class Amphibia; order Anura; family Myobatrachidae; genus Taudactylus; species Taudactylus pleione. The sequence continues at coordinate 10,658,962 of JAUIMM010000052.1, read as the reverse complement.
AAACACCATAGCAACATAACACATAGATCAACATAAACAGTGCATGTAACGATCGATAGTGATCTCTCCTACAGAGTGAGCCATACCATATGAATGCTAAAAAGACATCATTAAGCATTAGCCCATTAGCGGAACCAGACCATTCGCATTAATTTCTGGTAAAACAGAAAAGGTTCCTAGCCACCGTATGTTATGTCATCGACACCGAGGTAACCGTAACCTATACTATTATTAGTGGTAAACAACAATGGGTTGCTAAGCAATCTGCTTTAACCCTGTATAGCTTAGAAAACAGTGCCGGTTACACAAATGGCTCAAATCAAATGAACATTAACCTGTGAGGTCCTGGATCCTCAATAGACATAAGGTGCATAATGTTTAGTGATACTAACGGAAAGCATGCACCTATAAGGTCATAAGTCCTAAAAGGACACAAAGTGCATAATATTTAACAATACTATCGAAAAACATGCAAAAATATTCCTCACAAAAAGTAAACAAAACACATATATAAAAAAAACATATATAAAAAAAACATGTAAAGCAGCAACTATGGAATAGATGTGGAGACACCAAGTAGGCTGTGTGGTTAGATTGTTAAACAAACAAATTATTCAAAGGTGCAGTCCTGTACAGACCTTTATAGTCTCAACAGTCAAGGAGACACTGTCCTGGATATAGAGTTCAAATCTCTATGTATCAAAAATACACAATAGAGTCCTGCATTTAGTAGAGTTCACAAAAATGGAGTGAGTAAAAACTCTTCATTCAGCCCGTGGGGCACCATGGTTCTGAGATGATGAATCCATCTACACTCCTGTTTTAGGAGCAGCTTATTTCGATCACCATCCCTTCTCATGGGTGGGACATGGTCAATGGGCATAAAGAGAAAGTCCTTAATGGTGTGACCATATGTCACAAAATGCCTTGCAACAGGTGGTGTGTTGGGTTCAATTTTAACAGCAGCCTTTTTGATAGAGGATCGATGCATGGCAATTTGTTCTTTAAGCATTCTGATCATTTTGCCCATGTAGATCTTCTTACAAGGACATATAATGATATAGGTCACAAAGTGAGTTTCGCACATACGATGTCTCAACTGAAATAACATTCCATTCATTGGGTGTGTAAATGTTTTCCCAGTTTGCATAAACTTGCAATTAACACATCCTGCACATCTAAAGGCACCATTTTGCAATCGTAACCAATTATTCGCTTTGTTAGCTCTTGGGCTGTTGTCAGAACAGCTTATTGATTCATTTAAGTTGCGGCTTCTTTTGTAACAAAAGAAAGGTGTTTGCGCACAATGGTCCTTAAGGATCAGGTCAGTTTGGACTATGTGCCAGTGTTTAAGGATGGCTTTTCTTAAAACACCTGAGGTGATGGAGTAAGTGCTTGTGAATACCATTTTAGTACTAGCATCGTCCTTAATGGCCGGAGTAAGTAGTGCATCTCTATCCAGTGCTTGGCATTTATGTAAAGCATTGTAGAATTCTCTGGGGTCATAGCCCCTGTCTTTAAATTTCTGGCCCATCTGTTCCAATGCCCCCAATAAGTTCTCCTTGTTAGATGTAATCCTAACCACACGAACTAATTGGGAGTAGGGTAACCCACGTTTCAGGGGTTGTGGATGGAAACTCATTGCTGACAACAACGTATTTTTGTCTGTCGGTTTTCTAAATATTTCAGTAGAAAACTCTACTTTAACGATCTTAATACAGACATCGAGGAACTCAAGCTTTTCTTTATTGCGTGTACATGTGAATCGAATAGAACCAGGAATTGTGTTCAAACCCTTGACAAACTCATCCAAAGCAGCCACATCCCCAGTCCAAATCATAAACAGGTCATCGATATATCTTACGTAAAATTTAGAAAATTCGGGATTTGCCATAATATACCTCTTTTCATAAACGTGCATGTATAAATTTGCATACGATGGGGCCATATTCGACCCCATCGCTGTGCCTTCTAGTTGCTAAACATTAAGTAATTTCTGTATAAAATTGTTTCCATCAATGCCAGTAAGAATTCGATCGGCGGACCTGTATACCCTGGACTGGAGATAATGGCCTCTCTAACTGCCTGTAAACCTTCAACATATTCAATATTCGTATACAAACTGGTCATGTCAAGCATGACCAGTAGACAATCTCCAGTTGGCCGACCAATTGATGTAATTTTAGTCAAAAAATCTGTTGTGTCTCTAATAAAGTAAGGCATATCTTGGACCACAGGTTGCAGAAAATGGTCAACATACTGAGATAAACTTTGGCTCAAAGATCCCTTGGAGGATATAATTGGCCTCCCAGGGGGGTTGGGTCAAGGACTTATGGACCTTGGGCAATATATACAACAAGGGAACCTTCGGAAAATCCTGTGTCAAAAACTGTGCTGTATGTTCGTCAATCCAGGAGATATATACACCCAATTGAATTAGTGTATCAATTTCTCTCTTGTATTGGTCAGTATGGTCATAAGTTAACTGTTTATAGCAGGTATCATCAGACAGCTGTCTATCCACCTCCATAATATAGTCACTTCGATATAGGATAACAATTCCCCCGCCCTTATTGGCGGGGCAAATCACAATTTCAGTGTTATCACGAAAACTAGAAATAGCCTGGTTTTCTAATCTGGTTAAATTGGAGTGTGTAATTTTTGCCTTATGTACAATGGGAAGTACATCTGCCTTTACAACCCATTGTTGTTTACCACTAATAATAGTATAGGTTATGGTTACCTAGGTGTCGATGACATAACATCCGGTAGCTAGGACCTTTTCTGTTTTACCCAAAATTAATGCGAATGGTCTAGTTCCACTAATGGGCTAATGCTTGATGATGTCTTTTTAGCATTCATATGGTATGGCTCGCTCTGTAGGAGAGATCACTTACGATCGTTACATGCACTGATTATGTTGATCTATGTGTTATGTTGCTATGGTGTTTGTTTTGTATAACGCTGTTTGTGCTATGTCACTTCCTGTGACAGGGAACGCTGCTGTCTTCCCCAGGGCATGTGTGCGTCCACTCTAGTTCCGCCCACTGGCTAGATGTATGCTGCCAGGTGGCTAGTGTGCGCGACAAATGCCGTGGGAGGCAGCTTACCTGTACACAGGTTGACGCAGCTGTCGGGTGTTACATCACCCAGGTGAGTTACATTACTCGTTGATAGAGGGTGGGTTTATAAGCCGATTCACGGGTTCAGTAGTTTCACAGCAGTCCCCTGATGAAGGAGGACCAAAACAGCTGTTGGGGCTGGTTACTGGGATCAGGGCTTGACTCCCCAGTTTACATGGAAACTATGTGCTAAGTATTTTTTCTATTTTCCCTAACTAGTGTTTACTGTGATGGCCTTTCACTCATGTATGGGACTTCATTAAAGATCTTTCTATTTTTTTAAATGGTGTGCTATCTGATATCTCTACCTTGTACTATACAAGCAGCAGAAGGAGGATTTTTATATATATATATATATATATATATATGGTGTAAAAAGAGAAGAAAGAAGGGAGCGCTATATCGTGCATGAATAAGTTTATTACAGGCATAAATATCCACGTCTCCAAACATATAAGGATGGACTCGTACCAAATTAATATACACTGTGGGCTGGACACCACATGATATATACTGCACCCATAAGCAGAACTCCATCCCAGCTGCTGATCTCCTCGCTCTCCACACCGCTCAATGAGCCCGCTCAGTATTGCGATCAGTGACCTCTGGAGCTTCTCACCACGAGGAGGACGCCAGAGGGTGAACACACTGCGTCAGTCAGGCCACACCCTAATGCGTTTCATAATCTACTTCGTCAGAGGGATGGCCTGGCTGACGCTCTAACCTCACTATAAAGTCACACTGAGCCAATCGCTGAAGAGCCCAATCAGCTCATTTCCATAAGTAAACAAACATTCTTGTCAGCATGTAGCTTCAGTGATTCCATAATCACAATCAACCTCTCATACAATAAAATTACAATTCGACACAGCAAGATACAAATTTTACATGACATCAGTATAGTTTTCAACTAATGCGATTTTTAAAAAAATATTTTTTGTAAAAGATATTCTTGTTAAACACATCATAATATATGTCATCAAGTACAGGTATATACATTTACTTCCAACAATTTATGTTCAATAATTTGAGCCAGAGTTCTTTAAAAAACTTTTTACAAATATGGATTGAATGGCTTTCTATCTGTTAAACATATCCAACCCTAAAAATCATACATTGTAGATATTTATTGGTTGACATGACTTAATACAACAAAGTTACATATATATTACCATTTTATAATTAGAAGATACTGTATACATTATAAATAATAATCAGCAGTTAATAGTTCTATTTGTATATATAATCCATATCCACTCTACATGGTACACATTACAGGATTTAATGAAATTCGCAGCTCATACTATTATATTACCATTATGACAGGATTTAAAATGACGAGGTAAACTATGATTCAAGACCCCATTTTTTATATTACGAACATGTTCCATTATACATATCTTAAGTGGTCTTTTTGTCTTACCAATATATATATGGAGAGAGATTTGACAAAAGAGGTTATCCAAAAGACTTAATTGATAATTTGAAAAAAAGAGCTAGAGAGAGACCTAGAGAAGAATTATTGACATATAAGGTAAAAGAAGGGAATTCCAATGATAAAAAGTTATTTTGTCCATTTGTTACGCAGTACAATTGTCAAGATAAAAGAATAAAAGACATTTTTCAAAAAAGTTGGCATATACTTAAATTAGATCCTATTTTATCCCCTCTCCTCCCTGAATATCCAAATATAGTGTATAAAAGGGCAAGAAATGAAAAATCTTATGTATCTAGAAGTCTACTTGACTCAGTAAGATCAAACAAAGAACCTAAAAGATCAGTATGTGAGATCAAGGGCTTTTATACGTGTGGAGGTTGCAAAATGTGTAGTTATGGAGAAAGGCAGGTAAAAAAATTCCATGGAATTTCAGGGAAAGAATATACAATAAATAATTATATTAATTGTAACTCCACTTATATTGTATATATGATTACCTGTCCTAAGCTAATATATATTGGTAAGACAAAAAGACCACTTAAGATACGTATAATGGAACATGTTCGTAATATAAAAAATGGGGTCTTGAATCATAGTTTACCTCGTCATTTTAAATCCTGTCATAATGGTAATATAATGGGATTCACTTTTAAGGGGATTGAAATGGTGGAGAAATTGAAAAGAGGGGGAGATAGGGAAAAAGAGTTGACAGAGAGAGAAACATTCTGGATTATTACCCTTAATACCCAAGTTCCTAGTGGTCTAAATGAAGGGTATGAAATCACTCCCTTCATAGATTAAACCGTTGCCTATACTTATACTCTATAATTATTCTTTAATGTTTATTTAATGCAAAATATGGCATATGAGTAAGAGCTGAGAAATTTCATTAAATCCTGTAATGTGTACCATGTAGAGTGGATATGGATTATATATACATATAGAACTATTAACTGCTGATTCTTGTTTATAATGTATACATTATCTTCTAATTATAAAATGGTAATATATATGTAACTTTGTTGTATTAAGTTTAAAGGAAAAATTTGCCACATAAGTGGAAGCTGTCATGTCAACCAATAAATATCTACAATGTATGATTTTTAGGGTTGGATATGTTTAACAGATAGAAAGCCATTCAATCCATATTTGTAAAAAGTTTTTTTAAAGAACTCTGGCTCAAATTATTGAACATAAATTGTTGGAAGTAAATGTATATACCTGTACTTGATGACATATATTATGATGTGTTTAACCAAAATACCTTTTACAAAAAATATTTTTTTAAAAATCGCATTAGTTGACAAGAATGTTTGTTTACTTTTGGAAATGAGCTGATTGGGCTCTTCAGCGATTGGCTCAGTGTGACTTTATAGTGAGGTTAGAGCGTCAGCCAGGCCATCCCTCTGACGAAGTTGATTACAAAACGCATTAGGGTGTGGCCTGACTGACGCAGTGTGTTCACCCTCTGGCGTCCTCCTCGTGGTGAGAAGCTCCGGAGGTCACTGATCGCAATACTGAGTGGGCTCATTGAGCGGTGTGGAGACCGAGGAGATCAGCAGCCGGGACGGAGTTCTGCTTATGGGTGCAGTATATATCATGTGGTATCCAGCCCACAGTGTATATTAATTTGGTACGAGTCCATCCTTATATGTTTGGAGACGTGGATATTTATGCCTGTAATAAACTTATTCATGCACGATATAGCGCTCCCTTCTTTCTTCTCTTTTTACACCAGATCTTTTGTGCCCAATGAATCCAGGGTAATCTGAAGGAGAGCTGCGGTCCATAAACATAGGATCTGAATGCTATAAACCCACTAAACTGTGCGGGATTTTTGTGCTGGACTATTGAGATCTTATAAAAGGACAGATTTTAAAGTGATCAGCGCACGGGTATTTGTATGTATATATATATATATATATATATATATATATATATACGTTTAACTTGCTCCAGTGACACTACTGTAATATATGCAGTTCTTGCAGTCAGAGCTGGCCCTAACCAATTTGGTGCCCTAGGCAAGATTTTGGCTGGTGCCCCCTAGCAGATAATCCCACTACACTACACTCTACAGACACTCTCCCCCACTAAGTTTTCACTTACCTCTTAGGTGTTTCTTTCTTTTTTTTCTCTTCTTTCTTTAGGAATCTGGCGGAGGACATAAAATTGTGATTCATTTGCCCCCATTTAGACATATTTATATTGTTTTTTTCTCTCTCTCTCTCAACATATATATGTACAGCACACACACTGATCCAGTTGCTGCCCATCTCACAGCACCACATACTGTCCGCCTCACAGAACAGCACCCCTCTCAACACAGCCGCCCTGGCCTCATCCAGTATCACTTTCCCAGCACCCCACATTCAGAACAGCACCCCTGGCCTCATTATGCACCCCTTATTAAGCAGTTAGAAACCCTCATTCAGCATGGTAATAGATAGATCTCCTTCAGTATTTGTATCCTGATGTCATCAGTTACTGTTCAAAGTCATTCCCTACTTTCCACCTGGACATACAGGGGGAATATAAACCTGTGGCGAGCAAAGCGAGCCACTGAGCCCGAAGCGTGGCAAGTGAAACCAGCCCACAAGTGGACAAATTTCTTCTTTTTGTGGACTGTATGGGCATGGAACTTCTGCCCTCACTGCATGTCACTTCCAGGTACAAATATTGAAGGGGATCTATACTCTACCCATTCAGCACAGCCCCCCTGTGCTCATTAATTATGCACCCCTTTCCCAGCACAGCAACCGTCAGTCATTCAGCACAGTCAGCATCCCTGGCCAGGATGTCCTCTATGCACACCATTCCCAGCATAGTCAACATCCTTGGCCAGGATGGCCTCTATGCACCCCTTTCCCAGCAGAGTCAGCACCTCTCAGTCATCCAGCAGCACCCCTCTACCAGCTGAGAGCTCAGCTGACTTACTTAGGGCCCCACTATCAATGATGTATAACCCCTTTAGCGCTCACTAAAAGGGTTATGTCATTCTTTCTGTATTTAACAAACAGCAGTAAGCTAAGATTACTACTGTTTGTCGCAGCATCGTTCTCGCCATCTTTAGAATGGGGGACAAACAGATGGAGACAGGAAGAGAAGGGGACAAACAGAGGGAGATGGGAGGAGAGGGGAATAAATAGAGGTAGACGGGAGGAGAGGGGGACAAACAGAGTGAGATGGGAGGAAAAGGAGACAAACAGTGGAAGACATGAGTAAAGGGGGACAAACAGAGAACTACTGGAGTAAACAGGGACAAACATAGGTAGATGGGAGCAAGAGGGAACAAACAGGTAGACAGGAGTAGAGGGAGACAGAGGTAAATGGGTATAAAGGGGGACAAACAGAGGTAGACGGGAGAAATGGGGGACCAACAGAGAGAGAAGGGAGGAAGGGGGAAGAACATGGTGAGACAAAAGGAAAAGGGGACGAACAGAGGTAGACTCAATGTATATATATATATATATATTGTATATGTATATATATATATATATATATATATATATATATATTAGGGGTGTGCACCAGCCACTTTTCGTGTTTTGTGTTTTGGTTTTGGATCTGGATCTTTCTTCGTCTTTTGGATCTGGATTGGTTTTGCCAAAACCACCCTTCCTTGTTTTGGGTTCTGGGTTTTGTGTTTTGGATCTGTATTTTCTTTTAAAAAAGCATAAAAACAGCTAAAATCACAGAATTTGTGGGTTTTTCTGCTCCTATGCTATTATTAACCTCAATAACCTTAATTTCCACTCATTTCCAGTCTATTCTGAACACCTCACACCTCACAATAGTGTTTTTATGTCCAAAAGGTTGCACCGAGTTAGCTGGATGACTATGCTAAGCGACACGTGGCAGACAGGATGGCAGTTTGAAAAACTAAGCCCCAAACAGTACATAATGCAAAGAAAAAAAAGAGGTGCAAGATGGAATTGTCCTTGGACCCTCCCACCTGCCCTTATGTTGTATAAACAGGACATGCACACTTTAACAAACCAATCATTTCAGCGCCAGGGTCTGACAGACGAATATGGCTGAAATGATTGGTTCGTTTGGGCCCCCACAAAATAAGCTGGCAATTAATCTGTCCCTGCACAAACTGGCAGTACGGATCGAGCATGGTGGCCAAAATGTAGTGGTCTGATATCAACAGATTGACCACCCTGGAATCCTGGCAAAGGAAATTAAGGGCTTCATCCACAAGTCCCACATGCCTTCACTTTCTCCAGCTGCTTCTGCAAAAGCCTGATGAGGGGAATAACCTGACTCAAGCTGGCAGTGTCTGAACTGACTTCACGTGTGGCAAGTTCAAAGGGCTAGAGAACCTTGCACAACACGGAAATCATTCTCCACTGCGCTTGAGTCAGGTGCATACCCCCTCCTTTGCCTATGTCATAGGTGGATGTATAGGCTTGAATGGCCTTTTGCTGCTCCTCCATCCTCTGAAGTATATAGACGGTTGTGTTCCACCTGGAATTTGCCCAGATGTAAAGCCCGCACAATAATGGTGGCGTTGTCAGATATCACAAATCCCCAGGAGAGTCTAAGTGGGGTAAGCCACTGGGAGATGATTTCCCTCAGTTTCTCTAAGAGGTTGTCGGCGGTGTGCCTCTTACTGAAACCGGTGATATACAGCATAGCCTGCCTTGGAACAGCTGGCGTTTCTGAGATGCTGCTACTCGTGACGCTGCTGTTGTTGCTGTGTAAGGTGATACATCTACCCAGTGGGCTGTCACAGTCATATAGTCCTTAGTCTGCCCTGTTCCACTTGTCTACATGTCCGTGGTTAAGTGGACAATGGGTACAACCGCATTTTTCAGGACACTGAGGACATTTTTTCTGATGTTTCTGTACAGTCTCGGTATCGCCTGCCTAGTGAAGTGGAATCTAGATGGGATTTGGAACCGTGGACACACTACCTCCATCAATTGTCTAAATCCCACTGCACTAATGGCGGATACCGGAGGACGCACGTCTAACACCAACATAGCAGTCAAGGCCTCAGTTATACGTTTTGCTTCAGGATGACTGTTGTCGTACTTCATCCTCCTCGCTAAGGACTGTTGGAGGGTCAATTGTTTAGTGAAAGTAGTAGTGTTCCTACTTCCTCGCTGGGATGATGAACGACTCCCAGCAACAACAGCAGCAGCGGCAGCAGTAGGCGTAGCAATGCAGGATTCTCTGGAGGAATCCCAGATAGGAGAGTCAGTCATGCCAGTGACATGGCCTGCAGGACTACTTCCGATCCTTACTAAGGAGGAAATTGATGAGGAGGGAGTTGATGATGTGGTTTGCAGGTGCTTGCATACAACACGACAAAGGGATTTAGGTGTCCCTGGACTGCTTACGGCCTTAGCCAAAGTTTCTGAACTTGACAGTAACTTTTTATGAACGCGCTGCAGGTGACGTATAATGGAGGATGTTCCTAGGTGGTTAACGTCCCTACACCTACTTATTTCACCTTTACATATGGTACATATGGCAAGACAGTTGTTGTCCGGATTTGGATAGAAATATTGCCAGACCAAAGAGATGGAATGTTTGGTCTTCTGCCCAGGCATGACCGTGATGGGCTTTTTCATCCCACGGACAACAACTGTCTCCCCCGGAGCCTGATTTAAACAAACCACATCACCATCAGAATCCTCCTCGCCAACTTCCTCCACAGCGCCAGCTACACCAGTATCCTCATCCTGTTGTACTTCAACAGTGACATCTTCAATTTGCATATCAGCAAGTAGACTGTGGGTGCTCCTTTGAGCACTTGCAGGGGGTGTGCAAATGGTGGAAAGAGCCACCTCTTCCAGTCTAGTGCTGGGAAGGTCAGGCATCGCAACCGCCACCACACTTGGACTCTCCTTGTGGATTTGTGATATCTTCTTCGCTGGCAAAAGTACAGTTCTTCGCTGTACTTTTGCCAGCTTAACTCGTTTGATTTTTTTAGCGGGAGGAGGGCTACCATCATCATGTGAAGCTGAACCACTAGTCATGAACATAGGGAAAGACCTTAGCCGTTCCTTGCCACTCCGTGTCATAAATGGCATATTGGCAAGTTTACGTTTCTCCCCAGATGATTTAAATGTTTTTTTTTAAGGTCATTTTCCTGAACTTTGTGATTTGGGATTGTATGTGCCCTCTACTATGACATTGGGCATCGGCCTTGGCAGACGATGTTGATGGCATGTTATCGTCTATGTCATGACTAGTGGCAGCAGCTTCAGCACTAGGAGGAAGTGGTTCTTGATCTTTCCCTATTTTATTTTTATCGGAGAAAGTTTGGTCCTCCATTTATGTTATATTGATATATACGTGCGGCTAAGGCGCACACAAACACAGAAAATATTTTTTTATTTTTGTTGGAGACTAGTGCACTTTGTGGGTTACACCACCCTTGAAGAAATGAGCCAGCCGGCTCTTTACTTATGGGACACAGGCGCACGCTTGGCACTGCTCCTTTGTTGATGCACGTGCAGCTACAGTGCACACAATTCACAAAGACAGAAAAAAAAGGATTTTTTTATTTTTTGTGGAGCGCACTTTGAGGGTTACACCACCCTTTAACAGACAGATGCACGCTTGGCGCTGCTGCTTTGAGGATGCACGTACAGTGCACACAATTCACAAACACAGAAAAAAAAAATATTTTTTTTAGTGCACTTTAGGGGTTACAGCACCCCTCTAGGACTACAGCCTTTATGAGACACTGCACACACAGTCCAGCCAGCCCCTATAGACTTTGGAGTGGACACAGCCCCTATGACTGCAACTGACTGCACAACACAGCCCAGCCAGCCCCTATGGACAACAGCAGCACAACACAGCCCAGCCAGCCCCTATGGACAACAGCAGCACAACACAGCCCAGTCAGCCCCTATGGACTGAGTGGTCACCGCCCCTATGGACAACAGCAGCACAACACAGCCCAGCCAGCCCTAGCTCCCACCCTCCCTCTTCACTGTCCACAGCCGGAGTGAGAAATGGCGCCGACGCAGGGACATTTTATAGAATCCAAAACCCACGAGATGACGTTTTGCCTCGATTTCAGATCCAAGTCAGGTGGGAAAAGTCGAGCCTGACTCGGATACGACTCGGATCGAGGGGGGCTCGGAGGGGTTCGGAACCCGCTCATCCCTAATATATATATATATATATATATATATATATATACATAGATATATATATAGACAGTATATATATATATATACACATACATTATATATATATATATATATATATATATATATATAGGCAGTGCATATACTGTGTGTATTATATATATATATATATTTATATATATATATATAGTATATAGACTTTGTATATATATATACAGTCAGGTGTATAAATATTGGGCCATTGACAGAATTTTCATATTTTGGGCTCTATTCACCACCACAATGGCTTTGAAATGAAACAAACAAAATGTGCTTTAACTGCAGGCTTTCAGATATAATTTGAGGGTAATTACATCGAAATCAGGTGAACGGTGTAGGGATTACAACGGTTTCTATATGTGCCTCCCACTTTCTAAGGGGCCAAAAGTAATGTGACAAACTAAACAATCCTAAATCTAACTTTCACTTTTTAATACTTTGTTGCAAATCCTTTGCAAGCAATTACAGCCTGAAGTCTGGAACGCCTAGACATCACCAGACGCTGGGTTTCATCCCTGGTGATGCTCTGCCAGGCCTCTACTGCAAATGTCTTCAGCTCCTACTTGTTCTTGAGGCATTTTCCCTTCAGTTTTGTCTTCATCAAGTGAAATGCATGCTCAATCGGATTCAGGTCAGGGGATTGACTTGGCCATTGCATAACATTCCACTTTTTAGGCTTAAAAATCTCTTTGGTTGCTTTTGCAGTATGCTTCGGGTCATTGTCCATCTGCACTGTGAAGCGCCATCCAATGAGTTCTGAAGTATTTGACTGAATATGAGCATATGATATTGCCCAAAACACTTCAGAATTCATTCTGCTGCTTTTGTCAGAAGTCACATCATCAATAAATACAAGGGAACCAGTTCCATTGGCAGCCATACATGACCACCCATGACACTACCACCACCATGCTTCACTGATGAGGTGGTATGTTTTGGATCATGAGCAGTTCCTTTCCTTCTCCATAATCTTCTCTTCCCATCACTCTGGTACAAGTTGATCTTTGTCTCATCTGTCCATAGGATGTTGTTCCAGAACTGTAATGGCTTTTTTAGATGTTGTTTGGCAAACTCTAATCTGGTTTTCCTGTTTTTGTGGCTCACCAATGGTTTACATCTTGTGGTGAACCCTCTATATTCACTCTTGTGAAGTCTTCTCTTGATTGTTGACTTTGACACATACACACCTACCTCCTGGAGAGTGTTCTTGATTTGGCCAACTGTTGTGAAGGGGTTTTTCTTCACCAGGGAAATAATTCTTCTGTCATCCACCACAGTTGTTTTCCGTGGTCTTCCGTGTCCTTTGGTGTTGCTGAGCTCTCCGGTGTGTTCTTTCTTTTTAAGAATATTCCAAACAGTTGATTTGGCCACACCTAATGTTTTTGCTATCTCTCTGATGGGTTTGTTTTGATTTTTCAGCCTAATGATGGCTTGCTTCACTGATAGTGACAGCTCTTTGGAACTCATATTGAGAGTCAACAGCAACTGATTCCAAATGCAAATGTCACACCTAGAATCAACTCCAGACCTTTTACCTGCTTAATTGGTAATGAAATAACGAGGGAATAGCCCACACCTGTCCATGAAATAGCTTTTGAGTTGATAGTCCCATTACTTTTGGCCCCTTAAAAAGTGGGAGGCACATATAGAAACCATTGTAATTCCTACACCGTTCACCTGATTTGGATGTAATTACCCTCAAATTAAATCTGAAAGTCTGCAGTTAAAGCACATCTTGTTTGTTTCATTTCAAAGCCATTGTGGTGGTGAATAGAGGCCAAAATATGAAAATTCCACACCTGTCCATGAAATAGCTTTTGAGTTGATAGTCCCATTACTTTTGGCCCCTTAAAAAGTGGGAGGCACAAATAGAAACCGTTGTAATTCCTACACCGTTCACCTAATTTGGATGTAATTACCCTCAAATTAAATCTGAAAGTCTGCAGTTAAAGCACATCTTGTTTGTTTCATGTCAAAGCCATTATGGTGGTGAATAGAGGCCAAAATATGAAAATTCTGTCAATGTCCCAATATTTATGCACCTGACTGTATATATATGTATATATATATATATATATATACATACATACACACATGTACTATATATATATATATAGTATATATAACACCATAAGAATTATTTTCAGTTAAACTTACCCAAAGTGCCATCTCTGTGTCTTAGTTGAGTCATGTTGCAGAAAACCGTGGTCGGAGGCTTGGATGGGCAGGTGGTTGGAGCCATAGGAGGCTGCTTGGGGGGAGGTGGTTGGAGCCGGGGGGAGGGTGTTAGTGGGGCAGGCAGGTGGTTGGAGCTGAAGGAGGCTGCTTGCTTTATTGCAGGGGAAGGGGAGAGGTGGTTGGAGGCTTGGAGCCGGAGGAGGCTGCTTGTCATACTGCGGAGGGGGGGGGGGGCAAGTGGACGGAGTTGGAGTAGGATGCTTGCTTCACTGAGAGTGGAGGGGGGAAGGTGGTCAGATGCTCGGAGCCGGAGGAGGCTCCTTGCCTTACTGCGGAGGGGGGGTAATGAAGGAAGAAGATGGCTGCACACAGTGTGTGTGACTGTGGAAAGGGGGCTGGCTGCTTGGGGATTGGTTGGAAGGGGCTCGCTAGATGCTGAGGGGAGGGGGTGCTGGTTACACTACACTGCGGGGTTGGGGGGGCACAGAGGAGACCACAGAGGAGAGGTCTGAATGCAGCAGTTTCACAGCTGCCCCTTCCTCCCACCCGCATAGTAGGGGCAGGGTCCCGGACCGTGCTGCTATGGTGCCAGCAACAGCAGTTCAACTTCAAACACAACTCAGCGGGTTGAATTCATGTAGAATATTACACTGTCTGGAAGATGATACCTGTTTACGTAGAAATATAACCATGTCACCATTATATAATTTTTGTGCAGGGCAAAATGAGAATTTCCCTGATCAAACAATTTTATATTTTTAAATTATTGGCTAATTTGGTACCATTTGTGTCAGTAATATGTTTCTTTTTTTTGTTGTTTTGAATTGGTGCCTTAATTAATATTACTGTCCCCCAGCCTCACCTTTACCCCTGTGCATCTCCAGCACTATGCCTTGCACTGCCTCTCCTGCCCTATTCCCCCCTCCCTCCCCCGTGCTTCACCAGCCATATGTTCCCTGGGTTTCTCAATCTCTGGCTACAATCTGCCTGTGTCTCTCCAGGTCCCATGTCTCTCTCCAGGCTCCCTGTGTCTCTTCATTTGTACCTGTGTATCTCCAGGACCCAGGCATCTCTCAATCTCTAAGTCCACCTGCATCTCTCCATCTCAAGGCCCCCTTGTGTTTCTCCAGACCCCCCTGTGTCTCTCTATCTATAGCCCCTCTGCTTAAACGCTTAGCCCACCCATCCTGTCCATTTATGGTGGTTACACCTCTAGGGGGTATATTTACTAAAGTTGTGATTTATAGAAAATGGTGATGTTGCCCATAGCAACCAATCAGATTCTAGCTATTATGTTCTAAAAGGTGCTCGATACATGATAAGTGGAATCTGATTGGTTGCTATGGGTAACATCTCCACTTCTATAAACCTGCACTTTAGTATATATACCCCTAGGAGAACGTTCTCCATTAGTTTCTATTCAGTAATTCCCTGCTGATTATAACAAGCAGATACTTTTCTCCAATTTCCACTGCCCTTATGAGTCATGTAACTCATACCATAATGTCAGGAGTCAGGGGCATCTTAAGAGAGGAGGGGGCCCGTGTGCACTACCCTGTGCGGGGCCCCCTCCTCTCTCGCCGGTGACCGGCAGCTGACTGACGCGGCTGCCCAGCCACCGGAGCCTTAGTAGACTCTGGGCACTAGAGTGTGCCCGTAGTCTACTGCGCATGCGCAGAACACAGGAAAATTGGCTGCGGCGGCCATTTTCCATTGTTCTGGGCAGCACTGACACAAGACGCGGGACCACGGACAGGTACATTTAAAATAATATGGGTGCAGGGTGTGCGGTGCAGGGCCCCCCTGAACCTGCACCCATTATAGATACGGCACCGTCAGGAGTACCAACTACAGACAACGGCACATTCTTCTTAAATTACAGCAACTAGCACTTTGCTGAAAATCAAGTCAACTAAGACTTCAGCAGGATACACACCATACGATAGTGCGATCCAGTGACGGTGCAATGTGATATTAATGATACATTGCGTGCACCGCACACACTGCACGATCCGGCATACGATGGCACACATTGTTCATTGCATTGTCCCATCTGCATTGCAGAACAGCAGATGGGACGATGTGATGAAAGACCACCGTGAACGATAGAACGGAGATACACACTGTACGAAATATCGTTTTGATCCGCGTCAGAACGATATATGGTGCAATACATCGGGTACTATGTACTCACCTTAAGACACCTCACCTGTACATAGCCTTTATAAGACCCTCAGTCCAACCAATCTTTGCGCAAGCAATTCGGAATTTAGTTTCCCTGCTGATGCTTCAGAGTCTTGTTTTGTTTACCTGTTTATCAACTACGGCCTAGTCCCGCACACGTTTTCTTTCTCGAAACTTACAATTTATCTATATCCCTCACAGCCTGTCTTCTGGGAACAAAGTACCATATTTATCTGGTTCTAGACCCGATATTTACAATTTCTTATAGTCGATATTCATGGCAATAAGAAATTAATGTTCGCCGGCATGTATCCCTGTGATGTGTTAGTGAAGTGAAGTAATCGCTAATGCTTCTTCGAAACCCTGCAGTCTTACTGTGCAGGCGTAGTCGTGGGCGCCCATTGTTGGGGAGGGATAAATGTCATGGTGTGTGGCCTATAGGCCACAATGGATGATGCCATCTGTGAAGCATTCTGTAGCTTGGTAAATTCAGCAATAAAGCAGCCCCATAGAAACCTATGGGGGCTGCTTTTGCGTCGTAATCTGCTGCGGTCCCCTGTACATAAACAGCCCCATAGAAACCTGCACATACATTCAGGGGATACTTAGTATTGCAGGTACCCCCGAACACACCTGTTTTACTATTAACTGATAAATAGGCCCATAAACAGCTTAGCGGGCTGTGCTGTGTTTCTATTAGCTATTCCAGCCAGGTCATTTGCTCCTGGGAGCAACCAGCACTGCGAGAGTTATAATTAATGGTGTAAGCGTGCAGAAACGGCAGGTAATTAGTAGGGTACCTAAGGGATCACTCTTACGTCTTGCTTTGTTTAATGTATACATTACTCATTTTAGTGCAACACAAAGGAAATTTTTCTTTTTTTTGATGATACAAATATTTGTAACAAGTTTGATACCCCTGAAGGGCTAAATTAAATGTATAGTGATTTAGAAAAGCATAGAATGGACTGAAATGTTATATCTTAAATCTAATACATCAAATTAAAATGCAGCACAGACGGTGTAATGGTTAGCATTACTGCCTCACAGCACTGAGGTCATGGGTTCGATTCCTACCATGGCCCTACCTGTGCGGAGTTTGTATATTCTCCCTGTGCTTGCGTGGGTTTCCTCCGGATGCTCCGGTTTCCTCCCACACTCCAAAAATATAACAGTAGGTTAATGGGCTCCCAAAAAATAAAAAATAACCCTAGTGTATATGTGTGTGAGCATGTGATACGGAATGTAGAGTGTAAGCTCCACTGGGGCAGGGACTGATGTGAGTGGCCAAATATTCTCTGTAAAGCGCTGCGGAACATGTGTGCGCTATATAAATAACTGGTAATAATAATAATAATAAAATAATGCATGTGGGACACAAAAATCCAAAAACATAATGAATGGTGATGTAAAGTAAACAATAGACTACTGTATTTGAAGGTAAGCAGTATAGACAAGCAGTGTGAAAAGCCGGTAGAATACTTGGTTGTATAGTAATCGTTATTAGTACCAGGCAGGAAGGGGGAGGTTATAGTAACAATGGAATTATTTGCAGGCTGGAACTGGTTATATACAACAGACAAACAGAGAATTATAGCTATTCCTATAAAACATTATAGTGACAGTTCCCTGCCCTTCTCACAAAGACTGCAGCACAAAATAAAAGGTTGCAGGCTTTATTAGTTTTAAATTATTTATTGATCTTGAAATCCTGCCAATATTATCCCGCCTTATTAATGTCTCTCACTGAGGACCGCACAGCAATTATCTGCAGATATATTATCTTTATCAGTGGAACTGGTCTCACCAGAGAGTAAGCCTATCTATTAGCAGATAAATTGAACGACTGAACGATATATCGTTCAGTCGTTCAATTTATTTGCTATGGATAGGCCCTGAACGATGACAGATGCGAACTCCTGCGGTCGATAAATTTAATCTTTCATCTCTCCAACATGTTGGTCAATTATCGCATATCGCTGCCAGATATTAGAAATATCTGGCAGTTTATATGCGGTAAACGACGAACGACGAAAGATATTAGCACTGCAGCAGCTACAGAGCGCTGCAGAGAAAAAAATCCACTCCCTGAATGATGTCATGTGATATCGTTCATCGTTCATCTTTTGCCAAAATCTGTCATGTACGTAACAGATATCTTTCAGCACAGCCACCGGAATTTTCAATAGATATCTTTTATTTTTTATCTTTCAGAAAAACATCTGCTAATGGATAGGCCCCTTAACACAACCAACAACAGTTTTTCAATAGTCGGAATAATATTCACAAATTGCAAAGGGGAATATAATACAGCAGTATAAATGGTCATTTGGGAAGTCATGTTCATAGTTTCACACTGGTTTTCCAAGATTTGCAGGGAAGTGCAAATTCTGTGGAAACCGAACCGCTCCGAACATAGGGGATCCGAGTCCACCCGAACCCTGTTCGGGTGTTCCCAGCCTGACTCGGATCCCCGTTCGGGGCCGAACGGCGGCCTCCTGACGTCGGATTCTCGCGAGAGAATCCGAAGTCAGGGCTCTTCTAGTGTAGGGCAGACCACTGTGATAGCGGTCTGCCCTGCACAGACACAAACACACAGCCGCCAGCAGCAGCTGTGTGTTTGTAATAGCAGCCAATGAGAGTCAGCCAGACTCTCACTGGCTGCTGCACGGAGGGAGCTGGTTGGAGCTCACACATGAGCTCTGTCTTCCGGCTCCCTCCGCGCGTAATACACAAGAGCAGAGCGGACGACAGCTGGAGCGGGGATTCAGGTAAGTTTTTTTTTTATATATATGTGTGTTTGTACGGGGGCGCTACTGGGGGCATGCTAATGGGGGCATTGCTACTGGGGGGCATACTACTACTGGGGGCCTGCTAATGGGGGCACTACTACTGGGGGCCTGCTAATGGGGGCACTACTACTTGGGGCCTGCTACTGAGGGCACACTACTGGGGGGCATACTACTACTGGGAGCATGCTAATGGGGGCACTGCTACTGGAGGGCATACTACTACTGGGGGCATGCTAATGGGGCTCCACTACTGGGGGCCTGCTACGGGGGGTATACTACTGGGGGCATGCTAATGGGGGCAATACTACTACTGGGGGCATACTACTACTGGTGGCCTGCTAATGGGGGCACTACTACTGGCGGGCATACTACGGGGGGCATGCTAATGGGGGCAATACTACTACTGGGGGCATACTACTACTGGGGGCCTGCTAATGGGGGCACTGCTACTGGGGGACATACTACTACTGGGGGCACTGCATAGGGGGCCCTACTACTAAGGACACTGCATAGGGGGCACCACTACTGGGGGCATTGTGTAAGGAACACCACTGTTGGGGGCATTGTATAAGTGGCACTACTACTGTGGGCATTGTATAAGGGGCATTAATACTGTGGGCTTTGTGTATAAGGGTCACTACTGTGGGCATTATGTAAAAGGGTCACTACTGTGGGCATTGTGTAAAAGGGTCACTACTGTGGGCATTGTGTAAAAGGGGCATTACTGTGTGTCGTAACATAAATAAGAGACACTACTTTATGGTGTAATGTGAATCAGGGGCACTATGTGCGGTGTAATGTGAATAAGATTGAGCACTGTGACTCCTAGGGCCATAGCCCACTTTGTAAACAAGTACTGTGATTCTGCTGGCCGTAGCCCACTGGGTGGGTGCACTACTTTTCATTTCTGCCACTGCTGTGTGGCAATGTGTCATAGATGTGCTTTAAACTGTGGTGTCTGTGCCGCTGATTTGTCGCTTGGTAACCAGTCAGCTCACTGCAACCTTTGGCCAATAATGGTGAAAACTATAATTTAAACTGTGAGGTGGTCTAAATTGACTGTAAATTACTGGAAATTAAGGTTATTGAGGTTAATAATGCTCTAGGAAGAAAAAAAAGCCCAATTTATGTGATTTTAGCTTTTTTTGTCAATTTTTGTAAAAAAATCCAAATCCAAATCCAAAACCAGTCACCGCAGTTTGGCAAATCCAAATCCAAAGCCGGACGACAAATTAGAACCAAATCCAAATCTGGCAAAAATTGTCCGACGCACATCCCTAGTATGGATGCAGTTCAGATCCGAGTGCACAAAATGCTGGCATGTGGCAATGCCGATGCAGGAATTCCGACAAGGGCCAGAAGCCTGGCTCGACAATCCCGTCGGCTGCGTTACCGAAGGTAAGTTTCAGGGTTATGCTGCAGGAGGGGATGGTTACAGTTAGGCTGCTGGGGGGTGGGGGTGGAGAAGGGTTAGGTTGCATGAGCGGAGAGTTAGACTGCAGGAAAGGTGGGTTACGTTGGTATTACGACTCCCAGCATTCTGTGCACCGGATCGTGTATAAACCAAGATGAGAGTAGAAAAGTTTTCCACCAGTCGTTGGGAGGTGGGTGGATCTGAGGTACTCCTGGGGACTAGTGGGCCTAGTTTTTATAAATTGTATTTTCTGGGACAAGATTGTTTAAATGAGATGGGGTCTAATATCTATATAATGAGCTGCACTTTTTACATTCCAGGTGCACTTCCGTATACACATATAATAGACCTAAGGGCTCCTCCCTCTCATTTAATATAATGCGTAAGACTGAACTGAACATTATTTAAGGGACACAAATAAATAAATAAAGGTGTAGTCCCAAGTAGTAGTAGGTTGGACCTTGATACACACAATTTTTTGGTTTGCACTATATGCATTTTCTGTTGCATCCTCCAACCTGCAAACTGCTGTAGGTGCACATTGTTTTTACAGAGCTTTTTCCAAAGACCGTATATGGTTGGATCCCCTGTCCTGCACACATAAATGGCAAGAAATACATTTTGTAGAATTTTTTTCTTATTGACAGTATTGTTTGTCTTGTGCACTGATAATGCTGAAAGTGTATGAAGGTGCTAACATTTTGATGTATCATGCTCACTGACAGGTAGAGATATACAGTATTTGTTTCTACGAGTGTTACATTATTGCCATGTCCGCTGACTCTGTCTTTCCTTAAACACAGAGGCCCTGATTCAGAGCTGGACGCTCTGACAGGTCGCTCGCTCTGAATCAGGGCCGTCCTTCTGAATTTTTAGAGCGGCCTCCTGGCCGCTTGCATAGCTGTGGGTGACCACCCACAGCTATAGCGAGCGGCCAAAAAGATGGTCGCGATGGTCAGTGATGTCAGTGGAGCCGGCCCCAGACGGTAGGTGTTCCCATGGGAACGCCTCCGTCTGGGCAGCCACGCCCCCAGAACGCCCACCAATGGGGGCGTGCTGTCACTCGCCATCGACAGCACGCCCCCTTTGTAACGAGACCCGGAGAGATGGCTTGCCCGTCGCTATCCGGGTCGTGCGCATGTGCACTGCCCCAACATCGACCCACTTGCATGCGCTTAGCGATCGCGAACGGGTCTGAATTAGGCCCAGTGTGTGACATGGTAATTGATTCCTCTTTTCACAAGGAGTAGGGGAAGGCATTACATTGACAACCACATTCTATTGTAGAAAGGATTGGCCAACAACAACAAATAAAAAAACAGGCAAGGGGGCTTATGTAAGGTGCGACTTGCAGCTGCTGCAGAAACTCCTGCGAGTCTTCCCATATTTTTTAAACGGCAATCATTTTAAAGGCAAAAACAGCTTGGCTTTGCCTTTAAAATGATTGCTGCTTTAAAAAACTGGGAAGACTCGCAGGAGTTCCCGAGTGGCTGCACGTCCCAAGGTCTTCCTGTGTGTGAAGGCTAGACAGGGTAAACTGTCTCAGTGATGAACTGATGAATTTGAACTTTATTTAGACCCTATTTTTACACACATCGCTCTTTTCTGCCAAGAGCTACATCCTTATGTCAACTATTACTGTTAGAAGAAGATAGGGGTTTAAGAGGAGCACCGTCAATTCTAATATGATTGTGTGGCTCAGTGCAATCTATTTCCTATTGCAGATTTGCCAACCTGCCCACATCATCATGTAGTATTAGTACAGTAATATTAGTGTCTATTGGAATTTATGGCAGGGTGGCTCTTTATACTCTAGGTACGTTATTGTGTCATCGTGTAAAATCTTCAGCACTATAGTTTTGAGGTGAGTGCAACGCTGTAGCTCTTTTACCTTCTGTATTCTAACTAGTGGAGGCTCCAGAGGTGGGGCTGCAGCGCAGTCCAAAATTCAAATAGGGGAGCCACACCAACTGCCCTTCCAAACAGTACCAATGTTTGCTGGCCAGGACTCACTGGCAGGTAGTGTAGCTCCCCCAGGACCGCCTTCAGGGGGGGACTGCTGGGACTGGAGTACCGGGCCCAGACACGCAGACATAGAAGGGGGGCCCGTCTGCTCTTACCACCTGCTGTGGTAGGTGCGGCCCGACTGCCCCTACCGTCTTTCCCCCACTACTACAGTATTATGGGGCCACTGGTTTGTTCACCCCTTTGCCTGCGCTGCTGAAGTAAACAGCAGGAGCAGGCTTGCTTTAACTTGCTGCCATGCCGCCGTGACATGATGTCAGCGCAATTGTCTTGTTTGTGTCTCAGGACTCATGACATCATAATGTTGGCGCACTGCCACAGAAGAACATGGAAGCAGCCACCACCACCAGGAGCACAGCAGAGATCAGGCCAGGTTAGGAGAGGTAAGTGGCTGCAGGAGAGAAGGGGAAGGAGCTGAGGGAGGCCATAGGAGATGGGGATTGAAGGAGCTGTGGAGGCCTAGAGAGACAAAAGATGGGAGCTGACCATGGGGACACACAGAAGGGGGTTAGGGGTAGCTGAGACCATGGAGGGGGGAGGGGCTCAGACCATGGAAACACACAGAGGGGGTGGAGGTAGCTGAGACCATGGAGATGCACAAGGTGGGAGGGGGCTGAGACCATGGAGATACACAGGGGGAGGGTGGAGCTGTGACCATGGAGATACACAGGGGGGGCTGAGACTATGGAGATACACAAGGTGGGAGGGGGCTGAGACCATGGAGAAACACAGGGGGAGGGGGGAGCTGGGACTATGGAGATACACAGGCGGTGGGTGGTGCTGAGACCATGGAGATAAATGGGGGGGCTGAGAACATGAATTTACACAGGGGGGTTGAGACCATGAAAATACACTGGGGGGGGGAGAGCTGAGGCCATGGAGATACACAGGAGGTGGGGGAGCTGAGGAAATCCATGGATACAGGATTTGAGCTGAGGCCATGGAGATACACAGGAGGTGGGGGAGCTGAGGAAATCCATGGATACAGGATTTGAGCTGAGGCCATTGAGAGTCACGGAAGGGAGTGGGGGAGCTGAGTATGTTTGAGACACACGGGGGAAGCTGAGGAAGCTAGAGATACAAGGTGGGATGAGGAAGCTGGAGAGATGGGGTGAAGGTCTGGAGATATTCCACAATTTTCAAGATTGGCAGCAAAAGGCTGGGGGCACAATAATATTTATTAAGACACTAATTTTATAAAAACCCATATTACCTGTGTTGTATGATGTTAACATTGGTTATATTCCTACGCAAACAGATGTCTTCCGGACCTTGTGATCGCCTACATGAATAGTGAGTACCAACTGAAGTTACCATATGCCCGGGGAGGATCAATTCCTTCAGAGGTTCCCCATTGCTGAGAAACCATAATGTAGTAAGAAAATCTCATGCCTACCATTCTTTATCTAGGAGGGAGCAGGGTGTGTGTAAGGCCCCAAGTTTTCTGTTGCCGGCCCCACATAGACTCTGCATTGATGGGGACAGGGGGGCTGCTTTGAGGTGATAAAAAAAGATATGGAGGAGCCTATGTTCACTAGGTTGCGAATATAAGGGCTGCAAATGTGTAATCCTGATGAATTCACCTATAATTAGAAAGTTTGTATAATATTAACAAGAACCCTGTGATGATCCCTTGTGTCTGCTTGTCGCTTGAAGTGTATATTCTTTATAAAAGCTTTGGAAAAAGAGCATCCACTTGAAACGCGACATGCGGACGCAAAGGATGAGGGGACAGAGGGGGAAGTGAAGAGACCAGAGGAGACTCTGTGAGACTGGAGTGACACTGCAGGGCTGGAGTTTCAGAAACATGGGAGGGGAAGGAAGCCCTGCCTGTTTTGTCAGTCCCGGGCCCCACATTTTCTTATGGCAGCCCTGGGTTCCCCTATTTTAATTTTTGACTGTGCTGCAGCCCCGCCTCTGAAGCCACCACACTATAATCTATCCATGGCGCTCCAGAGTTGAACCAGCATCCTGCATATGTGCATGTTAGCTGCTCAGTAGTCCTGAACTACAGTACGTAGTCCAGCCAGAGTAGCTAAGTGGAAGCAAATCTCTAAAAATAACCACTGACAGACCAATAAGGATAACCCATCCTATAATGCATGAAACAGGTATGCGGCTTAAGGTTCACCTATACACATATTAAAAACCACTGCAGATCGGTCTTCGGGTTCCGGGTTCATGGAGTAAGCAGCCCCGTGCAGGAGCTCCACTTTACTCCCGGCAACATCCCCTTTTTCAAGGCACATACTGCCTCCCACCTATTGCCTACCTGTGCTATATTGTCCGGATCAGTTAGATGCGCTCCCTGCGCTTGTAGTAGCCGCCGATACCCAGGAGCAGGACCTCGCGGGTGACGCCACAAGCGGTGAATCACCTGATCCGCCGATACACTATTGACACACTGCCCCTGTAGAAGCTCTGATCTTAATCTGAGTTTTATATTAGGTTGGGGGACGTTTGGCAGACACTGCCAAGAATCTTTTTTCCCCGTACAGCAAACACTAAGCAGGCTTGGGCCACAAACAATAACACCTACAACCTACTGGTGGTGCCTTACCCTGCACATTTCAATGAACCCTTTCCTGGCTCACTAGTTAAACCAAATAAGTTTTGCAGTGGGAAACTTAGAGAGAAAACAGAAACTGTCATTTCTGCTGAACAAAAATTATGTCACAATTTCTGCTCTTATAAGATATTGAGCTTCCTTCTCATTTACCCTCTCATTTGCTATTCATTATAGTACGATCATTCAAAGTGATTGCTACTTGCAGTATACATAATATTTTATTATAATCGTGCTTGAAGAGATATTTACAGACTCCGTCCTCCTCTTCTTCTTCCATTTCAAAGCCTCCGCGTCAGGAAAAACGTCGCGGGAGCAATAACATGGCACCCGTGGATGGATCAGAGGTCACTCCTCCAGCCCACAAAAAAGCTGCAGCACAAGTTGGAGATCAAGCTCGTCGTCCTACTGATCCCATTACTTATGGAGACATCGTTGAAGCAATCAAAAGCACAATGACCCCTCTGTTGTCACAGGCAGTATCTGATATCAAAGATCAGCTTCAACAATTATCGGTCAGAGTTACGGATACAGAAAACAAATTAGGTGCCACATTCCAAGATGTTTTTGATCTTAAAGGAAAGGTTCAAATCTTACAGAAAGATAATTACTACTTGCGCAATAAAATAGATGACATCGAGAATCGCTCACGGCGCAACCACATAAGACTTGTTGGTCTCCCTGAATCTGTCAAAGGCCCAGCCTTGGCCCATTTTGTTAGAAATACTCTTCCATCTCTACTGGAAATTACTGAATCTTGCACAGACCTGGTTATTGAAAGGGTCCACAGAATAGGTCCACACCCTAAACCAGCAGACACATGTCCCAGAGTAGTGTTGTTCAGATGCCTCAATTACCTCCATAAAGTTGCCTTCTGGTCTGCTTCCAGAGCTAACAAATCTATCATCTGGGAAGGCAAACGTCTATACATATTTCAAGACTTTTCAGTTGAACTTTCTAGAGCACGTAAGGCATTTTCACCACTCTGCTCACAACTTGTTAAAAACAAGCGCAAATTTGCTCTTATCTACCCTGCCAGATTGTTTTTATTTGAGGGTGACTCCTACAAGGATTTTCTGAATCCAGATGATGTAGCGGGTTACTTAAATGAAGAATATTAAGCTTCAGCTGAAGACATATCAGATTCCAACCCACGTTGATACCTTATTTTTCTTCATTTCCTGATAGTTATTGTTTCTAGGGATTCAAAATTCTCATAATTGCTTCTTGTGTATACTTACGTGTATCTTTGAATTTATGCATTCTCATATTTCTATATTATTATGATTAAGATGTTTTGGAATTATGATTCCACATTTAAAGTCGCTTTCTCCAATTTATAAGTTTATGAATATTTGCTACTAATATTAACCAAATGCTAATATAATTTAGGTGATAGTGTAACACTTTTTCTATGTAGCTGGGAGTTTGGGGGAACTCTTTACCCCGGACTTCTATATTGTTTATTAATGTTGATATGTATGGCATACTACATTATTTTTTATGTGTTATTACTGACTCAATTCGGAAGTTCTCGAGGCAGGGAAGATTTCCTGATCCACTCTGGGAGATTGGCTTCGGGATTCTCTCATGCCTCTCTGTTACTTACTTATCTACAATTTACAGTTGTATGTCTTTTCATGTTTGTCCTGTCTCCCCTATGTCCTTATGTTTTTCTACTCCCCTTCTTTCCTCCCTTCATGTCATTCCCTTGCTTTTTATGTGAAAAGGATCGGAACAGATCATTCATTCAATACATCAGAATATATGACAGATCTTAGAATTGGCTCCTGGAACATTGAAGGTATCAAC
The DNA here is from genome assembly GCA_031769625.1 of Taudactylus pleione. Taxonomy (NCBI): domain Eukaryota; kingdom Metazoa; phylum Chordata; class Amphibia; order Anura; family Myobatrachidae; genus Taudactylus; species Taudactylus pleione. Next base: position 10,632,274 of record JAUIMM010000052.1, on the reverse strand, counting down.
TCGCCAGCAAAACGACGTAAGATTCTTTTATACCTTTCCAAATTACACATAGACATTGCCTTTTTACAGGAAACACACCTTACTTCACAAGAAACAGCCAAATTACAAATGTTGGGATGGTCAATCTTGGCAGCGGCTCCTTTTAATTCTAAAGCTAGAGGGGTAGTAATATTGTGTAAAAAATCCCTAAAGATATCTGTTTCCTCCTCTTTCTCAGACCCAGAGGGTCATTATGTAATTGCCACATTCTCATTCTCTACTAATGATTATACATTATGTAATGTATACGCCCCAAACCAATATTCCAAGCCGTTCTTTCAAAAGCTTCTAGCTGTGTTAAGTCCATACTCACATTCATCCCTAATTCTATGTGGTGATTTCAACTTGGTTTCTTCCACCTTTCTAGACAAATCGACTTCATCTGCTCAACCTAATTCTCTTCCTAAATTAGGAATCCCATTTCTTTCTAAAAGGCTTGTGTTGGTGGATGCATGGAGGACTCTTCATCCTACAGAAAGAGAGTACTCTTGCACGTCTGCAGCCCATCATACTCTCTCAAGAATTGATTATATATTATTATGTAACCCTTTATTGCCTAGAGTTCATGTATCTGAGATGGAGCCTATAGCTCTTTCAGATCATGCACTTTTCTGGATTGCTCTTCGTATATTAAAGGGTAATGAACCCCCTATGGTAGTTCATCCACTTAGAACTTCAAGCGGCCACCTTACGACATCCAATTTACAAATAGCCAACATAATGCATTCCTTTTACGAATCGTTATACTCATCTCCTGAGTCAGAGTCTAACTCTTTAAACCTAGATTTCTCTTCAGGAGACATCGATTGGGATGCGCTCCCTTATCCCCAAAATCTCTTCTAATCATAATTCTTTACTAGCAAATCCCATTTCCTTAGAAGAAGTAACTGTTGCGATTAAGCATCTTAAACCTGCAAAAGCCCCGGGTCCGGATGGTCTTATTGGGGAGTTTTATAAAATATTAGGTCCCAGAATTTATGACCCCTTGACTGCTACTTTTAACCACATGCTCTCACAGAACTGTTTACCCGCATATTTTAACTCAGCTATAATTAAAGTATTACCTAAGCCGGGGAGGGATTTAGCCTCGCCAGGTTCTTATAGGTCTCTATCCTTACTCAATCAAGACTACAAAATTCTCACCAAAATATTAGCTGAAAGAGTTCAATTCTCCCCCACATAATTCATCCAGACCAAACTGGATTCATCCAGAGTCGCCATTCTGTTGTAAATGTCCGCAGAGTGATCTCAGCTATCATATCCTTGTCGACCTCTAATTCCCAAAACCATGGTGCCATTATTTCACTAGATGCCGAAAAGGCATTTGACCTTATCTCTTGATCGCATTTATCCCAATCCCTTACAAGATTCGGCTTCCCTGATTGTTTTATCTGTCACCTTAATCTCCTCTATATAAACTCCCACTCTCAAATTTCCTGTAATGGATTTCTGTCCCCCCCCTTTCTTATAAAAAGAGGTACTAAGCAGGGTTGCCCTCTATTACCCTTGTTATTTGCGGTTGCCATTGAACCCCTGGCAATCGCACTCCGTTTATCCCCACTATTTCATGGTATTGAAGTAGGTTCTGTCTCTCTAAAATTGTCTCTTTTCGCAGATGACATGATCCTTTTTATGTCCCAGCCCAAAATTTCTCTGCCTGTTGCTCTAAAAATAATATTTTCTTTTGGTTCAATTTCTGGTTACAGGATAAATTTAGACAAGTCAGAGATAATTTATTTACCAGATTCCCCTCATTCTACTCTTAGTGACTCTGTTTTGTCTTCATTTAAATTCCCCACTAAAAAGCTAATCTAAGCTATTTATATCCCCTCTGATATTACTCAACTGTACAAAGATAATTTTAAACCGTTGATAAATAAGATAACTACCTTCTAGACTCTTGGACTCTCTTGCCTCTATCCCTACTGGGTCGTGTAGCAGCTCTAAAGAGTGTGGTTTTTCCTAAAAATTTTTACATTATGCAAATGGTGCCGGTTGCACTCTCTTCATCAGATATTAAACACCTTCATTCTCTTATGTCTCATTTTTTATGGCAGAATAAACGCCCCAGAATAGCTACAAAAAAACTAATGACACAACGTAGTAGCGGAGGCTTGGGTGTCCCAGATCTTGCATCGTACTCCTTATCAATTTTCTTCAGATATATTCTTGATTGGTTAATGGGCTCCTCTTTCTTTACGGAAATACAACTGGACAATGCATTATGTGCCCCTTACTCCCCTGGTGCTCTCTTACATACTAAAACCGCTAACATCCCACCTCATCTTTTATCAAATTTATATTTACGAGACACATATTTTGCTTGGCTTAAAATAAATAAGAAAAAAGGCATAACCAACTCCGGAACTCTGAACCCGTACTGGTACTGGAAAATTAGGGTGGAAACAGGCATGGGGATCCCCTGCATTTCCATTAACCAGCCGGGGGAGTAATACCATAACAGGGGAGTCCCCCTTCCATCACATCATCCAGTCACAAACTGATCATCTCAGGCCTGGAATTACTATAGAAAAGTGAGGGCCCCCCAATTAAGGGGTCCCATCTCCCTAAGAACCCTCAGTCCCGCAACATAACCTTGTTGTGAGCTATCATTATGCTTACTTATATTTTTTGGTCTTAACCCAATTTATTTTATTTCTGTACTGTAAACCACACTATATGCCATCTTATAATATTTTTGTGTAAACTCTGCGGCTACGCTTAAACACAAGATATGAGGATGGTTCAATAAATAAGGTAAAAAGACCTCTCATTGCATTTATTCAACTCATATGTATCAATAGTATGGCCTTGGTACAGATTATTTTTCCACATAGTCCCCACGGGTAGGTACGCGTGCTGTGTTTGCACCAAAGGCTCCATAGGATTGCATGGTGCGAACGCAGCATGCGACGTTGCGTGCTCTTACTCAGATAATAGCACGGCGCGATGTGTGTGCACATTTGTAGCGCGACCGGCAGGGATGCAAGAGGACACACCTGTATGACTGATATGAGGAGCAGTCTAATTGCCGTGAGGGGAAGCAGTGGTCTACCTACTCTGGATTAGCGGGAAATTATAGTGAAATAGAGAACATTACACACATTAGAGGTCTTGTTACCTTACTTATTGAACCACCCTCGTATATATTATATATTACCAGGCAAACTTTCAATCAAATATATATTGAAAGAGAAAAGAAGACTCGTTGTTGGGGGCACTCTTATAAAGCAGTACTGGATTCTGAGTATTGTTAAAATATAACCTTTTATTCTAAAGCCTATAAAATATGTAGGATTTAAGAAAATCCAAGGAGTAATGTATATAAGAATAGTACAAATATTGCACAAACAAAAAACATATGACATACATTGCATTAGTGAGTATGCAGACTCCTATATAAATTCAATTTCAAGAGAAAAAGACGTGAAAAACGCTTGTTATATATCAATACACAATTCACATTTACAAATGAGTCATATCAAAGAAAGAATTTTGCAATGTACAGATTCAGAGCCGCACGCTATTTGCGCTCGCTCGGTCAGAAAAAGGGGCCGGCTATTTAAATTGAGCGCTTGCTCTTTGCGGTCTGTTGACGCCTCTATGTCTGAGCGAGCGAACGAAACATGCGCTCGCTATTTTGTAAAGACGCTCCCTGGTCGCTCGCATCCTACGACATCTCCGCTATTTATTTGATTAATCGAGTACATTGAAAGGCATCTGAACTGCTCGCAGTGCTTGTGGTAGGTTTATCCTACCGCAATCATGCGAACAGTTCAGGCTAAGAGACAACCAAGTGACGTGGTCGATGACGCTGCTTTGTTAATTATGCACACCCTTAAAACGCCCGTTTTGACCGTTTGGCACGCCTGCGTTCGGATCTCCACTCCCCGTTTTCAAGCACCTTCCCCTGTTACCACCCACAAACGCCTAATCCTGTCACTCAAATTAGCAGGCACTCGCTATTTGGCGAGCGCTCGATTTCCGATCGCACTGACTGGTTGGCGCATGCGCATTACGACCCATACGCATGCGCAGTTGTGCGAACATCGTTTGGAGCGAACGAGTGGCCACTTACGAGCGGCTCTGAATCAGGCCAAGTATGTCATATGTTTTTTGTTTGTGCAATATTTGTACTATTCTTATATACATTACTCCTTGGATTTTCTTAAATCCTACATATTTTATAGGCGTTAGAATAAAGGTTATATTTTAACATTACTCAGAATCCGCTTTATAAGGGTGCCCCCAACGAGTCTTCTTTTCTCTTTCAATATTTACTTGACTCTCTGACTCGGGGGAGCACCACCAACCCACTATTTATACACAACTATTGGTGTTTAATACTACCTCAAGTTGGTTTTGACTATGCAAACATCCCTACTGTAGTTAGTGTTAGTAACTTAGGGGTATAATTCTATGTTTATCCTGTGCGAGCTCCAAACTTTGTTTTTCTCAAACTGTCAATCAAGAAGGGCCTGCTTGTTAATCTTCTTGCAGTTGCACAAGCTCAAATGCTGACTCTCTTTCTGGGAGTTTAGACAACCTCTGTAATAATTTAGTAGAGCTAGATTATGCTCAGTGATATCAAAACCTTCAAATCCCTAACTTGATACCTTGATATGATTGGCGTGCAGGTGTTTTCCCACAAGGGGTATTAAACAGCAACCAATGCATCATTTCTACCATATACCCCCCCCCCCCTCCATTCTTCACACCTCTTTATAAGGCAATCTCCGGGATATCCTAAAAACCTGGACTGTAAAGGTGGAGTTAGGAAATCTCTGCCATAATGTTAATGTGTGTCACAATCCTAGTATACAGTATTGGTTTTCACAAAGTTTGCTGTTTCAGTGTTGTTAGACCTTTTTTTCAGATGTTTCTATGGTATACTGAAGTTAAATTACAAGCATTTCATGTGTCAAAGGCTTTTAATGACAATTACATTAAGTTTATGCAGTGTGTCAATATTTGCAGTGTTGATCCTTCTTTTTCAAGACCTCTGCAATTCACCCTGGCATGCTGTCAATCAACTTCTCGGCAAACATACTGACTGATGGACGCCCATTCTTGCCTAATCAATGCTCGGAGTTTGTCAGAAATTGTGGGTTTTTGTTAGGGGTGTGCACCGGCCACTTTTCGTGTTTTGTGTTTTGGTTTTGGATCTGGATCTTTCTTCGTGTTTTGGATCTGGATTGGTTTTGCCAAAACCACCCTTCCGTGTTTTGGGTTCTGGGTTTTGTGTTTTGGATCTGTATTATTTTAAAAAAAAGAATAAAAACAGCTAAAATCACAGAATGTGTTGGTTTTTCTGCTCCTATGCTATTATTAACCTCAATAATCTTGATTTCCACTCATTTCCAGTCTATTCTGAACACCTCACACCTCACAATAGTGTTTTTATGTCCAAAAGGCTATGCTAAGCGACACGAGTGGGCGGCACAAACACGTGGCCCATCTAGGAGTGGCACTGCAGTGGCAGACAGGATGGCAGTTTGAAAAACTAGGCCCCAAACAGTACATAATGCAAAGAAAAAAAATATGCGCAAGATGGAATTGTCCTTGGGCCCTCCCACCCGCCCTTATGTTGTATAAACAGGACATGCACACTTTAACAAACCAATCATTTCAGCGCCAGGGTCTGCCACACGACTGTGGCTGAAATGATTGGTTCGTTTGGGCCCCCACAAAACAAGCTGGCAATTAATCTGTCCCTGCACAAACTGGCTCTGCGGAGGCAAGATGTCGTCCTCATCCTCCTCATCCACCGATTCCTCACCCTCTTCAGTGTTGTGTACATCCTCATCCTCACAGACTATTAACTCGTCCCTGCTGGAATCCACCACCACAGGTCCCTCTGTACGTTCTGGAGGCTAGTCTCCCTGGAAGAGTTGGTAATTCATTTTTATGAACATCATCTTCTCCACATTTTGTGGAAACAGCCTCCTACGCCTTTCGCTGACAAGGTTCCCGGCTGCACTAAACACTCTTTCGGAGTACACACTGGAGGGGGGGGCAACTCAGGTAAAACAGAGCCAGTTTGTACAGGGGCCTCCAAATTGCCTCTTTTTCCTGCCAGTACAGGTACGGACTGTCTGACATGCCTACTTGGATGCTGTCACCGATGTAATCCTCCACCATTCTGTCAATGGTGACAGTATCATATGCAGTGACAGTAGACATGTCAGAAATTGTTGCCAGGTCCTTCAGTCCAGACCAGATGTCCAAACTTGGTCCTGCCTGCCCTGCATCACCGCCAGCGGGTTGCTTAGGTTACCTAAGTTTTTTCCTGGCAGCCCCAGTTGCAGGAGAAAATGAAGAAGGAGCTGTTGACATGTCACGTTCCGCTTCAGCTGACAGTGTTTTCACCAGCAGGTCTTTGCACCTATGCAGGCTTGTGTCGGCCGGAAAGAGAGACACCACATAGGCTTTAAACCTAGGATTGAGCACAGTGGCCAAAATGTAGTGGTCTGATTTCAACAGATTGACCACCCTGGAATCCTGGCAAAGCGAATGAAGGGCTTAATCCACAAGTCCCACATGCCGAGTGGAATCGCTCCGTCTTAGCTCCTCCTTCACTTTCTCCAGCTGCTTCTGCAATAGCCTGATGAGGGGAATGACCTGACTCAAGCTGGCAGTGTCTGAACTGACTTCACGATCGAAGGGTTGGAGAACCTTGCACAACACGGAAATCATTCTCCACTGCGCTTGAGTCAGGTGCATACCCCTTCTTTTGCCTATGTCATAGGTGGATGTATAGGCTCGAATGGCCTTTTGCTGCTCCTCCATCCTCTGAAGCATATAGAGGGTTGAGTTCCACTGCGTTACAACCTCTTGCTTCAGGTGATGGCGGGGCAGGTTCAAGAGTGTTTGCTGGCGCTCCAGTCTTCGGGAACGCAGTCGCTGAATGGCGAAAGTGGGCAGAAATTTTTCGGGCCACCCAAAGCATCTCCTGCACGCCCCTGTCGCTTTTCAGAAAATTCTGCACCACCAAGTTTATTGTGTGAGCAAAACATGGGACGTGCTGGAATTTGCTCAGATGTAATGCCCGCACAATATTGGTGGCGTTGTCAGATATCACAAATCCCCAGGAGAGTCTAAGTGGGGTAAGCCACTGGGCGATGATTTCCCTCAGTTTCTCTAAGAGGTTGTCGGCGGTGTGCCTCTTACTGAAACCGGTGATACACAGCATAGCCTGCCTTGGAACGAGCTGGCGTTTCTGAGATGCTGCTACTGGTGACGCTGCTGTTGTTGCTGCGTAAGGTGATACATCTACCCAGTAGGCTGTCACAGTCATATAGTCCTTAGTCTGCCTGTTCCACTTGTCCACATGTCCGTGGTTAAGTGGACATTGGGTACAACCGCATTTTTCAGGACACTGAGGATACTTTTTCTGACGTTTCTGTACAGTCTCGGTATCGCCTGCCTAGTGAAGTGGAATCTAGATGGGATTTGGAACCGGGGACACACTACCTCCATCAATTGTCTAAATCCCACTGCACTAATGGCGGATACCGGACACCCGTCTAACACCAACATAGCAGTCAAGGCCTCAGGTATACGTTTTGCTTCAGGATGACTGCTGTCGTACTTCATCCTCCTTGCTAAGGACTGTTGGAGGGTCAATTGTTAAGTAAAAGTAGTGGTGTTGCTACTTCCTCTCTGGGATGATGAACGACTCCCAGCAGCAGAAACAGCAGCAGCGGCAGCAGTAGGTCTAGCAATGCAGGATCCTCTGGAGGAATCCCGGATAGGAGAGTCAGTCATGCCAGAGACATGGCCTGCAGGACTACTTCCGATCCTGACTAAGGAGGAAATTGACGAGGAGGGAGTTGACGGTGTGGTTTGCAGGCGCTTGGATACAACAGGACAAAGGGATTTAGGTGTCCCTGGACTGCTTACGGTCTTAGCCAAAGTTTCTGAACTTGACAGTAACTTTTTATGAACGCGCTGCAGGTGATGTATAAGGGAGGATGTTCCTAGGTAGTTAACGTCCCTACCCCTTCTTGTTTCACCTTTACATATGGTACATATGGCAAGACAGTTGTTATCCGGATTTGGATAGAAATATTGTCAGACCAAAGAGGTGGAATGTTTGGTCTTCTGCCCAGGCATGACCGTGATGGGCTTTTTCATCCCACGGACAACAACTGTCTCCCCCGGAGCCTGATTTAAACAAACCACATCACCATTAGAATCCTCCTCGCCAACTTCCTCCTCAGCGCCAGCTACACCATTATCCTCATCCTGTTGTACTTAAACAGTGACATCTTCAATTTGCATATCAGCAAGTGGACTGTGGGTGCTCCTTTCAGCACTTGAAGGGGGACACTACACAGCCCTGATGAAGCCCGCAGTTGATTGGACGGGCGAAACGCGTTGGCCACGCCCCCTCACGGACCGCTACCCGGAAGAAGGGATCAGGCGGTGACACAGGCGCGCACGCTCACCGCCGGTCATCCTTCACTCCCCATAGCCGAGGAGAGTGACGATTCGGTCGGCACTCAGGAGATACCCACTGGACTCACGCCAGACGGGTCCCGCATCATACCATCAAAGACCCGGGAAGCAACGTGACGGAGGCAGCAGATCACACAACAGACGGCAACACTAAAGACGGAGGTAGGAGGTGCGCGTACCCACTGACTCTATGCACAGACTATTTTTAACATATTTTTCTCTGCAAACCCCACTGCATTCCAGCAGAGGAAATACTGTTTAAAGACCCAAACAACCAAGTTTTTTCTCATCAACTACGCATTCAATTTATCCCCAGCCATTCAGGACTTTACAACTGTCATTTACTGTAGGATTTCAGCTACAACTTTCAATGCTATCTAAACCCAACTGCATTTTTTCAGTTTGGTCATTGTGAACAATCATTATCATATTATGCTATCATTTATGGCATACACAGAGTTTTAAGTCCGTAGCAACAGTTGTACTATACATGTTTATGGATTCATTTCTTCATTTTTCTATTTATTAACGCAATGCTGAGTTGAAATGATTTAACAATTTTATATGTTCTTATTTCATCTTTTATTTTATTTTATATAAATAAACCCATTGTTCCTATTTGCGCCCTATGTTTATCATTTATTAAATTAAGTATCCTACATCCTGTTGTACTTCAACAGTGACATCTTCAATTTGCATATCAGCAAGTGGACTGTGGGTGCTCCTTTCAGCACTTGCAGGGGGCGTGCAAATGGTGGAAAGAGCCACCTCTTCCCGTCCAGTGCTGGGAAGGTCAGGCATCGCAACCGCCACCACACTTGGACTCTCCTTGGGGATTTGTGATATCTTCTTAGAACACACAGTTCTTCGCTGTGCTTTTGCCAGCTTAACTCGTTTGAATTATTTAGCGGGAGGAGGGCTTCCATCGTCATGTGAAGCTGAACCACTAGTCATTAACATAGGGAAAGACCTTAGCCTTCCTTGACACTCCGTGTCATAAATGGCATATTGGCAAGTTTACGTTTCTCTTCAGATGATTTAAATGTTTTTTTCAAGGTCATTTTCCTGAACTTTGTCATTTGGGATTGTATGTGCCCTCTACTATGACATTGGCCATCGGCCTTGGCAGACGACGTTGATGGCATGTTATCGTCTATGTCATGACTAGTGGCAGCAGCTTCAGCACTAGGAGGAAGTGGTTCTTGATCTTTCCCTATTTTATTTTTATCGGAGAAAGTTTGGTCCTCCATTTATGTTATATTGATTTGATATATACGTGCGGCTAAGGCGCACACAAACACAGAAAATATTTTTTTATTTTTGCTGGAGAGTAGTGCACTTTGTGGGTTACACCACCCTTTAAGAAATGAGCCAGCCGGCTCTTTACTTATGGGACACAGGCGCACGCTTGGCGCTCCTTTGTTGATGCACATGCAGCCACAGTGCACACAATTCACAAACACAGAAAATATTTTTTTATTTTTTTTGGAGTGTACTTTGGGGGTTACAGCACCCTTTAATGGACAAGCCAGCCGGACCTTTACTAATGGGACAAAGGCGCACGCTTGGCGCTGCTCCTTTGTTGATGCACGTGCAACCACAGTGCACACAATTCACAAACACAGAAAATATTTTTTATTTTGTTTGGAGTGCACTTTGGGGGTTACAGCACCCTTTAACGGTCAAGCCAGCCGGCCCTTTACTTATGACACAGGCGCACGCTTGGTACTACTTTGTTGATGCACGTGCGGCTACTGTGCACACAATTCACAAACACAGAAAAAATATAATTTTTTTTGCACTTGGGGGGAGCACCCCTGATGGACAGACCACCCCCTGGACAACACTACAGCACCCCTTTAGGACTGGGACACTGCACAGGACTTTGGAGTGGACACAGCCCCTATGGACAACTGACTGCACAACACAGTCCAGCCAGCCCCTATGGACTTTGGACTATGGACACAGCCCCTATGGACAACAGCAGCACAGCGCAGTACAGCACAACACTACACTGCACTACACAGCCCAGCCAGCCCCAACTCCCACTCTCCCTCTTCACTGTCCACAGCGGAGTGAGAAAATGGCGCCGACGCGGGTACCTTATATAGGATCCAAAACCCGCGAGACCCGGAAGGCGGGATGATGACGTTTTGCCTCGATTTCAGATCCGAGTCAGGCGGGAAAAGTCGAGCCTGACTCGGATCGGCCTCGGATCGGGTGGGCTCTGGGGGTTTCGGATTTCAGAAATCCGAACCCGCTCACCCCTAGTTTTTGTTTGTCCACCCGCCTCTTGAGGATTCTCAATGGGATTAAGGTCTGGGGAGTTTCCTGGCCATGGATACAAAATTTCTTGTTTTGTTCCCCGAGCCACTTAGGTATCACTTTTGCCTTATGGCAAGCTGCTCCATCATGCTGGAAAAGGCATTGTTCATCACCAAACTGTCCTTGGATAGTTGGGAGAAGTTGCTCTTGGAGGATGTTTTGGTACCATTCTTTATTCATGGCTGTGTTGTTAGGCAAAATTGTGACTCCCTTGGCTGAGAAGCAACCCCACACATGAATGGTCACAGGATGCTTTACTGTTGGCATGACACATACAATTTTTCAGTGTGGTCATTGTTTAAGATATCAAAAAGAACATAATAATCAGTTTGGTAAAAGCTAGTTTTATTACAGCCTACTGTGTTAGGTGTCATAATTCTTGCTAGCTGGCAAAGATAAGTGTCTGCCCAGTAATTTACAAACTGAAATACTGTATATTAATCCCTAGCTCTATAGTTTTGACATTTATATGGGGTTGGGAATGAAATCCTGGCTGTCAGGATGTCGCTGGTCAGAATACCAACACCCGTAGGAACGAACGGTGTTTTCCTAAACCCTACCCTAACCCCACCCTAGTGCCTAAGCCTAACCTTCCCCTCCCCGCACACCCTAAACCTAATACCCCCTCCCCAGTGCCTAAACCTAACCTCCCCCCTAGTGCCCAAACCTAACCTCCTCCTCCCCACACTCTGGCGCCGGTATTTAGACCTTCGGCATCCCGCACGCTGGGATGCCGACTACATCCTGCTTAATACAGCAAGTTTCATTAGAGTGGACTTTCTAACACCTGTTAACTGTACTCCTGGAGTTTAATCATTTTTTTTTTTACTTTAAACCTTCTCTTTTGTCTACTCCTTTACCCATCAGTAATGCAGAAAATGGGTCTGATCTCATCCAACGTGAGGCTTTGTATGAGCTTGTTATCATTATCAAATTGGTTATGCTAGTCAAATCATTGGGCTGTCATCCTGGAGAATAGGAAAGCAATCATCTCTCATTGTCTGCAAAGTTATGATTATCATTCTAAGGAAATCTCAGTACCAAAGCCATATCAGGAAGATGCTCCCCACAACCTTACAGAATCACTGTTTTCAATAACCAGTAAGCGTTGGAGAATGAATTAGGTTGTCACCAGAGGTGGGCTGGGCCGGGGGGCAGGGTGCCATGTGCCCCCCGGGCCGCAGCGACATGCGGGCAGTCTGTGCCTCGCTGTGACGCAGCTGCCTGCACCGCGCATGTAGCGCTGACTGGACGGAATTCGGTCAGTGTTACACAGTGACTGACAAACACACAGCCGCCGGTGCCGGCAGGTGTGGGTTTGTTTTAAGTAGCAGCCAATGAGAGTCTGTCAGACTCTCATTGAGTGCTGCTGCACCCACTGCCGAAGCCGCTCCATCTTCCGGCTCCTGCAGTGGGTAATGGGAGAGACGTCATGACGTCTCTCCCATAATGCAGAGCGGGCCGGCCTGGGAGGACAGACGGAGGAGCGCATGGCAGCGGCGGGAGCGGGGATTCAGGTGTTTATTTTTTTTGTCTATTGGGGGGAGACCACTACTGGGGGCACTACAAGGGGGGAGACCACTACTGGGGGCACTACAAGGGGGGGGACCACTGCTGGGGGCACAAGGGTGGAGACCACTATTGGGGGCCCTACAGGAGGGGAGACCACTACTGGGGGCACTACAAGGGGGGACTACTACTACTGGGGGCACAAGGGGGGACTACTACTACTGGGGGCACTACAAGGAGGGACTACTACTAGCAGCACTACAAAGGGGGGACTACTACTAGCAGCACTACAAAGGGGGGACTACTACTAGGGGCACTACAAGGGGAGGGGATTACTACTAGGGGCACTGCATAGGGGGGAGGGGACTACTACTAGGGGCATTGCATCGGGGGACCACTGCTGGGGGCTCTATATAAAGAGCAATACTGGGGGTACTGCATAGGGGGGAGACTACAACTGGGGCCACTATTTAAGGGGCACTGCATAAGGGTTACCACTATTGGGGCACTGCATGGGGGTTGGACTGCTACTGAGGGCACTATATAAGTGGCACTGCATAGGGGGTACCACTACTGGGGGCACTATATAAGGGCACCACTACAGGGGGCTGCCCCTAATCTTTATTTTTACTTTACATTAATCCCATATGGACCTGCCTCCTCCCTGGAACACTTTAGGGGGAGGGGGGGGGGCGTAGCACGCACGTGCTCCAGGCACCCTGGCTAGACGCTACTCCTCTGCCAGGGCCGCCTGCATGCATTTGCCCCCCAGGCTAAAAGTTGCCAGCCAGTCCCTGGTTGTCACCACACAGGAACTCATCTGTTAGTCCAGAACATGGTAAAGTATTATTCATCTGACCATATAACCTTCCTCCATCACTTACTTGTCCATCACAAAAGCCCATTTCCAGTGTGAAGAGCAGTTTCTGCACTGAAACCAGACTATGATATCATGAATTAAGCCATGGATGTCATGATCCTGGTGTATGTGTTTTTGTCCACTGTTTCCATTGCTGATTATGTTTTGCCCATCGAGTAATATGGTGACATTTATACACCCTGGCTGTGCTGGGAAATAATATGCTTAAATAAAACTAGAGCAACACTTATGTGGACACCTTTGCTTTCATTAGTATTGGTCTGAGAAATAACTCACCTCCGATCTTTTATGTTTATTGCGTTATGAGATGTGACTTTATTAAAAAAAAATATAGGCATAAAATGATGTGCTGATTTTTTTTTTATAAATACAACTCGATCCCTGTTATCTTTTGAAAAAAAAATGGCAAATTTCAGAAGACATTAAATTGAAATCTAACAATCATTGACAATCATTGCACACTGTAATATTTCACCCTTTCATTAAAATAAAACAAAAAGGATAATATTTGTTAAAAATCCATGGCAATTAATATAATTAAACTTAAAAAAAAAGAGTTTACTTCACAAAATAATTTTATATATATATATATATCTTACACACACACACACACACACACACACACACACACACACACACACACACAATATGTCTTCAAATTTGGTCACTTTTAGATATTAACATTTCTACATTTTTACGGCACCGTGACCTATGCTAAGTGGAGGTGGAGTGCTTATATTACGGTTTACCACCATCAGCGCACAAACATCTGGCGCCCACTGTTATTGCATTCTCTGTTCTATATTTATATACAATATGGCTCAATAAGAACATAAAATATGTTACTAGCCACATCTTTATATTCACTCTCCAGTGCAACAAATTTCAGTCCTTTAAAGTACTATATATATATATATATATATATATGTATATATATATACATACATATATAAATATATACACATACAATAAACACACGTTTTTTTGAAATGTGAGGATTTCTCTTTTATTCTTTTATTTAAAGTTTTCTCTATTAAAATTTAACTTAAAAAACCACTGCTATGCGTCCTTAAGCAGCAAGTACCTCACTACTCATTTCTATTCTAATAGGGATATTTTTTTCTCACTCCCTCTTTTGCCCAACAAGGCCATATGCAATCTGCACGTCAACTTCCTTCATTAAAAAGATCTAGCTACTGTACTTTCACAGATTAACAGACTGGTCAATCTCCAGTTGTGCTTCAGAAAAACAAACACCAAAAATCCATGTGTTTCTCCTGTAAGTGCAAAGCAACATCATGTGCAGCTACATTGGTCCTAGAGTTACAAATTCCATCACGATCAGCACTACAAGCTATGGAGTCAAGGAATTCAGTCGCCAGTTTCATCCCCTGCCTTCTCTGGAATGGCCTCCAAGCTTCGTCTAGGCTTGGGCATCTCCGCATTTCCAGCGGTTGCCTTATTCAGTCCGCAAGACAGAGCAGCATAATGAATTTGCTTTAAGTTCTCCGTTGTCTCTGTTTTGGCATACTTGAGAAGATCCGCCTGTCCCTGTAAAAATTAGAATAATCTGGTTAGATTTTCCACTCACCATGGTTCGGTTTCTCAGAATTATTATCTAGAAGAACTGGGGCAACAGCACTAAGTGTGTTACAGCTATATAGACTACATTTCATAGATTCTAGTCGGTGAAGTGCCAAGCTGGTACACGCCTATACATTCCTCGGGCCGATGATAGTCATGTTTGCAGTATCGTTGCAGAAGCGTTAGCCGATTAATGGTTTATAACGCTCCTCCAACAGTCGGGATCAGGTGGCTGCATCTTATGTGCTGTTTAATATTTCCCGATCCCACAAAAGCATGTACACACTGAGCTATGTCTGCAGTGTGTACAGTGCTCACAAGCAGCTAACAGGAGGTCATGCTGGGGACACAGCACTCGGCTGATCGGGAGAGTTTAATCCAGTCAGCCGCTGTTCGAAAAAGGGCGTGTACCATGTTGGAATACAAGGAGTGCAAAGACATTTATTATCTTTGCATGCAGGGTAAATACTGGCTGCTTTTACATGTAGCCCACAAATGTTGGATAGCTTTATTTTTACACTGACATTTATTTATATATTAAGTTTGGACACGCCCCTCCCAAATATAAATCTCTCTACACATTTTAAATCACCTGCAGTGCAACATGCTTTTCCCAAGGTGCAAAGGTACTTTTTTTTGCTTTTCTCCCAACTCAGAATCAGACCCAATATGGTAATGATGTATAAACAAAATATAAAGGGGCAGAAACCTTACTGATGTTAAAAAGGGTTGTTTTAGCGGACAAATCAATTTTGCTTCTCCCAATACATAAAAAGTGTTCCCCCAGCAAAGGCTTCCCCAAGCAAACTTATTTAACAAGTACTATGGTGGTACTTGTATCACTTAGTAGTCATACAATTGCTATACTAACACATCTATAAATCTGCTTATAACTGATCATAACTATTAATTATTAAATGGATTGTTCTCAGGAGAAAAAAATATTTGAATACATTAGTTCAAATAAACATTTTTTTTAGTACCATAAGTGGATCTGAAACCTAAATCTGGGCTTTCGCTACCTTTTTGCATACTATAATTTGTGGCGATAAGATATATATTTTTTTATTTAATGAAAAATAAAATAAAAAAAATGTCACCAGGTTTGCTAATGTCAATAACAAATATGACCTAAATTGTGTCTCTCTATAAGATTGGACAGTGACTTTTTCTCATAAAAAAAAAATGAGCTGTTATGATTAGATTTAGTTCGTATTATTACAAATGGGAATAACATACATCTGGACCACTTTGACTACAGTTCATTCATCACATGTTTTTCATGGGAACTGATTTTAGTACTGTCCTGGCGTACTTAAGTATAACATATTGTATATACAGTAAGTGTAATTGGGTTCTTCGTCATTTTAATGTGTAGCATAAAGTACCACAGCTGTATGGTGTGACACAGAACAGAGCAATGTGTTGTGGCCAATTATAATTATACAGGACAGCACATGGAATAACAGAATAGTGAATGATGGTAAAATGTCCTGACTGGGGCTTGGCAGGACTGGAATTGCACCCCCTTCACTGGATAGCCACATAATGGCTAATTTAACTCATTCACACAATTTTTTTTTTTTAAACGTTTTTATTGTATTCAATGTAGTACAGTGTTAAATGTAAATGTTACATATAAATATAAAACATTGTGTTACAAAAAGAATGTCAATAAAAAAAACAGTGAATACGTATTTTTATGGGGAATAGGATCATTCACACACTTTAAAGGTAATAAATGATTTATTTGTTTAGCAGTAAAGTAACATTACATGCAAAGAAGCACATGAAATCAGCCCTAGTGTGTATGTGTGTACAGTATGTACATGTGGTAGGGATTGGGAATATAGGGGTTTATGTAATAGGTAGCGAGCTGCAGCTGCTGCGGGAACCCCTGTGACTCTTCCAGTATTTTTAAAGCGGCAATCATTTTAAAGGCAAAACCTTGCTGGTTTGCATTAGGAAAAGAGAGACTGAATGAAATTGAAGAACTTCCACTACCAGCATCTCTTAAAGGCTACCTACTCTACCATTGACAAACTCTACAGATTGCTAGATGCTAGTCTGTGGTGGACTAGTCTTCTTTTAACCCAGCGCTACGCATGCCAAGGCTCCACTTTTTTCCTTAATACTTGTTGGTAGGAAGATGGTGGCACAGTTTTCACACATGCAGGCTTCCAACTACAAAATACCTCCAAGCTTTGATATATCTTTTACAGCAAAACACACAGTCAACTTCTTGCTGCTAGCCAGGAATGACCCTACAATGCTATTCGAAAGCATGAGCATTATAGATAAAGGTTTTCCTCCATAGTGGTGCTGCTTACATTAAAGAAAAAATTAAATAATGAAATGACCAGTATACCCTCCCAATTATTCAGCCCAGCCCCTACTTCACTTTCTGCATGACTCACCTGCTGTACAGTTTTGTGTGTGTTGCAAAATGTAGCTTTATAAAAGGACATAAAACTATGCTGAAAATACTGTATGTACTAGGTACAACCATACAATTATCCAATTTTCTCTTCTATAGCCCAAACCATTAGTTGTTTTTTTTTATTACGCTCTTCTGTCATACACACTTAAATATATATTTCTCAATTTCCTCTAATTAAACACAATCAATTTAAGTTTATCTACATCAAATTTCCCATTACTTCCTTAGGCATAGAAGTTTTTGGATAATATGAGAAGTGATGCAGTGATGAAGTACTGTGTGGGGCAGAGAGATCAGTAGTAAGACTTATTAGGAACAATTTTTTTCATATTCTAGCTATAGTAATTATGCTGCGAAAGGTAGAGAAGAACATGATCCCGTGATGAAACCTTTGGTTATTTCTTTAAAGGAGTACCTCGATATTTAAGAGCTCATTGATAGCAGATTTCAGATACCAGAGCATCCTAAGGAGGTGGATGACTAATAATCAGGCATAGGAAATACACATGCTATATTCATAAACCAGGCACAGAAATATGATTATTATTTCACTCCCGTTCTAACACTGAAGGAGTGTCCCAGTCATGGTGATGGTTCTCTAGAGGGTTCATCCTATGGGGAAGGGGGGATTAAATTCATGCCTGCCAAGGAGTCCATTTCTACCATCCTCAATGCCAGGAAGACACAGTACCTCCAGGCACATTTTTGTCTGACACCCTCTTGACTATTTTCTTTTTTAATAGTTTCACTCTCAGTGTATCTTCAATAATAGACAGCTGTAACGGGAGAGCAAAAATGGCTGCTGATAGCCATGTTGTGTTTAGTGATTTTATCAATGTGTCAGGCATTAGGTGGTGATCATGCATTGCATTAGATTGTACAAAGGAATGTGGAAAATAGATACACCATAAATCATCTCTTTAGGTATATACGCATGTGTTCGTTTGTTATACCTTTCTTATCAGTATTTAATGAATAGTGTAGTTGGAAAAAGATTTATACCCATATTTGTAAGTGGTGTCTGGAGCCTGATTGTCATCTTTGAATCCAGCCCCACGTATGGAAATTGAGGCTCCTGGATCCAGCGTTAACCATTTATGTCCTAAGTAGATGAACTAACGAGCAAGTTAAGTGTTTATAATATACTTTTACTTTGCAATAAATGTCTTTTTAACTGAGAAATTTGTTTGTGTGGCTTGATTAACGTCTTTGTATACAAGAATCTTATCTTGTTCCACTGAGAACAATAGTATAGTAATTTATCTTGCCTTATGCCTTACCTGTCGCAAATTCTTTCTACCTGTGCTGTGGGCAGCTCTGGTACAACACCTCTTTACACTCTGCCTTCTCTCATTTGTATTATTTATTTCTCCTTTATGGTATATTTTTGGGTGCCTAATGTTTTCCTTCATAATTTCAGTCAAGTCAAAATGTACTTATTTTTTGTTTTATATATACAAAAATATGTAACTTCCACTGCAAGTCATGAAGTTTCAATACAAATCGCTACACTTATATAATACCCATAGTCATTTTAACAAATTATAGCCTAATCAGCATAACTGAAAATAATATCATAGTCTCCAACATGACCCATTCCACCAGTCACAAAATTCTCTGCTCCTGGACTTCACTCTTAATTGATTATTGCCGTCACCTGTGCTGAAACACCCTTCTCACCAACTAATCAGTTCAACACAGGTGACTGCAATCCTATATTAAGAGGGAAGTCCAGGAGCAGAGCATTTTTTACCTGTTGGAAGGGGTCTGTAACATATTAATGTGGTTATGACTACGAATTAGGCAGATTAACGGTTAATGTGGAGTGATATATGCTTCATAAGCCAGTCCTTTGTCACCTGGCCATGCCTAGTGCCCAGACTACATACTTGGGGTCACTCATAGGGCCGTATTCAATTAGAAGCGAAAAGTCCGTTATTGGCGATAATTTATCGCCGATTACATCATTTTCGCAATTTTCACTTATCCCCATATTCAATTTCAAAGACTTTTCGCAGGTGCAAAAAGTCTTTGTAAAAGAACGGGGATAACTTTTCACCATAGAATAGGTGGCGATAAAAAGTGCAGAATTGGGGTTTTGGGCTACAGACTTTAAAAAAATACCCTGCACCCCTTTGAATGTCTCTTAAAAGTTATCTGTGTAAAATTTTTTTTTTTTACAAAATTCAATAGGATACCGCCAAAAAAAGTGGTTTAGTTTTGGGGGCGAAAAAAAAAAGTTGGGGGACAAACTTAAAAACTAGCAAAATAAAGTCAGGGGGGGGGTCCCCAAGTATGCGGCAGGCATTTTCTAGAATGCGGTTGGTTGTGGCAGGTGGATTTTTGAAGAATTTTAAAACTTCGCTTTAAAAATATGCTTGCACCCATTTTCATGTACCCCAAATTTGATGGGACTAGTTATATTTCCCAAAAAATTAAGCTAAATTATATTCTTCACCACTTTTTAAAGACGCATTAAGCACATGTCGCGGCCATTTAAAAACCCCAAATACCTTTAGCAGGCCAATTCGGGGGTACCCATAGTGATCCCCCCATGTCAGACCATCTTTTGGGGGGTGACAGGCTGATTTCCCCAAAAGTGACAGGACTTTACGATACTTAACTTTCCGCCGGGACCCGTTTTGGCCAAATCCTAATTGAATACAGGGATACGCGGGCACGCGCCCAATACTTTATCCCCAGGAAAAACGCTAATTGAATACGGCCCCAAGTATATTATGTTTCATTAAACAGAATACATCAAAGTACCTATGTGGTAAATACTGCCTATAAGGAGACTACAGAGATAATGAATTTCCCCTAGGCATCAGTATAATGTCATCATGTAATGAATCTGCACAGTGAATAAATACAACGGCATCCTGGTCCCCCAGCGCCTTTCGGTAAAATAGAAAATTATAATGAAACCATGCAGTAAAACGTACATGGAATTACAATGGACCCTTGTAAACTTTGAGTGTCTACATTGCAATGCATTGCTTTTCGGTTTGGGTCCTTGCAGCCTTTTAACAATCTCCACCTGCATCCTGATGATACCAGCTATCACACACAATGCAGCCAATAACATGGAATAACCGCGTCTTACTGGCGCAATAATAGAACTGCTATTATACATAACGAGCAGTGGCAAACGCAGGATTTCTAGAGGGGGGTTTCCAAATGCTTGATTTTAGAGTGAGTGTGGCCAGTCCATGAAGACGGTAGAATTAGCACTTAACCAGCTTTAATATGCGTCATACAAAGTGTATTGTGTGTCTTGTGTGTCATAATTCCAGCATGTACAGGACCAGCGATCACAGTAATCCATTAGATGCGGCAGTAAGCCATCCTGCTTGAGCTGAATGTTTTCATTTTAGATGTGAGCACCATTCCAGAGTATTAGAGCAAGTTCGGGAGTCTGGGAGCAACCTAGCACTGCCCTGGACATAAATGTACATATCGGGCTCTATAGCAGCACATCCCTAACAGTGAATGTTTTCCAGATCTCCTAGATGGGGCACAGGTTATTTATTACTAGCTGATACATGTTAAAAGAGCCACAGGTAGTGCTAATTATTTCATTTGTGATAGTGAGAATAGCATGCAGCACTTGTAAAATTCTATTATATTACTATTTCTATTGTAGTCATGGTGTGGGCTGGGGAGGGGGGTTTCCAGGCAGATGGAAACCCCCCCTGCGTTTGCCTATGAGGAGGGCAAACTTGCTGCAGAGCAACTTGAAGTGTGCCCTGCTGAGTGTGCTCTCATGGAATACAGAACATGCTTGGAGATGCTATCAGGCAATTGCTGCAGTAGAGCAGCAGGCAGCCAATGCGAAGGCTGGATAGGAATACTCATGAATAAGATTATCAATTAAAAGAATATAATCTAAAATCCTCTGGCAACAAGGCATTGTCACGTTTTACACTAACATTTTTATTTTTATACTATGTTTTCTTCCTGAAGTAAAGAATTCCTTTTTATTTCCCCCTCGAATTCTGTACAAGAATGTACAAGATATAATTGGGCTTTTGATAATAAACAATAATTACTGTATTAGTGCTCCACAGCATGACATACAGCTCAGCCGTAAGAAATGTACAGGGATGCATACACTGACCTCCTTCCATTTATTGTATACAGTACAGTGTCAAACTACACATTGGAGACCCCTTCTATTATCTGCTAGATGCTTTTATGTCAGATAGTTAGGTGGCCACTGCTCCAATTAAAGCAGACACAGCCACGCTTTAATTCATACCAGACACATGATGAAAGGCCTTACTGAGGCATGTCATTGACATTTTACTCTACACAGGGACCATATGAGGATCAAATGCCTATTCTTGTTTTCTTGTCCTTTTATGAAGCTATCCTGCTTTTTGTAGGCAAAGTATTTTAAGTAACGCGAGAGAATCGGCATACAGTTTAGTCAGTGTAGATGTGGTTTTATCTGCCCTGTAATCAGTAATTTTCTATTTTCTTGCACAATTTTTATAAACATGAGATAAAAGTTGTTTTTTTTTGTCAACATCCTAATAAAATCCAGGTTCAACTTGTGAGCAGATCAGAGCCTATTGGGAATACAGTATTTGTGCTATCCTGCAGGGGAGCTGTGAAAGAGATTTCCAGGGGGGAGATGTGTCAAACCTTCTAAATAGGACAAGTGGAAAAGTTGGCTATAGCAACTAATCAGCTTCTAGCTATCATTTTATAGAATGTACTGGATAAATGATAGCTAGAAGATGATTGGTTGCCATGATCAACTTCTCCAATTGCCTTCTTTAGAAGTTTTGATACATCTCCCCCGCAGTCTGTTATTCAGAGAGTGTTGAAAACCTGTATCTAGGAGAAATTTGTAACCTTAACCCTGCACCATGTCTGGCACATGTAAGTCAGTGTGTTCACTTGATGTTGAGACTGACTGAAGCCAGGTAGACACTATAAGATATGTTGCACAAAATATCATTCTGAAGTGAATCGGAAAGATATATTACGCGTATTGTATAGTGTATATGCTCTATTGCGCATGTGCACCATCGCATCGTACCATCTGCTGTGCTGCACAGTATATGGGACAATGTAATGAATGACGCCATGCTGCTACATGCAGCATGGAACAATATATTGCGCTGTCGTCACCGGATCATATAGTGTGTATGGCGTGCGCAATATATCGTTGTGCCATCCACTGGGTACACATCGCATAGTGTGTACCCCAGCTTACAGAAAGCTACTACTGTCAATATTTATCACCAGGAGAGGGCCTTTGATAAACAAAAGCATCCTGAAGTCCTAAATCCCCCTCAGTCTGTAGCTTTAAAAGCCCCTACACACTAGACCATATCTTGAGGGGTTTGGCCAATTCCAACACATTGGAATGACAAATCGGTCATATCGTCTAGTGTGTACGAGCGATGCCGATGCGAGCTCCCGTGGACCGTCCGTCACATCCTCAGATCTTTTGTACATGCAGAAAGAACTGTAGCCAGTGACGCCATGCTTTAGTTTGCCTCTTTTCCCTCACAGCCCACGAGAACAAAGTCTCTGTTACCTGCAGCCCTGTCCTCACACAGTCACCAATGTAAGCAGGCTACCACACCCCAAAAGGTCTCCTAAATACTCTGTGCTGCTTTGAACAAATAAAGTAAGCGTACACGGATGCTGTGTAGCTATAGATTATTTTAGCCTTATCTTCTTCATCTCCTGTACGATCGTGTGCACAACAGATGTTCCAAATATACATAAATACATTGCACATCCTACAGGCAGAACTTGAAGAGGTCTCACTAGCTGGTGAAAGTGCCACGATAAAAGTTCTGGATTACTGAATAAATTTATTCTTTTACAAAACTAGATATCTTGACTTTTATCATGATATTGTGCATTTACAGTACATTAAACAGCAATAAAAATGATGGATAGGTAATCATATGTTTTTAGTAATTATACAGAATAAAGGGCAACAATGCATTCCTAAAGATAGATGTCTAATATGGAATTTCAAAAATTTGTTTAGAAATGATCATGTCATCTGAGAGTTAACCAATTAAGGACAGCAAAGTCTGGAATAGTTATTAAGGCATAAATGCAAGAAGGACAGCATTAATCCATGTGACAGGTCAGTATTAGCACATGCTCTGAATATGCTATCTATTTTGTATCTGCAGTCAAGGCTGATGCTTGCTTTACATGTCTGCACTGATGGGCATAAGGATGAAGTGTGATGGCTGGAGGGCAAATATACTCTGAAAATGTATTATCTGCAAACAAAACTGGGATCAGATAAAGGTCATTGAATGGCCACAGAGCAGAAAAATAATCTAATCAGCTGCATTGCCAAGTTGTCAAATTCCAGCTAAGTGAACGATTAGATCTTCATATGAAAGGCAATTTGGTTATACTACAGTATATACACACAGGAATATTCTGACTTCCAACAAGTAGATAACAGGAAAAGAACAGCTGCTTACCCATACTCGGGTATAAGCACTGCGGAGGGCAATGCAGAGGTGAACGCATTCTTGTTTTGCCAACAGATCTTACATGTGTTCTCACTGTGCATTCTCCGTAGCTGAGCTCACACATCTATGGGTGATTCAGAATTGTACGCAACTCAGTCACACCTGCAGCCGGAGGGCGACCTGGCGGGTAGCAGGGCATTCGCACCTAGTTAAGGATAACGAGGGCGTGTTGAGGGCATGCAGAAAGAATGGCATGTTAGGCAGAGTTGTGTGTTAGACGGAATCGGGGCTGTTGCAAGTGCGCACTAATAATGATGACTGCTATGAAACCAAGCGTACAGGTACGGGGGCATGTTGGTCACATAGATGCGTTCAACTCTGCATATGGCTAATATCCACTTTTTTTGTCATACTATGCTCTAAAATTAAGATTTCCCCTCACTGGAACCAGGCCTGCCAAGAGCTGTGGCGGGCCTCAGTAATAGGGGGCGTGGCCTAATAAGGGAGGCGTGGCCACACCCCCTTGCCGAGAAAAAAAAAAAAGATTTGCAGCCTCGGCCCGGCTCAAAGCCAGGGGGGGCACGATCAGTGTGATCGCTCCCCTGCACAGGCATAGGAGACTGCTGTGGCTGCTGCTCAGCAGGCACAAGCAGTCTCCAAATGCAGCTCAGCACACGCTGTGTGCTGGGCTGCTGTGAGGGGGGGGGGGGCGGCGCCGGACCCGGGCCCCCGCCGGGCCCCTCAGGAAGCCGGGCCCGGGTAATCTGTACCCACTCCCCCCTCCTCTCGGCACCCCTGACTGGAACTAAAGGATTCAGGCAAAACCATTATAAACAGCCTCAGAGCTTTATTTCTCCTGTTTAATGACAGTACACATTTGTGTTCTCCTGGCATCCACCAAACTCAGATTTGCCCGTCAGGCTGCCAGATGGTGACATATGACTCCTCATTAAATTTTCTTATAAAAGAAATACTATTGTGGCACCACACGCTGGTAAGGGGGTGTCTTTGTTCCTCTCAGCCAGGGCCGGAACCAGGAGGGTGCAGGGGGGTGGGTCTGTGCGATCAATCCCCTTTGTAACACTTCCTACCTGCCTACCACTACCGCTGTCCACTGTACAGTAGCACATAATGCAGGGAGAGAGGACCCTCCGTAACCCAGCGTGGGAGCACAACAGTCTGCTCTCTATCCCTGCTTGATTTGCAACTGATCCGGGCCCCTCCAACAAGCCCAGGTACGGGTATAGAATATGACCCCTCTCCTCTTGGCACCCCTCATTATGTGCATCCACTAGTAATGGGTGTGGCTGAAATGTTCAAAGACACTAATTAGAAGGGGTGCCCGCATTCTTTTAGACATGTAGTGTTCTGCAATGACTGCAGCTGTCATTACACAATGTAGAATCATTTGAAGCTGACGGAGGTAATGAGCATCAATGTAGCTGTTTTTTTTTTTTTTTTTTTTTACAGTATATTTTTGCATTACAAACTAATTGCTAAATGTCACTACTTTGTTCCTTCTCCTCCTCAGAGTACCAGAGCCCCAAGGGATCTCCTGGTTTAGAAAAAAAGAAAAACTTGAAGTTCACCATATTAAAATCTCTGTGATTGCGGCTTCTGTTTGGTAGTCCTGCTCTTTCCAACTTCCACAGTGCCACACAGGAGACGGCCCAAACAGTTATTTTGCTAAGGCACGGGCTCCCAACTACTGTCCTCAAGGCACAATAAAGCTGGCCACACACTAGACCAACTTTCATCCAACTAGTTGATTGGTTGGAATGAAAATCTGGTAACGTATGGGAGTAACTGATAGTCAGCAATTTGCTCCTAAATGCCAGAAAACAGATGAAAATGGTCGTCAGACAAGTTTGTTAAATGTTTGATCTAAACAATTTGTTCAAACAACAGTTTTTGTCCATTTTCCGGCGTTTGGGAGCAAATTGCTGATGGTCATTTGCTTTCATCCCTTACCAGATTTTCATTCCAACCAATCATCCAGTTGGCTGGTTGGATGTAAGTTGGTCTAGTGTGTGGCCAGCTTAACAGTCCAGGTTTTATGTACAGCCATACTTGAGAACAGGTGTCTTAATTAGTACCTCAGTTATTTTGATTTAAACACCTGTGCTCAAACATGGATATCTCTAAAACCTGAACTGTTGGGGAGCCTTGAGGACTGTGTTTGGGAGCCTCTGTATAATAGAATAACTGTGACAACATGGCTTAAGTATATACATACTGTTTCAACCCTGATGATGAAGGAGGCTGCATATCACAGTACTGTAACTTTACACATCCATTCCTATGGTCTTGAGCTCTAAAATGATTGTGTTTCTCTTTATAATCTACTCCAGGGGACCTATTTTATATTATCTAAACATAAATGGAATATGGAAATAAAAGGTACCAAGAACAAGATATTAATTCAAGCTCTGAGCTGCAAACTAGTCTGACAAAGGAAACTTCCCCTTCTCTGCAGTTTTACATCTAATCTAAGGAGATTGCTGGCAATTTTTTTTTTCATTACAACAGGGAAGAAGGCGGCCAGGTAGCAATGAAACAGAGCTGTAATCCTTCCAGCCCAGGAACATATGGATAGACAACGATGAACTGCACAGGGAACACGGTTGTGAGCTTGAAGAAAATAATACATATGAAACACTGGCTAAAATCTACCTTCAATATAGTTATGTTCCATGTAAAGCTCTCGACGGCCTTAAGCATCTTCCTCTCTTTCAAACCTTCTTTAGCTCCAATTGAATTGATGTTCTCATGGAATTCCATGGCTGAAACAGATACAATGTGTGTGAGACAAGTACTGCTTTCTCTGCATCATCATATAATTGGCTTTATTTTATTTTTGAAAATTTTTTTTTAAAGTCATGTGCCTTTGCGTAATCTAAACTTCATTAAGAAAAAGAGAAGATTCTGGTAATTAAGACAACTGAAGGCAGGCTGGAGAAAACATATTTAAAGAGAGAAACGAAAAGTCCATATTTAATTTATTACAATCAAAGAGGTAAATAAAAACCCAGATGGTATAAAACTGGTCCTGTAAATGATATGATTACTTAAGTAGCTGCAGATATGTTGATGCAGACTATATTTAACCCATAAGAGTGTAAGAGCTAATTAACATATTATGATATAATAGTGAATAAAACTACTGTATGTAATGAATAATAGTAGAAAATAGTAGTAAATTATTCGTACAGGGAAAATCAGCACCATTGGCAGATGGGTGTTGTGGTGTTACTCTTTAGTGACACTGAATATGCATATAGTAACACACACTGTTTGTTTATACTAAACATAGAAGCAGAGCAGTAACAAGGCTTCACTGCGCCCTGTGCTAGCCATGCCGCCCGACTGCATGACGTCATGCCCAGGAAGCGGGCTGCCAGCTCCGCTAAGGACAGCAGCACTGCCACAGCATCCTCAGGATGCTCTGGGCTGCTGTACAGGCTGCCGGCTGCACGTCTGCAATGCCTAAGGCTAGTTTCACACCTGCCGCTTTTGGGCAGCCGGGCATGAAACAGGCGGTAGCCGGCCCGGTTTTTCCAGGCACTCTGTGCCTTTCACAAGCAGCGGCTTTGAGACGCTTTTAATGTGTTTTTTTTTTTTATATTGGGCATGCGCAGCAGCAGCTACTGTTGCAAAAGCCCCGCCGGCACAAGCTCATGTGTGTGGAAGGAAAAATTGTTTCCTTTACACCACTGGCGTGCAGGGAAGGCACGGGCACGGCAGCCGTCCTGCACAGTGGATACTCCCGGCTGTTACAAGGCAACCGTGCCATGCCCGGCCCATCGGAAAGGATCCCACTGCTTACTTGCTATCTGTTTTTCACACCCTGCAAAAATCCGGGCAGCTTTTTGCCGCCCGGTCAAAACCGGCAAGTGTGAAATTAGCCTAAAAGTGCTCTGGCGGTGCTGCAGCAGTGTCACTGGCTGCAGAGTGCCGTTCCAGGCACCCTACTAGCCAGATCCGGGTACTGCGGGGCAGTGTCTGTGCGCTGTAATGTAGCATTTCGCATGCAGATACACACACTGTGGCACACAGCATATAGGCATGCCGCATATATTTTCAATCAGCAGAAGCTGGTCGTGCGTCCTACTTGCATAATTTTGCAAATAAGACACATTTCAAGGTAAAAAGTCCCACAAAAATATGCTCGGCGCTACCAAGTTGCACGGCGCTCATGCGTTTAAGGTAAGATGTATGTGGACACAAAATTTTAGAATAGTACTAATAGTACGGGAATCGCTACCCATGGCAAAGCGTGTAACTCGCACCAAGTGTTTCCATTCATATGGCACAAAAACACTAGGTGAAGGAGGGCACATCTGTAGTACAAAATATATTGCTCTCTGCGTATAGTATAAAATATACAGTAAGTCATTATTCGCACTTTGTCCAAAGTAAGACATAGGGCACTGTCAAGGACATCCAGAAAGAAAACAAATCTTCAGAACACGGAGGCTGTTCTTAGAAAACACACTCTTCATACAACACAGAATTAAGCCCGGTTGGAGTTGTATTATTGTATTTGATTACAAATGCATTATTATGATAATGGCAATCTACCAGTAACTTAAAAAAGTATATCATGATTGTACAGTAGCCCAAGGAAAGGGACATTGCGAGAACAGTGAAAGAAGAATGCAATAAAAAACAACCTCATTATCAAACACTTGTGCAAAGCACATATATTATATTCACTTAGGGATTTATGTATTTAGCAGTGAAAAGAGTGGAGAAGAGGACCAATGGAGCAGTTGCCCAGAGCAACCAATCAGCTTCTACCTACCATTTAATAGAAAGTACTTGATAAATGCTAACTGAAAACGAATTGGCTGCTATGGGCAACTTCTTCACTGGTCCACCTCTCCACTGTTTTCACTGCTTGATACATCAACTCCTAAGTCTAATAAAAGACAGCCAGAATAGTGTAGCATTCATAAAACAGGATGGTTAGGTTATCAAGTCCCTTATCCACCAAAATATTTTTTTGCCATCATTTATCAATAAAATATAGTCATGCAGCTCAAAGATACTCAGCTGCCCCAATGACACTGGGCAAGATCATTAAGGGAACATGCGCATTCAAGAGTCAGGCATCCGGCTTGTGCATGCAACCTGGAAGGCCAGATATGGGCTTCCAATTCTAATAAAAAATAAATTGTGAAAAAAAGAGATATAATAACAAAAATATATAAAGATCCTTTTTTATTCCAAAAATAAAGCATTTTTTTTAAATGATTTTACTCTGAGATAATGAAAACAGAAGTACATGTATGCTTGTTAAATATGCTTAGTAAATAAAGAATCTTACTGGCAGGCTGGGGTTATTGTTAGTTTGGAACTAGGATAGGGGACATGACCGGTAGGCCATTTTTATTTTTTTCCCAATAAATGGCATTTTATTACTGCACATACTAGAGACAGGGGTATATCTAATGATCTACAAATGTGTCCTGTGAGCTGCCAGGACCCGTGCGTCTCTGCTAGCGCCATGCGTCTTTTTTTTTACACATTTTTTGCCAAAAATGTGCAAGGTGCAACTAGAACGCTCCAGGAGACTGCACTGATAAATTTGATGTGCGACACTTGTATATCTGTGTCTGTCTGAGTCTGTATATGAAGTCCAACGGAATTTGGCATGGAAAAAATCTGCAGCCGCTACATTGTAGCACTTTGTATATAGATTCAGAGCCTCAGTTGCACACAGATATACAAGTGTTGCATATCAAAGTAATCAGCAAAGCTCCTATGCTTCCTAGTCACATCACATTATGACTAATACACATTATCGTCAAACAATATGCAGAAAAAGTCGCCTTGTACTTGCAGAGTTGCACGGGACCTGGCGTGCCGAGAGGGGCTGTTTGGCGTGACTACAGCAATCTGTAAGTAGTTGCAACTACACACCTTACAGAAGCAAAGGAACAGACACGTTTTTGGACAAAGTACATACAATCTCCAGACTTCAGTATACATAAACAGAGAACAGTAAACAGTACCAAAATCGTAACCGCTTGAAAACAAACATGAACAAAAGATACCCAATATGTCAGCTATTGCCTGGAGAAAATATCTGCAGTGTATAAATAGTAACATGTGACAGTGTAGGAATGCATTAAAGGATGTTTCTGTAGCATAGAATGTAGTGGAGTTACAGGGAGATTTTCAACATCAAAGAAGCCATCACCCTAATTACTGTAGTTGTCCAGTTGAACATCCACAGCTATATTACTATGTGAGTTTTGTGGATCCAAGAGGCATGGCTTTTCAATGGGAAAGGACATATTCCACGTTTGAAGGGAAATATGTTACATCACTGCAAGGAGCTCACTCTCCTAGCAAATGGCTGACCCACGGAAGTGCAGGAAAGACATAAATGTAATGAAAATAGATATATTATACCCAGATTAAAGTGAACGTGAATTTATTATTGGCAAAATAATATATATTTATTTTCATTTAAGTCCCAATGGAGTAGAGAAAAAGCTAATTAATGCAAATAAACCTAGAACATATTGTAATAAAAACAATTCAATCTACCATGATTACAGATTTTACTGAAGATGAACATTTGTGTATTTTGATCGTGGATTATTTTTCGGGACCTCAGCAGTCTCCAGGAAAAAAAATCCCAGATAATTAGCCTCTTCTCAAGAAGCTGGGAGCGAAAACACATACAGTAGGTCCGTGAACAGCAGTTGAAGATAATTTCATGTGATGATTCATTGCAGATCAGGAGACAGTCTTTATAGCTACACTATTTCTTACAGGCTTATTTATTAATCTCTGGTGGTAAGGCTAATTTACTAAATTAATTATTGCCACAATTATAATAAAATTTTGCAGGGAGGCTGAGTGAGGTATCTTAACGTGACTAAGACTAATTTTCTGCAAAAATTACGCAAAAGAAAAAGACGCCAACTAGGGGATATGCACATGTGCGATGAAATTTAAAAAAAAAAAACTTGTTCAGTTTTACCAATTAAAAAAAAAATATATATTTATTTTTAATAATAGTTTACAGATTTTTTTTTATTTTTAAGTCTATTCCCATGTAAAAATTGCTTTATTGAAACAAATATTTTTTTTGCCTGATTTTGTTTCTCTCTGTTGTCACCATCTTGATATAAAAAAATCAAAATAAAATGTGTCTGGCCATACACATCGAGCGGCCAATTGTTAAATGTGTATGCTTACAAAACCAGTCGCTCAGTGGGCTGGCCGCTGGATCAGCCAGGTGTGTACCTCACATTAAAGTATCCTTTGTTTGTTTATGTTGATACTGGTTAAGGAAGTAACTGTATACACAGGCTCCAATAAGGTGCCCACTTGGTGTAGGGCTCTTTCAAACACTTAAACTGCATACACACACAATGATTTTTTAAACGATTATCGTTAATGATATAATTTATCGTTCAATCATTGAAAAAATCGTTCACTTTCTAAGTTAAAACGATGAACGATTATCATTCATGCGCGTTCATGTTTGTAGTTCAGTCAGACTGACCAACTCAACGATTTTCATTAAGGGAATATGCAAAAATCTTTTGTAGTTAAGAAAAAAAAACGTTCATTACATTTAGTAAATTAACGATTTTAGTAAACGATTTTCGTTCATTTTTCCCTTGAAAAAATGAACGAAAATCGTTTACTAATATTGTTCATTTACAAAATCGTTGTGTGTGTATGCAGCTTTAGAAATGAAAATGGTTGTCCCTGAAAGATTGTCACTGACAAAGTCCTTTTATACCCTCCCAGTGTTTAGTTGAGTAACTGCTCAGTACCGCTCTCTTGTTGGTACCGTGTGCTGGGTGCCATTCTCATTACCTATTATAATGCATTAGAGGGCATAAAAATTGGGGCACAGGTAGTTGTATGTTTTTACACAACCAATCAGATTCTGTTCATTTCTAGTACAATTAAGAAATTAAAGCAAACATTACTCAGTTGCTAAGGGTTACAGCAAAGATATATTTGAACCAACTTATAGGTCCTCATATTACACTAGCCTAATTATATGACCTAAATTCTGGGAGATCCTGGACAAGAGGTCCATAGTGGGCTCGCCCTGCTGCACAATGCTGCAATATAGCATCATCACACACCCACTTTAATTCGGGAGTCTCCCAGACCTTCCAGTAGAATAGGCAAGTATACCTTATGTATGTTGAGTAAGGTAAGTAGTACTGAATAGAATGTAAAAATACACTATAGGTTTTCTTGGTAATTTAGTAGTCCAACATTTGTTGCCTTCTTCAATTATTTCAACATTATCGAACAAGTGTTGCCACCTATATTTATTTTCCATCACATACAATATGTAGCTTCCTGTTTATATTTTCCAGACAGAGAAATATTTTAATGGGTTGCACAAAGGGAATACATACGGGAGGCCGGCATTCGGGATACCGACAGCAGCATCCCGATGCTCAGATCCTCACGGGCTTGATTACTATTTAACCCTCCCCCCTTCTCCCCGTAGCAGTCCCTTCCTACATCCTAACCCTAACCTACCCCTCCCTTCCCCTACAGCCTAAATCTAACCCTTCCTATTAGTGCCTAAACCTAATCCTCTCTCCTTGGTGTCTAATCCTAACCCTCCCCCCTTAGTGGTTAACCTAACACCCCCCCCCCCACAGCCTAAACCTAACCCCCCAGGTGGTTTCTAAATCTAAATCAACCCCCCTCCCTCCCCTGCTGCCTAAACCCAACCCCGCCTGCTTTACTTGCATAAGGCATGCCGGCAGTCAGAGGATTCCGGCGTTGGCATCTTAAGTGATGTCGGGATTCCGGCACCGGTATTCTGGCTGCGGGTCAGGATTCCGGCGCCGGGATTTTGACCACCGGCATCTTAACTGCATCCGGCACAAAGTATTCAGCCTTCTCATTTTCCTCTCTGTATTTTGTCCCACAAGAGCATTGCCAAATCAGATATGCAGCCTGCATGTAATGGACGGCACGTGTTTAAACAAGATCCCTAAATGTGGCACAGATGCAAGTCAGACAACAACATTATACTTCATGAGTCACATGTCTAAAATCACAGCCAATCACTTTTTATTTTAATAATTCACCTGGGAATAAATTGGAATTTAAACCCTTTATATTGTTCATGAAACTAGTGACTTTGGCTATACCATATACAGGAATCTATATAACAAACAAAGGTAATACGCGCAAACAGGGCCGACGAGAGCTCTGATGGTGCAGGGTACTGGGGGTGGACGCAAATCCGAGAGGTGTGGGCATGACCCCCCCCCCCAGACATGTAATAATCTACTATGCGCGGTGACGCTCGCTGAGCACAGTGGGGCAGCTTCAGGGGAGGGGGAAGACGGGCGATCACTGCGATTGCCTCCACCGGTAACACTTCTTGGGCAGTGAGAGGAGACTGCTGCAGCAGCACTTTTCTCTCTATCACTGTCCAATGTGCCGCTGTGGCTGTTCTGTTATACAAAGAAAACACAAAGAATGAGCAAATGTCAGCAATGCGGTTTATAAATAAACAAAAACTGTAATTTAAGTCCACACAGGTATTGCAATACATGTACATGTTTAATGGATGAAAATAAATCTCCCACAATTTCTAAAGGCAGTAAAAAAAAAAACACTTTACAGATACAGTGACTGTTCAGTGCTACAATACACCACTGCAAAGGCTGAATCATCTATGGGGGTGAATTAATTAAGGGGTCTATGCAGGGCCGGATGAGAGCCACATGGGCCTGGAGCAGAAAATGACCAAGGGCCTATTATGAGAAGCAGAGAAGGCGTGGTCAGTGCTGTGTGGGTGTGGCCAGTGCCATGTGGGCGTGTACACCTCTATACTCTCAGCCCCAATGCCCCCCCTAATTATGTAAAAGAAAAAAAATGCTTCGTTTTGTGAGGTAAATAGAAATACAGTGTTACTACTATATGATTTATGGCTGGCCGTGTGGAGACCAGATGGCCAGTCATCATGTTGTCATGACAATGGGCCTATTTTTATGTGGAGGCCTGGAGCTGTAGCTCCATCTGCCCCATTGTTAATCTGGCCCTGGGTCTATGTACGAAGCCTTGGAGAGAGATAAAGTGGACTGAAAATAAGTGCCAACCAATCAGCTCCTGTCATTTTTCAAACACAGTCTGTAAAGTGACAGGAGCAGATTGGCTGGTACTTTACCGCTCTCCAAGGCTTAGTACATAAACCGCTAAATACGTTAGAACCAATGTGCCATTCTGGAATGGAACATCATGTCCAGTAACATGCACAGGAACAATGGCGATTTTCAGGTTACCATATATGACATCATGGTGATGTTCAGCTGCGCATCCTGCTGAAATGATTTGGCCCCTTTTTGTGACAGTTTCACTTGAAGGACTGTAAAAGGTTATCGCTTGTAGTTATGCACACGTATTCCGGTATTATAATGACAATGTGGCCTCTAAATGGCGCTGAACTATTGTAGAGCATAAATGTTTTTACATTAACAGGGCAAACAAACAAACTTCTAATTTGTAAATATAGCCACCCACTTTGTATTCTCTCTATTAGATAACCTTTTTCATTGTAGTTTACTCTGGCATTACCGTACGCCAGACTTTTTACACAGCTGTAGTATCAGTTTAAGCCTTGGCCTCTTTTGTAGTGTGAGGTTTGCTGTGGTGTGACCCTCTTTACACCAGCAGCATGGGTCCTAAGCAGCACTGATGAGGATCAGAGAGACTCCTGTGGGGGAGGAGAGCGACGGGGCTTACTAGCTGGCAGGAGGGTCTCAGTGGGTTACTTCATGTCTGTGACGCAAGGAATAAAATGAATAGCTAGTGCATGTGATATTATTGGTGGTGCCAGGTCTGAATCTACACTTTGCTGAACATGACTTGTGGATGAAATATCACATCTGTGCATATTCTGTAGTATCATTTAGTTTTTGGTTGGGGGGGGATATCTCATGCAGATATATATACTGTAGTATTCAGTATACAATGTACTTTCACATATTTGACAAATTATATTTTCACATTATGGTGTGAAAATAGCTGGTTAAAACATGTTTTTCGTTCTGCCCCTTGATCCACACAAAGGGAGATATTTATTAAATTATGATATTGTAAAACCGCAGTTTTTTTGTTTGTTTTTTTAATAAAAGGAAATGATTTAATTAAGGACAATCAACCAGAAAATGGCCAAAAAAATAGCAATTTTACAAAATGTCGCTTTTAAAATTCGGAAATTTTTTTGTTAAGAAAAACACAAGGCACAAAATTGTATAATATAAATCGGTAGTTCCCAAACATGCAGAAAAAAAAATGAGGTGGTTGTGACAAGTGAGATACTTGAAACGGCATACGGTTTGAGCTATGTTATTATTTTATTATGTGGGCAGCAGTTATATTGCTATAATAATTGTTGCTCCTATTATAATAAATTTTATTGACGTAAATAACAATCAATAATTCAACCTAAAATTACTCATATTAATAAAATTGTATTGCTCTCTTTATTTGGACCACTAATGTATTCAAAAATTACATAAGAGACTTTTTTGATGGGTTTTGCCTCCTCATTTCATACACAATGACTAATCAGTTTGAGGAAATTACATCACGATACTCTTGAATGTGAAAATCTATCAATAAACACATTGCAATACACAAGTAATGCTTAAAGATGTAAACACTGCTGGCCTGTAAATAATAGCTATAATAAGCTATAATAAACAGAGAGTACTGATGTAATAATAACTCTAGTGTTACTAAGTAAACCTTTTGTACTATATGGAATAACATAATCTGCACAGTAAACCATTATGGGTTATTCATAACCATGTGGGATTTGTGGCTTTTCTTTGATCATACCTCTCCTTGATGACGTCCAATGTCTACAAAATTGAAAGAACATTATCCTATATATAAATGATCCATCTACATTAACTCTTTTTATAGTGCACCCTTCAGTAATAAAAGTCTATGTAATAAAAGCCAGAGAAAGTTGGGTAAGGGGATTATCAGAAACTGCAAGTACCTTGTGAGGAATTGGACGGTTGATGTGGACAAATGTTGACCCTGACTATCTGTATGCTAATCTTTAATAGTCAACTTTATTAAGATCTGGCAGTAGGGCTGGATATCTATTGATTATTGCAGGCATAGAAAACCAACTATTGCCACAATTTATCAACATAGAATACCACCTATCGCTACCAATCAAAAGCACCTCGCCAAGGCGGATTACTTATTGGTTTACCGGGCCAGTTACAGGAAATATTTGCATGTGTGACCCAACGAGACACTTCTTGCATGCGAAGCGGAACCGAAAGCTCAAACTTGTGTTTTCAGTTACACTGGTTGAAGAAAAGAAAAAGCCAAAATAAGATAAAAATGTGTGTGTATATACATATATATATATATATATATATATCTATATACACACTCATACATATATATATTTACATTTTTATATGTATATATTTAAATAATAAAGCAATTTTTTCACTGATTATCTTCTGTTATTGCCTTCTGCAGATAGTGATATAGAAGGATTACGCTGGTACTTGTATTTACATGGGGAATAATCTGACGGAAGGATTCGACAAACACTGCTATTGTCTGCGGTGATCCTTTTCTCTCTCTAATACTGTATATAATAATAAAGCCATAAGAGCGTCGGCGCACAAGAATGGTTTTGTGTAACTTTGATTTGACTCATTGAAATTAAAACAAATAGCAAAGAAAAAGCAAATATACTGTATAGCAGGTTACTATGACAAAATGGTGTCCTGCACCATTGAAAAATGAGTTGTGTTGTTTGCACATCGTTTCTATTATATGTCTCTGTGCTGGAAATGTTTTGAAAGGCAAATTGGTCTACTGATCACAGGTATTGAAACTTTGTTACTGACATTTTTGGAGTTTGCAAGTGTCTCTATTTTCTAATGGTGCATACACACGGTCAGATTTGTTGTCAGATATGAATAAGAACGATTTTAAAAATCGTTCAATCGTTCATATCTGAAAGAAGATCTGACATCTGGGCCTGCAATGATGAACGATGTGCGTCCCCGCATTTCACATAACGATATCCGACATCGTCTGCGTTTGCAGTCAGATTTTGACGATTTCATTCATTTTAATACTGTCTGAAATCGTTCAAATCGTTGGTAAAATTGTTCATCTGACAGATCTGACCGTGTGTATACACCATAAGGCTATTTTCCAGGAATAACTATTATTACCATCCTAAAACTGATTCGTACCACAACTCCATAACAATACATATACTGTGCAGAATGTTATTTCCACATTGCCGTGTCACATTTGCTACTGGTAAACTTTAAGTAAATCAATAATTTCTAGCTCATGTTTTAAATTATTCAAGAAATGGCCTTTGTTTTTGCAATCGTTATCTAATAAACATTAAAAGCTGTCATACTACAATTAGCACATGAATTAACTCATCTTCCCAACGGATATCAAGAGTATAAAATGCAATTTTTCCCATGTGAGCCACAAGCTAGTGTACTGTTAATTACAGCCATTCTGTCAAATGCTTTAAAAAAAACCAGATGATTAAGCAAGCAGCGAATAGTAGGCATGTACCATCAGGGGCGCCGAGGGGGGATGGGGGGACAGGTATTAATTATCCGGACCCAAGCTTGTTGGAGGGGCGCAGCTGTATGATGGGCTGCTGTGAGTCCAGGGAGGCTGCTGTCGCTAAGTTCAGCAGAAGTCTCCACTGCTTGCACTGATCACACCCCCTCCTTGGATATGCTAGTGGCTGAGGGGCGCATGGCACCTCCCTGTGTAATGCGCAGAACCACAATGAATATTTTTCACACTTTTTTTTAAGAGGGCGTGGCCACACCAGAGCAATTAAGCCATGCCCCCTACAGTACTCGGGCCCGTCAACGCTCTCTATGGCCCTGTCTACCATATATATTTGTAGTATCAACTCATAGGACCTTATGTAATAGCCCGTAACTTGCAGGAACTGGCGTGATTCTGGCGATTTAGCAAACAGATTTAAAAGCAATAATTGAAATAGCCAGACCAGGTTAGGTTTGTCTTTGACATTATTGTCCCTTTACATCTACAGGCTAAATTGCCAGAATCACGGCAATTCATGTAAGTCACAGGCTATTGCATAGGGGGCATAAGTGGCGATTTAATTCATCCCTATTTATTACACCGTCAATCCGGAGCAGCATTGTGTCTTCACAATGAATGGTTTGGCCCCATATTTCGTTGCATGCCTCATTTGTTCCCCACAACATCCATCCCTCTCTCCCCTCGATTCTTACCTAAGCCCTCACCCTATCACCCCCTCAGTCCTTGTACCCACACTGCTTAGAGAGCTCATCCGTCTACATTTTCTAGTCTCAATTCAGCAGGATTAGGTACTTCTGCAGACGGTGCAGCACTCGAACATCCCCAATACCTCATGCCCTTTCCACCTCCCCTCCTCCCAATTTCCCCCCCGTAGCGTCCCTCCCCATGGTATCACATGGTGCGGGGAGGGATGTTGTGCTTGCGGCGTAGCCGTGCGCCGCCGAAAAGGGTGTGTGGCATTGCGGATAAGGGGAGTGACCATGTGAGAAGGGTCGTGGCCTCGCGTCCTGAACCCCATGCTTTTTACTGGGAGAGCCAGGGGGGTGCAGGAGGTGCGGACTGCCCTGTGAGCAGTGCTGCCTCCCTCACAGTGTCAGGAGCAGAGTGCAGCACACAGCTCCTGTCACTGTGGGGGGAGTCTGCACCTTGGTGTCACCCCTCGGTGGGTGACACCCGGGTACGGTCCGCATCCCCCTTGTTACGCCACTGTTCCCCCCTTCTTTTTCCTCTTCCTACTTCCCAGCACCACACAGAGCTTCACATATTCCCTTACCCCCCCCCCACCACGATCCAAGAGCGTGGGTCACTCGTAGGTGTTCCTTTCATAATCTCCCTGAAATGCTTTTTCATAAGTAGGCAAGTATGGCCTATATGCAAAGCCTAAAACCAAGCTATTTCTGCATGACTTGGTATTTATGACCGCCGGACCTCAGCCCAGCGGATCAAATCCCGACGCCGGAAGGCTGGCAAATGAAGATCCCGACTAAGGTAAGTAACTACCCTAACTCTCCCCTCCTAGTCCTAACCATCCCTTAGGGGTGCCTATCCATGACCTCCCCCTCTAGTGCCTAACCCTAACCTCCCCCCAGAGGTGCCTAAACTTAACCCTCCCTCCCTGTACCCTAAACCTAACCCTCCCAGGGGGGTGCCTAACCTTAACCTCCCCCCGGAGGTGCCTGACCCTACCCCCCTGTTCCCTTAGTCTAACCCTCCAGGGGGGGGTGGCTAACCCTAAGTCCCCCGGGGAGACCTTAATCTAACCCTTCCACCCTTGCGGCTATCCGCTCCCGGCTTACCTATGATCGGAATACGGGGTATCGGGATTTTGGCGTGGGGCTAATGATAGGCGTTGGTATTTAGACGTCTATCATTAGTCCCATGCCGGGATTTCAGTGTCGGGAAGCCGGCGGTCGGCATTTCGACCTTCGGCTTCCTAACTACATCCCATTTAGACATATGTTAGTATCCTTCCTTGTTATTTGTCTAACTAAAATTAGAACACAATGGAGGATATTTGGTATAACCGGTTGCAATTTGCTATCACAATCTTCCTGTGCATACAATTATACTGTATATTTTGTTTCTAAACTACCATAATAATATAGTAAGAATCTGACTGGTTGCTATAGGTTACAAGACCCCTCTGTCTACCAGTTTTCATAAATGGCTCTTTTTGCTTCCAATAGAGCACTATACATAGCGGAGCTGCTGTTATT
The DNA here is from genome assembly GCA_031769625.1 of Taudactylus pleione. NCBI lineage: Eukaryota > Metazoa > Chordata > Amphibia > Anura > Myobatrachidae > Taudactylus > Taudactylus pleione. Next base: position 10,592,752 of record JAUIMM010000052.1, on the reverse strand, counting down.
TATACATTTTCTTTTGCAATGCTGCATTACATTTATTTAAATGCATTAGCGCACTGTTTTTTATGAAGTGTTTGAAAAAACCGGAATACTGATTATGAAATGTGGTATAAAACCCTAAATAATGGAGAAAGCAGGATAAATTATAAATCTTAAAAAGGTTCTTGAAAAGCATCTATAAAACCTTACATGTAGAGGCATGTTTAAAAATGTGTCTACATACAAGTACAATTTTTTCACAGATGAACATGCCCTAATCATACTAACAGTGCATTGGGGGGCAATAAACCACAAGAGCAGTTAGCAAATAGCTTTTATGTGCCTAGTGCAATTTTAGGCAATTAGATCAATGGGTTGGGCACGTGATTCCGGCGCACACAATGCCAGCAGTCTGAACCCAGACGGTGGAAATCCCAACATATGGAGGTAAGTAATCTTACCCTTCCACTAACTCTACCAAGGGCTGGTGAAAGGTTTCAGGACACCCTAGGCAAAGGTTCACAATGCCGCCCCTGTTTTCCCCAAACCCCCCGCCCAGCTCACAGACACAAACAGCGCCCTAATAATATTCACATGACCTGAATTAAAGGGATGATTCCCCCTGCAGTGCCCCCAGTAGTAAGGGCCCCTGAAGTGCCCCCAGTTGTAATGCTCCCTGCAGTGCCTCCAGTAGTAAGGGCCCCTGAAGTGCCCCCAGTTGTAATGCTCCCTGCAGTGCCTCCAGTAGTAAGGGCCCCTTAAGTGCCCCCAGTTGTAATGCTCCCTGCAGTGCCCCAGTAGTAATGCCCCTTGAAGTGCCCCCAGTAGTAAGGGCCCCTTTAATGCTCCCAATAGTGCCCCCATATGATGCCCCAAGTAGTAAGGCCCCTGTAGTGCCCCCGTAGTAAGCCCCCCTCCCCCCCCGCGCACACACACACACAAAAAAAAAAATACTTACCTTAAACCCCACCCCAGTGCCTGCTGCAGTCCGTCCCCAGTGCACGCTCCTCGGAACTATGGGAGCGACGTCATGACATCACTCCCATAGTGCACTGCGGGACCCGGAAGCCGGAGCTCAGGAGTGAGCTCCGTCCATCGGCTGCCGCTGGCACTGGGGGGGGGGGGGGGAGGAGAAGGAGCCGGGCGCCCGCTGGTAACACAATCTCAGTGGGCGCCCGGCAAATGGAGAGTGAAGGGGGTGCGTTTGCTGGGCCGACGGGCCCCTTAAGCCGCCGGGCCCCGTAGCAACCGCACCCTCTGTAGTTAGGCGGACTTAGAAGTGCCCTCTAGTGGCCGGCACCCCTAGCTAGCTGCCTAAGCTTGCCTAGGTAGCGCCGGCCCTGACCCTACCCCTAAACCTAACCCTCCCCTCCTGCAGCCTAACCCTCCCCCCGAGCCTAACCCTGGCAGCCGTTTGGATTCTGGAGCCAGGATTTTGACTCCTGTCCTGTTCTGAGTGCCGGCATTGTGTGCGCTGGTTGCCGACTACATCCCAATCAGCTATGTCGTCTTTGCTACTGTGTGGAGCAACTTTTAAACTTAAAAGTAATGTTCATAAATTAGCCTGAGTTGTCTATTGACAGTGTAGGGCCACCATCAGGGGGGGTCTGCTGAGACTGGAGTCCCGGGCCTGGACAATCGGCAGAAAGGAGGGGGCACGTCTGCTCCTTACGCCCACTCCTACTTCCTTTGAATTAACTGTGAAAGGGGGGCCGCTCCAACCGGTGCACTGCTTGCAACTAAACCCTTGGCCTGCGCAATAAAAGTAAATGACAGGGGACAATGGGGGCCGCTCTTACTACCCGCCCGCTTGGCTGTTCAATTAAGTTTTTTTTTTTTAAGCCGGCGTGCGTGCCACTGGAAGAGAAAGACAGAGGAGCTGCGGTGCGTGAGGACTCGGAGCAGCACCAGCCAGAACAGGAGAAGGCCTGGTAAGTAATGTTTTGCAGGCTTGCAGCAGCATGTTGTGCGGATATGAGGAGTGGCACTGCCTGGTTAGGGCTGGAGAGTGAGGAGGAGAGTCAGAGAGGGAGAGAAAGGAGAGCTGAGCTGGCTGTATTACTTATATAAGCAGGCGCACAGTGAGAGAAAGCTGGGTACATTAGAGAAAGGAGAAAGGAGCAGAGGAGATAGATGTGCATATTATAGGGACAGGTGCAGAAAGGTGAAAAAGAGAGGAGCTAGGTGCAGAAGAAGAGAATGGGAGAGAGCCATGTATACTAGACAGGGGCAGAATTATAGATAGCTGTGCATACTGCAGAAAGAGTGACAGACAGAGATAGCAGATAGATTTCATTCTGATTGTGCATGACAGTGACGCATGTCTGGTGATCTGTATCTTTCATGTGGACATTGATAGTCATGCTTGTACTTCTACAGAGGTGGTAGGATTGCTGATCTATCTTTTGCTTATGCCACGAATATAGACTTTGTTATTTGCCTAAAGAGCCACCTTGACATCGTAGCAGACTAGATAATTTTTCTTATTTTGGCAGTGTGCGGGGGCCTTTGCCTGTTTTGTCAGTCCCGGGCCCCACAATTTCTGATTACAGCGTAATCCCTTTGTGACTTGCAGTGGTGCCAGACCTCAGTGTAGGAAAGGGGAACAAGGATTAGTATAGGAGAAGTTGATGGAAGGTGAGTGATAAGTGTCTTTGGGATAAACAATATATTATGCTGATCCTAATTTGGACACATTTATGCTTTAGGCATATAATGGTTTAAAAATGACCATAAATACACATATTACGCATACAGCAGTATCAACTTTAAAAGATAAACGTTTGGCTCGCTGTTATGTGTGCATGTGTGAATAAGTTACATTTACATTGAAGAAGTATAGAAACATGTTTTAATGTTAAAGGTCAAGAAAGGTCAGTCTGCCGACTGTGGATATCCCATCTGACCACACGGCAAGAGGAGGACATTTGATAACTGCTCCTGCTTCATGGACTAAAGTCTGGTTGATCCCCTGTGAGATTCCACAGCGTTATTTATGTGTAATCTTTATTATCTTCCATCAATCAGCCACATCTTCTAGAATTATTCTCCGTGCTCGTTTTAGTGTAATATTATTGTTCCCACAAGCATATTCATTTCTGCTCTGATCACCCTTATCACTTGGCAACTTCAATTCAAACATCAAGCCACAGTTTTCAGACCAGCTTTACCGCACACATAAAGCAGACTCAGCGGGCAATCACGCTTCTGCTTTCTTTTTCTTGCTCTTGTCCCACCATGGAATTTTAACGTTTTAGTGGTGTATTTAAAATTTTAGAATGTGTTATCACACTCTACCTATAATATGGATGTTTTTTTAGTGAGAAGCGCAATACACAAAAAACAGATGGAAAATCTACAGACTATCCAGCTGTAAATCTCTATTTTACTGTGATACAGTATAAATTCAACAATTCTTTTGTGAAAATATACAGTATATTTAGGTTCTTGCTTTCTGAGTCCTGGTTTACAGAGTGTAATACAGATGTACATCTTTGTTGCAGTCGCGCCAAACAGCCCCTCTCGGCGTACCGGGTCCCGCGAGACTCTGCCAGCGCCGGGCATCTTTTGCATTTAAAGTCGCAATGTAATGCGACTAGGACGCGCCAGCAGACTGTGCTAATTCATTTCATATGCAACACACATATCTGTGCGTGAATGAGTCTCTGATTCTGTATACGAAGTGCTACAATGTAGCGGCCGCAGCTTTTATCATTCCAAGTTCCGTTGTTCTTCATATACAGACTCAGGTGCCCACAGATATGAGTCTGCAGAGTCTGCTGGTACATTGCAACTTAGACGCATTTTCGGCAAAAGTCAAAGGCAAGGCAAGTCACGCTGCGTGGCATATTGAGGCTAGATGTATGAGGACACATCTGTACATACAGTAGATCGTCAAATTGATAGAGATACATATAGCACCATCATTCACTAAGTGCTTTATAAATGGACACAAACAGTAGTAAAACAAGACTGGGCATTAACCATACTTGTACACTGACTCCTGGAAGAGCAGGTCACACTTTTTGTTCTGCTCAACTTCCTAAATAAATCAGCAGGACTTGATTTTGCGACATGCCGTGAATGGCATTATATTGGTCACAACACTGTTGTGCAATGACGCAAACCACAGTATTTCACAATGAGGTCAGGGCCAAGATGATGTGATCATCATGCCAACTACACTTGAGCCTTGGACCTCACCTCCATGATTTCCCAGAGGTCTAAAATGTTTGTGAGGTGTTGGTATTTACATACAGAGAGCCAAATTCAATTATTCTTTAGCGAACAAGTTAACCCCTAGCTCTTGGTAATTATTATGGCATGTGTGGGTAAACACGCATTAACTGAAAAAGGGCTTCTGGACGCTCTGGACGTTAAAGCTCGTGGCTACAACCGTTTTCCTCACACAGCAACATATCGAGGATAATTCAATTCGGCCCAAAGAATCGGAGGACCAGCTCACGAACGTGTAATCCACAGGAAAAAAAGAAATATGGTACATAAGGTTAAGTGCCATATAGTGCTTACTGGTGCTGGCACATTGCAAGGAGAAAAAGTGCCCAGTGGGGTTATATTCACTGATGTACTAAAGACTGTTTGGGGTCAGAAGTTTGCTTAAGAATAAAAGGAGAATATATGTACATTTGAGGGAGCTGTGCATACTCTATGGCTGGTAATTTAATAGAATATCTTAGTTGTGTTGCAGGTTGGGAGTTTGATAAACCTGAATAGTGAGTTTTCAGGGAACACAAATGTTTGGAGACTAGAATCTTGTTGTGCAAGAGAAAAAAAATTCCCAGTTACCAGTAATGGGAGCCAGTAATGATGTCCGATTATGGTCAGATTGGAGTGGTCAAACTGGGAGATATTTTGAGACAAGTGATGTACAGTATGTTGGTACAGTTTCTTTAATGTATTTGTATGTTCATAGATGTATTTTATATAGATTTGGTAACACACATGCCTAATGAAGAAAATGACAGAGCGGAGGGAAAATTAGAGTAGTGTAGCCACTGCATTTAAAATAGATTGGGAAAGGCCAGTTTGTTTTGAATGATTGAGTAGAAGAGGCAAAAGGACATCCAAGATGGAATGGCAGAAAGACAGACAGTAGCATGGGCCAAATCTGATGGCAAGAGATCCAGGAAAATAAATTTGAGTATAATCCACATACAAAGGAAACTGAAATCCAAACTGCATATAGAACAGAAGGGGCCTAGGGCTGAGCCTTATGGTACTCCATATGATAGAGGAAGCTGAAAGGAGAAGGATCCAGAGACAATGAACAGTAAAAGAGAGATTTGATAAGTCAGATGAGAACTAGAAGAACAAGACCAATAGAACATAGTGTTTGTATGAGATGTGAGTTATCAACTGCATCTATCAATGATTTTTATCATACGCAATGAGTTTTAAACTCGCAGCGTATGATAATGGTGCTCCTCGTTGTGTATGATAAAACTCGTTGATAAATGGGCCCCTATAAGTATATGTCTGGTAGCGTTCAGAGCATTATTGTAGGAGGGTATTTGAGGAAGTCATTAGAAGTATGAGGCTTTTCCCATTTGTGACCAATGATCTCAATCCGCCAGGTGATCACAATTTGTGTAGTGGTTACTCTTCTGGTATCAACCTGAGGGGTCTTACTTCCCCATTTCTAGGGTGTGGGGATTCCCTCTCCCCAGTGGCGTAACTAGGGTATTTGGAGCCCAGGGCAAGATGAAAAACAGAGCCCCCTCCCCCACTATGTGTGTCGAAAAAGTGGGCGTGGCCACATACCACAGGATGTGTGGTCACTGAAAAATGGGGCGTGTCAACATGACACACCACTGTTTCTCGTCACTCTGGGAACATTCCTTTCCATTCCATACGCACCTTAACGCCCCTAGTAGTAGTGCCCCTTATGCAACGCCCCTAGTAGCAGTGCCTCTCATGCAAAGCCCCCTGTACTAGTGCCCCTTATGCAATGTCCTCGGCAGCAGTGCCACTTATGCAATGCCCCGTTGTAGTGCCCCATATGCAGTGCCCCCTGTTGCAGTGCCCCTTATGCAATACTCCCTGTTGTAGTGCATATTATACAGTGCCACCAGTAGTGCTCCTTATACAGTGCCTGATACACAGTGCCCCTTATGCAGTTCCCCTTATTCAGTGCCCCATGTACAGTGCGCTCAGTAGTGCCCCTTATACACTGCCCCCAGTAGTGCCCCTTACAGATAAAACACAGACGCACATTATACTTACCCGAATCCCCACTCCTGCGCCAGTACCGCATTTGGTAGCAGGCAGAGGGCAGAGCTTTGCAACACTTAAAGCAAGTAAATAATAAAATGTCTTCAAAAAGACAATTCCTGAAGCAGGTTAGGATTAACACAGCATACAAAAGGTTTCAGAAGTACAAATAACCTCAGTGGCGTTACAAGGGGGGTGCGGGCCGCACCAGGGTGTCACCCGCCGATGCGTGGCACCAAAGTGCAGACTCCCCCTCAGTGACAGGAGCCGAGTGCTGCACTGTAGTATTAAGTGCAGCACTCGGCTCCTGACACTGTGAGGGAGCCGGGACACTGCACACAATCCACACCTCCTGCACCCGCCCCCCCCCTCCCGGTAAGAAACATGGGACCATGGGAGTTTTGGCCATGTAGTCACGCTCCTTGCCCGCGAGGCCATGCCCCCTTTCTGGCGAAGCACGGCTGCGCCGCGCACACGGCATCCCTCCCCTCAGCGGGAGGGACGCCACTAGATAGCATCTCAAACATCGTGGTGAGTGTATCTATTGGGATGCAGTCAGGATACCGGCGGGCGCTTTTCCGCCCACCAATATCCTGACACTAACAGCCGACAGGGGACTAAAGATAGGCGTCGAAATCCCGACGCCTATCAATAGCCCCACTACAAAATACCGACACCCGGCATACTGAACGAAGGTAAGCCGGGTGTCTTAGCGTCTAGCCGCGCGAGGGGGAGTGTTAAGTTTAGGGACCCCTGGGGGGACTTAGGGTTAGGCACCCCCCAGGAGGGTTAGGAAAGGGGGGGGTTAGGCACCCCCCCGGAGGGGTTAGGTTTAGGGTGAGGGGAGGGGGGGCTAGGTTTAGGCACTAACGGGGGGAGGTTAGGGTTAGGCACTAGGGGGGGAGGTTAGGGTTAGGCACCACTAAGGGAGCGTTAGGGTTGGGGGGTAGGGTTAAGTTACTTACCAGCCCCAGTCGGGAATTAGGTCCGTCGGGGTTCCACTGTCTGTATTTGATCCGGCCTTCAATACCAATTCCCTATCTATCTATCTATCTATCTATCTATCTATCTATCTATCTATCTATCTATCTATCTATCTATTCATGGCAGGGGGTAAACATTTACAAGATTTTAAATTAGCATCAGGAAAGCAAAATTAAATTTAATCTGTCAATCAATAGAAATCTGTTAATGGAGTTCATCTCAATATTTGATACACAGAATCAAATTATCTGGTTTTACGCAGCAATTTGATTTACAACATAACTGTCTCCTACCATATTTAAGACATGCCTAGAACATTCCAAAATGCAGGAATACCCCCTGGAGTGCGCAAAGGTGTTGTTTGGTCAAACTAACACTAAGCATTTCAGGCCAGGGTAAGTACCTTGTGACTTCGTATGGCAGAATGTCACAAAGCAATCTAATCACCAGACTGGCAAGTGGCAATACCTTATAAATCAAAATACATTTCTATAAGTGAACAGATTATACATTTAAACAATCGTTTCTACCATTTACAACTTCGAATAGCTCACAAAATATAACATGTTAAAATTAATTAAATAATTTCCCAACATTCAAATATTCTTAAAACAACAGTACTGTAGTCCCAGTGCCCAGTGCTAGACATTAACTCCTGTGGTGCTATAGTTACCAGACCCTGTTCCTGTGCCACAGCTAGCTGCAACAGGTATTATACAGTAAGTTTACATACTACATCATTACATCTGCAACACACATTAGATGCATATTGCCAACATTTCTCCTTGATGGCGATGCAGCATGGAAGTTTAGGCAGTGGTGGCCATCTTATCTTCATGGCTCGGTTACCAGCCACGACAATTTTGTTTCACTTCACAAGAAAAGCTTTGAAGGCAGCATGTTTCATTAGTGTGTATGACCGGGATTAAGGCTGATGCTTAGTAAAGGTTATCTGGAGCCAACTGATCAAGGGCTGCTGCTAGAGTGTGATTAAGATAAAGTAATGACAGATTAGGAGAGAGGAGAATGTAGATATAGATTGGACTGGAGTTGTTGAAAAATAAAATTGGAGAAAGAAAATAATATTAAAGAAATGCTAATGTATGCCACTACATAATTTCTGAGTTTATTAAATGACTATGTAAATTCTTTAAATATATTCTAACTGCCCTATAGAATTTACACTCAATAAAGCAAACTACCCTACCCAGTGTTTGGCAAATCTTGTTTGGTATATTGCATTTATCACAGCTTGGGTTGGTATCTGATCAGTATAAATGGAACTAGATGCAGATTTTTTTGTCTTTTTTAAGAACAGATGAAACTCCATGCGGCATTCTGTCAGAAATGGTCAACGCCTTGTGCCGGGCAGCTGGTCTTTATCTTGACTATGCCGTGAGCCAAAACTAGATTAGTAACCTAACAGAGTAGCATCAGATGCGCAGTGAAATTTTCCTGTGTGCTTGTGTTTTTGTCAAAAAGGTCAGTTATGACATTTTAGAAATACTGTATAGGTTTACCATGTATATACAAGAGCAGTTATTAAATAAATAAAACCAAGAGGCATATTAGATCCAGTGGGTTGCCTAATATCCTTGGAGTTCAGAAAGACTCCCTGAAATTAGGGAGTCTCCTGGACATTCTGACGGTAGGCAAGTACGCTACACACGTATATATCACAAATATTTATTATTTTTGTGGCTACCATCTAAATTGTACTTCTAGCTAAACTTGGCAACAAGCGAGCAGGAAACTTAATCATTTACAAACAAAGTGGCCCAATATTGCAACACATTTTAGCAACTAAAACAACTAGTCTGAAGAATCAAAATCTAATGGAAATCAATCATATTCTTAAGTACTGACTGATTGTAGCGGATGGCCTTCCTTATAAGAGAGGTCATACGCTATTTAAAACAGGAAGTGATGTAATTAAGAAATGTTTGACTACTTGATCTTGTTATGCGCAACTGCAAAGAGTCTTGTGTCCATATTACACCCGGAACTCCAATTTTAACAATCATACCCTAGAGACCCACTTGAGTCCGTTTGGCAAGCAGAATGGGAGGAAATCTGCACTAGCGATGCTTCTATCTCTATATACGTACACAATAAAAAAAACATCCTCAGATTAATATTTTGATTATATTACTGTACGTTCCAAAAAACGACTTGCCAAAATGAGTCCAGATATATGCAATAGGTGTTGGAGGGATAGTGCATTGCAAGGTTCATTCCTTCATATTTTGTGGCAGTTACCTGACAGATATTGAGAAATTAGTTGACTCCCTAGTGGGTATCATTGTCTGATTTTCTCTCAGCTTCATTCTTCTACCGACAGATATCCATTAGGCCTCTCATCATCAGACCAAATTGATTTATCATGTCTTCTCAGACACCATGTCAACTGTCAGTGGAAAGCTCTTGCTCCTCTCTTACAAGTATAGGCGCCTATCCATTACAAGACTTTTTGTGAAAGACCAAAGACGTTTCGTGCCAACAAAAAGTCTTTCATGCAAAAAATCTTTCACAAACATAAAAGACTTTGTGAACGGTATCTTTAAAGACCAAGGACCAAGGATTGTCGCTGAAGAGACAAGGGAGTGGAAATTTTCAATGAATGGAGTGAATATTCATTAAAAAAAAAGTTGTTTGCCGTTGGTCGTTCACTGCATATCCACTTAACGACTTTTCGAAAGTCGTTCAGCAATGTGCAGAAATTGACCAGCGTGTTCGAATGGCAAAAGACTTCTTTTGCTGTTAGCGGTGCAGGATGTTTGCAGCCTATCCATTAGAAGACTTTTTGAACGATCCAACCAAAACCTCCTGGTTTTGGTAGGATCGTTCAAAAAATCGTGTAATGGATAGGCCCCTTAACTCTCTCCAGAATCTGGCATGATGTTATGAGCTCATATCTGCTGCAGGTTCCGTCCAGAGCTGAAAGGGTTAACAGGCAAAGACAGCCAAAGAGAGGTGTTGGCCAGACTAATTGCTCCCAGCTGGAAAGCCTCTGTGCACATGCAGCACTCAGTTGCTCATAGTGGTAATTACCAGAGGCTGGTCTCGTTCGTTCACACAAAATTGGCTCTGAATTCTGTTATAGGGCAGCCAGCCCATTCCTGCCTTGATGGAGATAGTTTCTTGTGGAAGTCGTGCTATCCAGTCCCTGTTCCAGAATCGGTCCGATTCCTGGCAGCGCCTGGCTGACCAAAGCAGAGTTCCCAGCAGCGGAAGCCCGACAGCGCTGGAAATCCCGATCGTCGTTAGGTAAGTATTGAGTAACCTAACCTAACCCCCTAACCCTCCTTAGCGGTGCCAAACCCTAACCTCCCCCCCCAAGTGCCTAACCCTAATCCCCCCTCTAAGTGCCTAACTCTAACCCCCCCTTCCCCGCTGCCTAAACCTAAGTCCCCCGGGGGGTGCCTAACCCTAAGTCCCCCCTGGGGGTGCCTAACCCTAACCCTCCCGGGGGGGGGGGTGCCTACCCTAAGTCCCCCCCGGGTGCCCTAAACCTAACCCTCCCCCCCGTGGCTGTCCGCACGCCGCGCCCGGCATCCCTTCGATCGGGAAGCCGGGCGCCATTCTCCCGGCGTCGGGGAAATGTCAGGCGTCTACATCTAGACGCCCGGCATTTCACCCTCGCCGGGATATGACAGTCGGGAAGCGGGCTGCCGGTATTAAGGCAGCCGGCTTCCCGATTGTATACCCCTGTTCCTGTATCTGCTGTTTGGTATCCCTGGTTCCTGTCCTGGCTCTGCCTAACGTTACCTGTACCTGTTGCAAGTATACCTGTAACATTAATTGTGCTGCAAATACACTCTGCAAGTCATTTGTGTTGTGTACTGTTGCTAGTCCATCCTGCAATATATGTACATATCTCTTGCTGCTATTATACTCTGCAAACACACACTGGTTAATATATTGCTATTCCATTCTGTATTATATGTTATTCTACAATTCCATACTGCCAGCTACAAGTGTATCTGAGTTTATTGCTATATTTGTTATTTGTGATTGCATATAAACACAACTTCCTAAAATAATGGCAATCATATTCTGTTATTGTCCGTAGTGCATGCTGCTTTCTGGTAATTACTCTGTGATATTATTACTTAGTATTGCTGATATTCATGCTGGATGCGGTCGATATCCTGGCACATTGAATGTTGGCGCTTAAAAATACCAGTGCTGGTAATCCGACACCTGTCAGAATCCCGGCGCCGGCTTCACGAATGTAAGTAGTGGGGTTAGGGGGAGGGGTTAGCAATAGGGGTTAGGATTAGGCACTAGGGAAAGGGTTAGGTTTAGGCACTAAGGGGGGAGGGTTAGGGTGCGGGGAGTGGGAGGTTAGGTTTAAGACATGGGGGGAGTTAGGTTTAGACAGGGTTAGGGGTAGGGTGAGGCTTGGGATACCTACAGATATGTATTGATATCCTAACCCTGTCGGCATGCCAGCGTCGAGATTTTGGCTGTCAGGATCCAGAGTGTCGGCATCGCGTACCCAATCCATTCAGGATACCTATTTATTAGTGTGCATTCTATCTTGCTGGTGTCCATGGCTGCAGGCTGCTCCATGGTTAATATTACTTTGTAGTACTACTTCAGTATTTCCGTGCAAACTCCCGCTGTTTGTATAAGACCCTACTGTCCAAAGGTTAAGACCTGGAGGCATCCTAAGTACCGGTGAGTGCGTCACACACTATGGGAACAACGGGCTGTTTTTATAGGCAGAAGCCCTCCCTAGAGTGACTCTAGGAGACTTATACAAATACAGGAGAGATTCATTACTCATGATAATAAAAATTCAGTTCAAGTCAATTGACCTTCATAATTAATTCCTGTCTTTTTCCAAGACGTGGGACCTATGCATATGCATCTTAATCTCCCTCCATTATTTGTCAGATATCTGGAGTACCTCTCTTCCTGTTTTTCCCTTTTCTTTAATATTTAATTTTTCAGCATTACTCCTTGGACCCTCCTCTCTCCCTTATTGACACCTTATTCTCTCCCATTTTCATGCCGTCCACACTGCACTCCAGCCTATGGATATCCGCCTCTGTAATTACCGCTATGCAGTTGAGCGGTCAGTTTGTATAAGGAATGATGGTATCCAATATTTGATTGTCCATATGAATGGTGCCATACAGTTTGTGTAAACACACTACCATCGGAACAAAAACATCTATAGTTAGTAACCATCGGATTTCGATTACCATCCCTATGCTGAACCTGCAGGCTGACTCCGGCCACCACTCCTCTACCGTGAAGTGCTCCCTCTCCAGCATGGTGTTCCTGCTCAGCCATCTGCTCTTGGTGAATAGAAGACACCTCCCATGGCTGTCAGTGCTGTTCTCGAACAGGGGCATCACGGCGAGGAAGCTCAACAGAAAGCCCAGGAAATACAGGGTATATTGTGCAAAGTGGACATTGATCGGCAGCTGGGGAGAGGTGCGCATGGAGGCTGCGAAAATATGCACAGGCACCCCAGCACTGGGTACATGCTGCTGATAATGCTGACAGTAGCTGAAATAAAAATCTCTCATCATGACCAGCCTGCCCTTCACAGCACATCCCAGTGGCACAGCCCCTGCCAGCTGCAGGGCAGCAGCAGTGGGAGTTGTGGTGACACTGGCGAGACGCAGGAGTGCAGGAGGAGGGCAGGAGTAAGAAGTAGGGGGTTGTGGTGATATGCAGAGACATGTGGTGTGATGCAGGGGACTGCGATAAACAGCAGGAGTGAAAAGCAGGGGCCTGTGGTGAAATCCAGGGGGCAGTAATGAATAGCAGGAAGCTGTTGTGAGATGCGGGGGGCAGTAATGAAAAGCAGGAGGCTGTTGTGAGATGCGGGGGGCAGTAATGAAAAGCAGGAGGCTGTTGTGAGATGCGGGGGGCAGTAATGAAAAGCAGGAGGCTGTTGTGAGATGCGGGGGGCAGTAATGAAAAGCAGGAGGCTGTTGTGAGATGCAGGGGGCAGTAATGAAAAGCAGGAGGCTGTTGTGAGATGCAGGGGGCAGTAATGAAAAGCAGGAGGCTGTTGTGAGATGCAGGGGGCAGTAATGAAAAGCAGGAGGCTGTTGTGAGATGCAGGGGGCAGTAATGAAAAGCAGGAGGCTGTTGTGAGATGCAGGGGGCAGTAATGAAAAGCAGGAGGCTGTTGTGAGATGCAGGGGGCAGTAATGAAAAGCAGGAGGCTGTTGTGAGATGCAGGGGGCAGTAATGAAAAGCAGGAGGCTGTTGTGAGATGCAGGGGGCAGTAATGAAAAGCAGGAGGCTGTTGTGAGATGCAGGGGGCAGTAATGAAAAGCAGGAGGCTGTTGTGAGATGCAGGGGGCAGTAATGAAAAGCAGGAGGCTGTTGTGAGATGCAGGGGGCAGTAATGAAAAGCAGGAGGCTGTTGTGAGATGCAGGGGGCAGTAATGAAAAGCAGGAGGCTGTTGTGAGATGCAGGGGGCAGTAATGAAAAGCAGGAGGCTGTTGTGAGATGCAAGGGGCAGTAATGAAAAGCAGGAGGCTGTTGTGAGATGCAGGGGGCAGTAATGAAAAGCAGGAGGCTGTTGTGAGATGCAGGGGCAGGAGTAAGAAGCAGGAGGCTGTTGTGAGATGCAGGGGCAGGAGTAAGAAGCAGGAGGCTGTTGTGAGATGCAGGGGGCAGGAGTAAGAAGCAGGAGGCTGTTGTGAGATGCAGTGGGCAGGAGTAAGAAGCAGGAGGCTGTTGTGAGATGCAGGGGGCAGTAATGAAAAGCAGGAGGCTGTTGTGAGATGCAGGGGGCAGTAATGAAAAGCAGGAGGCTGTTGTGAGATGCAGGGGGCAGTAATGAAAAGCAGGAGGCTGTTGTGAGATGCAGGGGGCAGGAGTAAGCAGCAGGAGGCGGTTGTGAGATGCGGGGGGCAGGAGTAAGAAGCAGGAGGCTGTTGTGAGATGCAGGGGGCAGTAATGAAAAGCAGGAGGCTGTTGTGAGATGCAGAGGGCAGTAATGAAAAGCAGGAGGCTGTTGTGAGATGCAGGGGGCAGGAGTAAGAAGCAGGAGGCTGTTGTGAGATGCAGGGGACAGTAATGAAAAGCAGGAGGCTGTTGTGAGATGCAGGGGGCAGTAATGAAAAGCAGGAGGCTGTTGTGAGATGCAGGCGGCAGTAATGAAAAGCAGGAGGCTGTTGTGAGATGCAGGGGGCAGTAATGAAAAGCAGGAGGCTGTTGTGAGATGCAGGGGGCAGTAATGAAAAGCAGGAGGCTGTTGTGAGATGCAGGGGGCAGTAATGAAAAGCAGGAGGCTGTTGTGAGATGCAGGGGGCAGGAGTAAGAAGCAGGAGGCTGTTGTGAGATGCAGGGGGCAGGAGTAAGAAGCAGGAGGCTGTTGTGAGATGCAGGGGGCAGGAGTAAGAAGCAGGAGGCTGTTGTGAGATGCAGGGGTCAGGAGTAAGAAGCAGGAGGCTGTTGTGAGATGCAGTGGGCAGGAGTAAGAAGCAGGAGGCTGTTGTGAGATGCAGGGGGCAGTAATGAAAAGCAGGAGGCTGTTGTGAGATGCAGGGGGCAGTAATGAAAAGCAGGAGGCTGTTGTGAGATGCAGGGGGCAGTAATGAAAAGCAGGAGGCTGTTGTGAGATGCAGGGGGCAGGAGTAAGCAGCAGGAGGCTGTTGTGAGATGCGGGGGGCAGGAGTAAGAAGCAGGAGGCTGTTGTGAGATGCAGGGGGCAGTAATGAAAAGCAGGAGGCTGTTGTGAGATGCAGGGGGCAGTAATGAAAAGCAGGAGGCTGTTGTGAGATGCAGGGGGCAGTAATGAAAAGCAGGAGGCTGTTGTGAAATGCAGGGGGCAGTAATGAAAAGCAGGAGGCTGTTGTGAGATGCAGGGGGCAGTAATGAAAAGCAGGAGGCTGTTGTGAGATGCAGGGGGCAGTAATGAAAAGCAGGGGGCAGTAATGAAAAGCAGGAGGCTGTTGTGAGATGCATGTGGCAGGAGTAAGCAGCAGGAGGCTGTTGTGAGATGTAGGGGGCAGTAATGAAAAGCAGGAGGCTGTTGTGAGATGCAGGGGGCAGTAATGAAAATCAGGAGGCTGTTGTGAGATGCAGGGGGCAGTAATGAAAAGCAGGAGGCTGTTGTGAGATGCAGGGGGCAGTAATAAAAAGCAGGAGGCTGTTGTGAGATGCAGGGGGCAGTAATGAAAAGCAGGAGGCTGTTGTGAGATGCAGGGGGCAGTAATGAAAGACAGGAGGCTGTTGTGAGATGCAGGGGGTAGTAATGAAAAGCAGGAGGCTGTTGTGAGATGCAGAGGGTAGGAGTAAGAAGCAGGAGGCTGTTGTGAGATGCAGGGGGCAGGAGTAAGAAGCAGGAGGCTGTTGTGAGATGCAGGGGGCAGTAATGAAAAGCAGGAGGCTGTTGTGAGATGCAGGGGGCTGTGGCAAGTTTTAATTGCTACTCTGCAAAGCTGAGGCAGGTCGCTAGTAAAAAATAAATAAATAGGAAGTGGTACCTAAACATGAGATGTTCTTTTCAATCACTGAATGACTGGCTCTCTGAAATTTAGTTCTGCACGTGTGTGGCAAAATTATCCACTAGTCTGGCAAATAAATAATAGAGAAGTTCCAGATAAAACACTTTATTGTAAACAGAAAATCAAATTATCATTGACAACAACTCTGTTACGGCCGTATACATAATACAAATGAAAGGCAATCCGGCATAATAACTACTCTCACCAATTTCTCACACTTCTGGCTCCAGTTTGTCTTAAAGTATTTCTTATAAAGTTAATTGCTCTAATTGCTCTAAGCACCACTGTAATTTTATTACAGTGAAACTATATATACACATATTTAAATAAATGAATGCATGCAGTTATTGTTGTGTGTGTGTGTGTATATATATATATATATATATATATATAAATTTACATATATTATAAGTTATTCAAACTTTATTGATCAATGGGGTTGGGTACGGGATCCCGATGGTCAGACTACAGACAGCAATATCCCAACAGTCAAAACCCCAACAGATTTTGGCAAGTATTTTAACCCAAATTTTAATCCTAACACTCTTTTCCCACAGCCTAACCATAACCCTCCCCCTAGTGCCTAACCCTAATCCTAATACTTACCGTCGGGATTGTGACCGTCTGCATTCTGACGGTCAGGATCCCATCCACATCCCAATCAATTAAATGGTTCATTTATCAAAGAGGTTTACAAATCCATTATAGGGATTTTTTTGTTTCACCCCCTATGTGAAAGTGTTGCCATTGGCAATAATACTGTCATTGCTGGAGATAACCCCTGCTGGCTTTTGCAGCAGAAGTTTAATTAACAATTACTGTTTTGTACCGCCACAATACATGTTCTGTTATCATTATCTCTTTACGCTTCAAGACTCCGAAAATGTAAATCTAGGGGGTAGACTAAAAAAATAACGAGGTTATTTTTTTTCCATTGTATCCACAGTATCAGGAAAATACAGGTCTTCATATCCAAGAACATTTTGTATCACTGGTCTTCAAGTGTCTAAGACTGCCAACATGTAAACAACTTATTATTGTACTGATTTAAAAAAAAAAAAAAAAAAAGTGACGGAGAGAATGATAATTGCCTATAAGCCTCATAAATTTGAGAGGTGATTAAATCCATGCTTTTACTCTCTTTGTAGCTAAGTAACTTACTGCCAGAATCCATCATTAACATCATAGATGTGGAGGGATCAACTTGCGATATCTGAAGTAGAATCAGATGTAGGATCAATTTTGTAATACATAAAGTGTACTTAACTAAAATGTTTACCAGCTAACTTATTTTATTTAAGAATAAGTGGGGGGGGAAGATCAGGCCTGATCATTTCTCGGGTCCAAAAACTGGACTCGCTTTCTTTTCTTTTGGGCAATTCAATTAGAGTCCGTTATTTGCACCCGAAAAATGATCTGTTTTTGGGGGCGAAAATACATAGAATCCGTGATAACTTCACAGACCTGTGTGTTTTCACTGTCCGATCCACGAAAACAAGATCATTATCAGGGATTTTATTTCAGATCCTGGTGAGATCCCGAAAAAAATACCTGATAAGTGCTGCAGGTGGCTGCGCTTCGGGGCAAATGTTACCACAATTTTTCTGGTCAATTTCTGCCGCTAATAAATTCTCCCCTAAATATTAGTATAATGTATTTAGAACACAAGGCTGACAGTTCTACAGATATAAGCACCATTATCTCATTCGTTCTTACAACTATACGTATGGCATACATACTTTTTACACAAAGTTAAGTCCAATACATCCTATAGATATAAAATAAGCCAAGCCACAATCAAATAGCATGTCAGCCTTGTACTACTGTAGTAAGGGGTATAGGGGTCTAATCATGAAGCAGAGAAGAGACCTGTTTAGTTGAAAACAGGGCTCTTCTCTGCTTTGTGCAATCTATGGAGCAAGGTACCGTTGGAGAAGCGCATTACTTCTCCAGCGGTGTACCCGTACCATGCCTGGATCGCATCACCATACTATTGTATGGCGAGTGCGATTCATGAAAGGACGGAAAGCTCAGCTTTCCGTTCAACTCTTGCGGTACAGATTCGCCATCTGGGGATGGTGTAATTTGTACTACAAGCCGAACAGAGCAGGGAAGTTGCATGGCTGCTGGTCTAGGAAAGGGAGCGGAGTCAGAACTGGTGCCGGACAGAGAGAAATTCACACAGGAGGACCTGCTTCCCGACGCTTGGCAGAGGACCGCAAGGAGAAGATTGAACCGCCGGTATACTCGTGAATTCCTACTAAACAAAGCTATATATTGCATCGAAGTGATGCGAAATATAGTGAAACGTTTACATAGATCTTCATGAATAGACCCTATATTTACTAAAGTGCGGGTTTACAGAAGTGGAGATTGTGCTCATGGCAACCAATCAGATTCTAGCTATCCTTTTCTACAAGGTACTAGATAAATGATAAACAGAATCTGATTGGTTGCTATGGGCAACATCTCCACTTTTGTAAACCCACACTTTAGTAAATATACCCCCAAGTGTTGTTTGTCTTCCATGAATAAAGGTTTCTATAACTGCTGTGGCTTATTAAATCCTTCCTATAGCTGACATTTCAATCTTGTACAATTCATCCTTTTTTATTTTAAAACATTGTATTCCATCAAAAAATAGAATACTAAAAAGGCAATATAAACTTACCAGTCTTCTGACACTGTGCAATTTTCTCATAAACACCATCTGCATTCTCAATTAGAGCCTTGCTGCTTTGGATTATCTGTGGATTAAGTGTTAGATAATGTCAAATATAAAGTATATAAAATATATACCACATATACAGTATCCATGCAGTTGATGGAAAGCTATTTTATGATGATTATTCAATAACAACACTGGGGATGTACGGTAGGAAAGGTTTGTTAAAATAAATCCAATATTCGTAGAGGCGCTATAAAAAACAATGGGCCTGATTCAGACCCACTCGCGAGCGGCTGTCCGCTCGCAAGTGGGTCGATGTTATAGACTGAGCATGCGCACGACGGAGGGAGCTCCGTCGTGCGCATGCGCCAGACGCGACAAGCGAAGGAAAGTCCTTCGCTCGTTGTGTCCGATCAAAGGGGGCGTGCTGTCAATGTTGATTGACAGCACGCCCCCTTTGGTGGGCGTGCCGGGGGCGTGCCTCCCTGACGGGGGCGTTCCCACGGGAACGCCTCCCGTCAGAAGCCGGCCCACTGACATCACTAGTGATGTCAGTGGGAGTGATTTTGGCTCTGATAGAGCCAAAATCACTCCGGAGCTTGCGGTTGAAAACCTCAACCGCAGGCTCCGGCTCGCAAATTCGATGGTCGCGATGGTCTCGACCATCGCGACCATCACAATGCACGCTCGTATAGCCTGTGGGTGGTGACCCACAGCTATACGAGCGTCCAGGAGGACGCTCCATGAAAATGGAGGCCGGCCCTCATTCAGAGCGTGCGCTCTGCTCAGAGCGTACGGCTCTGAATGAGGGCCAATGTTCCCAAATGGAATCATTTAAAACCACTGTTACTGTATATTGTCTTGGTTCTTCCTTAATGCTTACAAAGTAACTCCACAGGAACGCTGATTAATAAGTGGATATAAAAGAAATGTTATTAAATCTTGTATCTTCAGGTGATGTACCTGTGTAGCCCAATACAAGGAAGCTGGATATTATAATTGACTTGTATAAATTTGAGCTGCAAAAACAATAACCATAGACATTACGTTTGCATGTTTTTAACTCATTAAAAAATTTATTTGATAACAATGTTTACAAATAATCCATGTAATTTTTAATGAGGGATATGGGTATCCAGTCATCATGTTGACATTCAGACTGTTGACATGGACGACATGTGACATGGGGCCTGATTCCCTACTAATCGCAACTGCGATTACGCATGCAATCGGCCGATTGTTGCGTTCTGCACATGCATCGCAGTGCGCGTGCGTGAACACTCCACTGTGATCGGTGACTACGCAGACCCATCACAGAGTGGTTGACAGGAAGCACCGTTTGGGGGTAGTGACAGGGGGGTGCGGGGCGAGCATAAATTAGCCACTGCAATGCCATACGCAGCTTGGGCTTTCACTATGTGTGATGAGGTTAGCAATTTCTGAGTAAGGTCAGACCTTGTGCAAGTGTGTGTGAGGCTGCGATTGTACTCAATGTTACTGATGGTTCTGCAGTCTTAGACCCCTTTTACACCAGTCCAGGGTCTGACCCGGGATTTGGAACACGTTTCCAACCCGGATCAGCTCCCCTTTTACACTGCAGTGTCCGGGTCGGCACCGTTCACACTGGACTCGGGTCAGCACTGACCTAGCTGTCCGGCGCAGGTGACCAGCACTTTTTCCCCTCCCTCCCCCTCCACGACCTACTTACCTTATCCTGCAGCGGTCCGGAGGCAGGGAGGGCGGGTGAGGTGCGCTGCTTCCTGGCGCTCAGACCGGCGCTGCTTGCAGTGGACGCTTGGAGATGATGTTATCTCCAAGCGCCACTGAAGCCGCCCAATCATAGAAACATAGAATTTGATGGCAGATAAGAACTACTTGGCCCATCTAGTCTGCCCATTTTTAAACATATTATTACATCAACCCTTATTGATCCTTATGTCTATCCCATGCATGTTTAAATTGCTCTACTGTCTTAGCCTCTACCACCTCTGATGGGAGCCTATT
The DNA here is from genome assembly GCA_031769625.1 of Taudactylus pleione. Lineage (NCBI taxonomy): Eukaryota > Metazoa > Chordata > Amphibia > Anura > Myobatrachidae > Taudactylus > Taudactylus pleione. The sequence goes on along the minus strand of JAUIMM010000052.1, from coordinate 10,572,402 downwards.
CCACTTGTCCACTACCCTTTCTGTGAAGTAAGTTTTCCTCAAATTTCCCCTGAACCTACCTCCCTCCAGTTTTAGAACATGTCCTCTTGTTCTAATACTTCTCTTTCTTTGAAGAATGTCTCCTTCCTTTCCCTTGTTAAAATCCTTTATATATTTGAATGTTTCTATCATGTCCCCCCTATCCCTTCTCTGCTCCAAACTATACATATTAAGATCTTTTGGTCTTTCCTGGTACGTTTTGTGGTGTAGACCTTGCACCACTTTAGTTGCCCCTCTTTGTACAGTCTCTAATGTATTAATATCCTTCTGGAGATATGGCCTCCAGAATTGAACACAGTATTCGAGATGAGGACGTACCAATGACCTATACAGTGGCATTATCACTTCTTTCTGCTACTGATTCCTCTCCCTATGCAACCAAGCATCTGACTTGCCTTCCTCATTGCTTTGTTACAATGTTTGCTTGCCTTTAAGTCACCTGAAATAGTGACTCCTAGATCCCTTTCCTCTTTAGTAGTTTCCAGTATAATGCCATTAATACTATATTTAGCCTCTGGATTTTTGAGACCCAAGTGCATGCTCTTGCATTTTTTGTCATTAAACTGTAGTTGCCACTTTCTTGACCATTCCTCTAGTCTACCTAGATCATCAATCATTTGTTTTACCCCTCCTGGTGTGTCTACCCTGTTGCATACCTTTGTGTCACCTGCAAAAAGGCATAGTTTCCCTTCAATACCATTTGCAATGTCACAAATAAAGGCGGCATGCAGCGTGACCCAGTTCATCGTGAACCGTGCTGCGCCGTTTACATTGCAGGGTGACACGGGAACGACCCGTGCTCAACCCTGCAATCAAGCCGGGTTGGAACCCCGGGTCACTAGACCCGGGGTGGTCCGTTTACACAGTCTAAAATCCCGGGTTGATGCGCGTTCACGTGCATCAACCCGGGATATTTTAGTCGGTGTAAAAGGGGTATTACTAAGCAATACGGATGTGCGTAAGGTAAAGTGGGCTTCCTTATGTTAGGCTGCGATGGCATTGCGATTGCAATCATTAGCATATCTTCGCAGTGAGACTGCATGTATAATCGCTATTGCGATCCTTACTAAATCAGGCCCATGGTTATTACTTCAACATTGTGAATGTAGATAGACAGTCATAATGTTTATAATACATATTAGTACTAGATTTAGGTATAGGGCTTAAATATTGAAAAACGCTATGTCGACATGCACAATGGCTACAGAAGCCATGGTCAGGAAGATAAAGGCAAAGCTCTGGAACCACAAGGATCCCGTTGAGAGGAGATAGAAATTTTACTAACACATTAGTTACTGTTGTCATCAATTAATGTAGTCACGGTCAACTTGAGCAATTTCCACTTCAAGACTCAATCAGGCCCCCACCCACTCTCTTACCCACTCAGTTCTAGTGCTCATGAAAGACCATTATGTGGAAGGAGGTCCAAGGAGCCCAAACTTTATGAAAAGATACATAGGAGTTCCTAAGGATACCAGTAAAATTACAGAATTACCTGCCAAACATGGTTGAATACCACTGAAAACGAAGATGAATGAGGCTTTTCAAAGGCATCGCTAGCTGGAATGTGACCATACTATAAATATGTCTGATCAGGTTTTGAGAATGTTTAAGGACAGGTATTTTTGGGGAAAGCAAAATTAATTTAGTGTTATGAGGGATAGTTATGCCAGAAATGGTTGAGACCAGATCTATTGTTTCTGGTAATAGCGATGTAGTATGGGACAGCTGCACCAAAGGAAAGACAATGGTTGCACACAGTTTCTCCAACACACATTCCATTTCTTAGGAAAGATGCTGTAGCCTGGTTGCGCCATTATCAGTAGTATCTGAAAAGTAGTTTATATGCGAGACAGGATCTCCCTTACATTACACATTCCTAACACTTTATTCATCATACACAATTTCAGATTAATTCTACTAATGTTTCCAAGCATGAAATTACAAACTACAACTCTTATAATATAGATTTTTTTTCTACTTAGTGCTTTATTTATAAATAATGGTAGAGATACGTGGTCTGTAATGGTAGAGATACATGGTCTGTAATGGTAGAGATACATGGTCTATAATGGTAGAGATATGTGGTCTATAATGGTAGAGATACATGATCTGTAATGGTAGAGATACATGATCTGCAACGGTAGAGATACGAGATACGTGGTCTGCAATGGTAGAGATACGTGGTCTGTAATGGTAGAGATACGTGGTCTGTAATGGTAGAGATACATGGTCTGTAATGGTAGAGATACGTGGTCTATAAAGGTAGAGATATGTGGTCTATAATGGTAGAGATACATGATCTATAATGGTAGAGATACATGATCTGTAATGGTAGAGATACATGATCTGCAATGGTAGAGATACATGATCTGCAATGGTAGAGATACATGGTCTATAATGGTAGAGATACATGGTCTATAATGGTAGAGATACATGAGCTATAATGGTAGAGATATGTAGTCTATAATGGTAGAGATATGTGGTTTATAATGGTAGAGATATGTGGTCTATAATGGTAGAGATATGTAGTCTATAATGGTAGAAATGCGTGATCTGTAATGGTAGAGATACGTGGTCTGTAATGGTAGAGATATGTGGTCTGTAATGGTAGAGATGCGTGATCTGTAATGGTAGAGATACATGGTCTGTAATGGTAGATATACATGGTCTGTAATGGTAGAGATATGTGGTCTAGAATGGTAGAGCTACATGGTTTAGAATGGTATAGCTACATCTTCTATAATGGTAGAGATACATGGTCTATAATGGTAGAGATACATGGTCTAATAGAAATTTAAAAGAAAACTAGTAACAAGGGAAAATCAAGTAGTGCCCTAGGAAAGGTTGAATGACAAAGCATAATGAGAAATATCACCGATACTAATGTCAACATGAGAAAATAATAAGCCACTTTAGTCCACAGATGTGTTAGAGTGTTCACATGTGCATAGTTTGACTATATTAGAAACAATGACACTTTCTCGTGCAAAACATACAAAGACAAATGTCGACAAGGTATTTAGGTAAAAAATATATTACGCATTAATATTGCCAACATTCTCACTCTAGTTAGCACAACTCAATGTTTCAATCATTAATATATTTTTCCATTAGTTAACTTGCTGTAAAAGGCCTAGGAGCTTATGTGCCCAACCATCTTTGTATTGTACCTAATTCTATTCACATAAAGTCATTTGCAGATGCTGATACTAGCTGTCTTGCATCATGGGAAAACACAGAGGAGATATTCTTCAGCTATGAAGGGCAATGCTCAGAACTGCAATGTGTCATTTCAAAAGAATAATCTTGAATTTCTAACGAAGCATCACTGGAAACCATCTCATTTGTGTAGCTCAGGGTTACTCAAAGTGATGCCCAGGATCAGGGCCATAGAGAGAAAGGACGAGTCTGGGTAGTGAAGGGGTGTGACCAAATAGTGGAGGCATGGCCATGTCCCCTACAAATAAAAATCACAGCTCTGCGTGCACCTCAACCAGGGGCAGATCGATGGAGGACAAAGGGGGACTGATCAGATGCAGGCAGAGAGAGAAGTAGCCTCCCTTGACCCTCTGCAGCCCCTCCCCCGGGTAATTAGCATCGCCCCCATACTCGGTGCTCCAGCCCGTGGTTGCACAAATATATGATCAATTCTAGCGTGAAGTAGTTAAATTACTCTTTATGTGTAAATTTATATTTGTTTCTTATTCACTTCACATTGATTTTTTTTCTTTGGTGTGCCCAATTATACCTAGGCAAGACATTCAACCCCCCCTGCTTCAGAGCAGCTGCTGATTATTTTTTAAGTAGCAGTAGTAGTACCAGCGTGGAGATGGGAGAGGGGGGCTGCGGGTGGCAGTTTGTGTGTGCTGGGTCCTGGAGACTTCAGATTCGGGACCAGCAGTCCCCGGCCGTCATGATGGGGGCGAAGCCAGAGCCGGCTGTATTTATTCAGAGCTACTGGGTGGCACTGCATACACTGATGACAGCCGGAGCTGGCACATAGCACCAACCTCTCTGCCAGTGGCGTAACTAGGGCAGGGCGAGCGGGGTGCGTGCCCTGGGCGCCGTTGGACCGGCAGTGCGGGGGGGTACCGCCGTCCGCGGTGTACCGGCCCGCCCTAGTTAGCCAGTGTAGCGCCGACCGCAATGAGTGCGGTCAGCGCTACACATTTACACAGGACCGGCGCTAGGCTTCCAGCGCCGATCCTGTGCTGCACAGCTGAGCCCGTTCCCTCCCCGAGCGCTTGCCCAATAACGCTAGGAGGCGGGCTCAGGCTGTGCATAACACACGCATCGCCGCCAGCGCTGGTGGCGATGCGTGTGTTAAACAGCAGCCAATGAGTCAGATAGACTCTCATTGACTGCTGCATCACCCACTGCAAGAGCCGGACTTCCGTCTGGCTCCTGCAGTGGGTAATGGGACAGACGTCATGACGTCTGTCCCATAATGCTGAGCGCGCCAGCCCGGGAGGACTGGCGGGCGGCGGTGGCGGGAGCGGCGTCGCGGACCGGAGCAGCAGCGTGGATTTTTATATATATATATATTTTTTAACTTATCTGCACTACTGGGGGCACAACAGGGAAGGGGGGTGGCTACTACTGGGGGGACCTATACTGGGGGTGGGGGCACAACGGGGGAGGGGGATGGCTACTACTGGGGGGACCTATACTGGGGGTGGGGGCACAACGGGGAGGGGTGGCTACTACTGGGGGCACCATTATTGGGAGGACCTCTACTGGGGGGGGTTACTACTGGGGGCACTTAATCGGGAGGGGGAACCTCTACTGGGGACTACTACTTGGGGGGGGGGAAACTACCACTGGGGGCATTATAAAAGGGGCCTACTACTAGAGGCACTGCAATCGGGGGACCACTACTGGGGGCAATAATAAGAAGGGCCACTACAGGGGGCACTGGATAGGGGGGATCACTACTGGGTGCCTGCATAAAGGGGCTACTACTGGGAAAACTGCAAACTGCATGGGGGGGGACTACTGCTGGGGGCACTATATAAAGGGCACTGCATAGGGGGGGGACTACTACTGGGGGCACCATATAAAGGGCACTGCATAAGGGGGAACACTACATGGGGCACTGCATTTGGGGGGTCACTACTGGGGGTACTGAGTAAGGGGAACTAATTGGGGGCTGTATAAGGGGGACCACTACTGGGGATACTGTATAAGGGGTTCTACTATGGGCCTGCATAAGAGGGACCACAACTGCATACTGGGGGTACTGTATAAGGGGTACTACTGGGGTTAAGGTACATATGGATAGGAATGTTCAGTGTGAAAATAAAGGGGTGTGTCATGGGGGGGCCTCCCTTTTCAAATTTGCCCTGGGCTCCAAATACCCTAGTTACGCCACTGCTCTCTGCACATGCAAATTGCCACTTCCATCCCCCAACCTTCTGCTTGTACTGCTACACAAAAAAAACAGATTAGCAGCTGCACCAATGCAGAAAGGGCCCAGCAGGTGGCACCTCTAGGTATGTGCCTAGTGGGAATTCCACCAATGCGTGCGTGTTTCTCGCTTGATTTCTTATTTTCTTTTTAAATGTACAGACTTGTTCTCAATCATGTTTATAATCATAGTGTGGGAGATTATGTTGCTTGTTTTTTTTTTAACTATCCAAGGGAAAAGAGTACCTGTGAAATGTTTGAAATAGCCTTGGAGTCCTGCTGTATATTGTGCATCTAGACTTTTTTTTTATCTACTTAATTTTAGAATGTACTATATATTTTAATTATATTTAAATATTTTATTGAAAAAAAAATATGCCATGGTTTTTTTTTTGCACCTCCTTTGTTCATAGACCCCCATTGTAAAATTACCCCACACACCACAGTCAATAGATCCTAAAGTGGCATTTCCCCCCTATTAGTGATAGGTCCCCAATTGCACAACCCCCCACTTGCCAGTGCCCATAGGCTTCACTGTGTTAGTATCCCGCCCCCCCCATGTGTCATTATGTACATTTTGTGCATAATCCACCCCACCTCACCCCCCCCGGCCAAATTTTTTTTTTTGGGTCACCCATCCCCCACCTTGTGAGGAAAGATATCCTCCATTACCCAACCTCCCCCCCTTCAGGCACTTACCCTTCCCTCATCATGCAGAGCACTCTAATTTATTTATTGTATTTCATGTGTTTTGGTATACTGTACACAGTGCTAAGTGATGTTACTTCCTTTTGTTTTGTTTCTCATATATTTGGGTGGGTTGTGGCACCCCTAGTTAATCACAGGCAGCGGTATTAGGTAACACTGATTTTTCAATTACTTTTGTTTAGGGATGTGCAGGCTCGGATAGGTTCGAGTTTGCACGTTGAGTTCGGATTTTTCCTGATGTTCGTCCATGTAAGATGACGTTTTGCCTCTTTCTGAGTTCCGTTTTTTTTTAGGGAAAAATCCGAACTCAACGTGCAAACTCGAACCTATCCGAGCCTGCACATCCCTATTTTTGTTATTTATTTGTGAACCTGTATTCCTCTGTTTGTGTGACCCAGCGTGTCCCTGTGGGTGGCTATATGTATGCTGGGGCAATAACAAATTGAAGGCGATGGAATAAAATGATGGCAGAAGAAATGAATCAAGGTGCTGCATAGAATTTAATTGAGGGAGAGACATTCATTACATTGGGGGCATTAACTGACCTGGGGGAGGCATGGAATACATTTTGGGAATGACGTAATTGCAGTAGGTATAATCTGACCTGGATGGAGAGTCATAAATTAACCTTGGGGGGTGTGACTTGATTGTGGAGAACAATGAATTGACACAGTTCAGTACTTGTACAGTACCTAGTCATAACTCAAGCACACCGCACAGCAGGATGATTGACCATTATTGTCCCACCCCTATTCTTGGACTATGCATTCTGTGAATTATGAACTTAGAAATGCAACGCGAAGATTGTGTTGTCATAACGTCGCATCTTGGCAATAACCAATTAAAAGTTTTTTTAATTGTTTTTTGCAATGAGGCTGATTGATTTGAGTTACTGTACATCACGTTTATGCCCTTTCAATTGCAACAGTTTTCAAAGATATCTCCCATGTTTCCTATTCACAATAATATTGAGAATCACATATGGTATGGTACTAATAAAAGATCTTCCATTGACAACATTTAACCTCTGCTAGAAATGGATTTAATAAACTCAATATACCATTAAAAAAAGCAGTGCTAATGCCCACGCTGCAACCTTGAAAGAAAGGAGGGTATTTCATGGACACTTCTCTAAATATTAAATCTCATATTTCACTGCAGGTTGCTAAATAAATGCTAGATAATTTCACTGCATAAGCTTATGTGGGTGTACAGATATGCACACATTCTTTTAAATATAAAATGTTCTGTTAAGTGCAGAATGCATCACACTGGAAATATTTAGATATTTGTGCACTTGCGATCATCTATTAAAGTGTACATGAATGGCATAGAAATGATCAATGCGTCTATTTATTAAAAAGTGGTGCTTATCGCATCAACAGAAAACCTCCTGCCACCAGAATGTGGCAAGAAAATATTAACAGGGCTGCACAGCTATACTGGCTGACAGCAGTAAGAGCTCTAGCCAGATCAATCATGGTACATATGCCAGTTCACGAATGTGCAACAGAACAGGAAGCCAACACATGTCCTTCAGTTCCACTTGCACATATACTGTATATATTAAATACATCCTGCTAATGCAATACTTGTACCAACTCCTTGTTCAGTAGGCTTACTTATGCTTTAAAAAAGCTGGCAAATTTCTTCCATTCTCGCCTAACATACAGACTCAAGTGGCAAGATTTGAGCCATCGTAACCAGGTATCCCTGTTGTAAAATACCATGATTTGAGACTGTGAGAGAATGTGAAGACATGAGGAATCTGGGGCAGATGTAGCAGATTCCTGATTATTGGGGATTATCGGGAATCTGTGCATACGTAGAACCCGTTCTGAGCATGTGGAGCGCTGGGATCGAAGATGCTGACAAGAGGCATCTCTTCACCTCACTTCAGATGCCTCCTGCAGTATTTCAATTTTAGCACGACGGCATTGCAAAGTCGTTTGTGTGCGGCTTTACAATTCCGTCCATTGCTGACTCAGCACCTCTATTTGCTATAAATCTCTCAATAAAGCCCTGATCCACCCACAACATTAGGATGTGGGAGGATGATCTACGAGCCCAGGAGGACTCCCTGAAATTTGTGAGTCTCTCAGAATGGCAAGTATGATCTCTTCGCTTGTAAGTGAGAAGGACGTTCTCTGCTTAATAAATAGAGCCATTAACAGACTTTTATTAGTACAGAACTTCGGTAGACAAGGACCTTCAAGGTTGCTTTGTAGAACTTTGGCCTAAATTTTAAAAGCATGACAAGATTCACACATCTGATAATTTCAGGCTCTATTTTTAGAAGTCCCTCGATTCCATGCACTATCTCGCACTTTTTGAGGATTTATCACCACACATATTAGATGTTAGGTAACATTTTTATTCCCTGGATTCCTTTTTCATTTTTTAATGGATACTGATGCTTTGCTCAAACAGGATTTTTAAGTTTCTTGGTTCACAGAAAAGATCAAACAGGTAATTTGTGCACTAGATAAAATTGCAATTCCCATATCGAAGAAACCAATGGGCTCAATGTGCTAATCTATGAATATACTGCACATAGTTATTACATTTTCACCCAGTGAGATTTCGGGGGGAAGCCCAGGTAGGAGGGGCAGTGGGCATGTCACCATGAAATGTGCAATTGTGTCCTTTCGCCCACTGTACAATGTCAATATTTGTGGCTGGTTCCTGACAGTTTCCAAGGGCTTGGCTTTCTTCCCAGGCAGCCTCCTGTACAGAGATGAGTAGAATTCCCCTTTGTCAACTGGTTTCAATGTTAAATCTCTCCAGGAGGATACATGTGCACTGTGCATATATCCCTCTAGACTGGTTAAAGGGACAAAGGCTGGATTACCCCCTGCTGTATGACTTCGAGAGAATGATATAAAATAAGGGATCTGTGAGCTCTAAGTGCGATTCCTCTTGACCATGTGAGGGTTGTGGGGCAGACTGTGAGTCGGGAGCAGATGCGGCTGAGTCTTTTGCCGCAGTGGCATCTGCGTCTTATGCTAATGATACGGCCGATTTTCTTCAAACTCAGATGCCCACTTGCAGCGTCTTGAGATGGTACATTGCTGTCTCAGAGCGTCTTTGGGCACACCATCGTATGCACACCATTGGTCGCACCATCGACTCCTGCACCAACATTATGACAGGTGCAGTTTCTCTGTCCGAGTGTGGCCTCCTGTATGAGTGGTTCAGTGTCTTTGGATGCAGCCGATTTCAGTGACACATCCGAGTCTGCTTAGCCACCTCCCGGGTACGCCCACTAAATTCCACATACACAGCATCCAAATCTGTACTGTGCCCCGAAGCAGTAACAAAAGGGACTTTGGCTGTTTGCGTGTGACATCGCAACTGCGTCCACCTCTGAATCAGGCCCTATGTATCATCTCTACATGAGAACATCTGTATGTTGTGATATTCCTAGCATCTCCAGTTAAGGGGTGCCCCTAGGCTGGTCTAGGATCAAATCAAAGTACTTATGGTCAATGTGATATGTAAAACCAGTGCTGGTGGCTGCCAATCATAAATTAAGTGGACAAACAGAAGAGCAATCCTGCCCAGCACATGACTGAACCTAAAGATGACAGGTAAGATGAGTTACCCAACCACAAAGCAGTGTGAGGAGTCAGTACCAGGCGGTTACTAATAGTGAGAGGGAAGTAAGTCCATTCAGATTGTTCAGGGAATAGAGTGACCTCCCCAAACTGAATCAGCTAGCAAAGTAAGGCTATCCACTCACAGATGCATATATGGAAAGTGATCCATCAATAATAAATGGAAAACAACAAGTTATAGCATATATACAGTATATGGGAATTATCAGAGGTTACAAGTTATGTTTGTATTTACACAATTGCGGATTAAAAAAACAACTACAAAACTGAATGATATATTAATATATAGTTAATGTAATAGAACAAAAAAGAGAGAGAGTCAAAGATATAGGGAAAGAAACTGGATGCTATGAGATGATGTTCAATATGGGTTCCTATTACTGTACATCCAGTGTTAAGGGGAGGGGGCATAATAACTGTCCCTGGTAAAAGGGATGGGGCATCATGTGCTGTTAAAGTTGGGGGGAATCATCAGGACATGGCCTTGATGGTGGTCCTGAAGGGTTCCCCTTCTGGGGATATGAGAATTATACCCTACGTGTGGTTTACATTGAGTGTGAACATTTTCTTAGGTAAATACAGAAACCAATATTTGGTGGTTTAATTAGTCTTATGGTGCATACACAGGGTCAGATCTGTCAGAGGAACGATAAACGACGAACGATTATACCAACGATTTCATGAACTACGAACGATTTTTGACAGTATTAAAATGAATGAAAATCGACCAAATCTGACTGCAAACACATCAGATGTCAGATATCGTTATTTGACAAACTGGAACGCGCATCGTTCATCGTTGCAGGTACACATGTCGTAATTGTACAAATCTGAAGGAAAATCTGACCGTGTGTATGCACCATTAGAAAAACCCCTAACAGTATTGTTACTGTACGAAAAAATGGCTGTAGCAGATTAACCAGATCTGTCTAACGAAATTGAGGAAAATTTTGAAGATCCCAAACTGGTCTGATGCAATCTATAAACTGTTTAAAATTATTCGAGTTTCTTTAGTTCTAAGATCCTAAACTGTATTCAGTCATTGTAAAAGTAATTTTGCTTCTGGTTTTCCTATTTTTATGTATTCTTTCCCATTTTTTTACCAGCATGTGCATGTGTCAATGCATTGAGATGGAAGTTATTGTAAGGGCAAAGTCGTAATCCTCATACTGAGAAATGGCAGAATGTGGTCAGTTTATGGCTTTCCATGGAGAATATAGGCTAAATACAGTATTGTGCACATTTGCACACGAATCCTAAAATGTGATTTTGTTTTACAGAGCAAGATTTTGAAATGCTCTAAGGTGGCAGTAATTGGGCATAAGGCACTTGCTGCAATTTGATGCCTGGCAGCCATCTACACCAATGAACATCAATAATGGGAAAGAAAATGCACCAGAGCATTGACAAGTAGGTACAATTATTTAGGAAACAAAACGTCATGCACCCCTGGGTTTTTCTGCATTCATAGGTAACCACAGAGACAATAGAAAGCAACATATGTACTGTACCAAACTGATTTCTAGAATTAAAAAGAACAGCCTAACCCAATACATTGTCTTCAGAAGTTTGACTACTGTACACAAAAGTGTGGAGGAGACTATTCATCACAGCATTAATTCCGTGACATGATGTGAGACTAAAACATAGCCCTCATTTAGCACAATTATGCTAATGAACATCTGCAATTATGGGGAAAAGTTGAAGGGAATGGCACATTTCCATATTTGTCTTGTCAGAAGGGAAATCACTCAAAGAAAACAATTTATAACTTTCTCCAGCTGTGGAACCGAATATGGATCATGGAAAATAATGTATTCATTGGCTTGACAGCGCTGTAAAAGAAAAATGAACAAATGTAGGAACCTGCAAACATAAGACTTGTGACCAGTGTAAACAGCAGGTGTCTATATGAAACATTCTCGTGACACTTTTACACTATATAAGTCTAAAACAGTTTGTCCGTTATCGCTACCTTACGTACTGGCTCGTTGGTCTTTTCCATTCATACTGCTAAATGCATCCAAGATGGTTAAACACAACAGGAGTATTATAAATACTTGACATAGTAAGGGTAAATTTACTGAGAGTTTTAAGAAGTGAGATGTTGCCCATAGAAATAAATATAAAAATGACTAAACCCTTACAAAAATTCTAAAAATTAGATTACAGAATGTTTTTTGGTATCCCATTGCCCCATCTCTCGAATCATTGGAGGCATTTCTCATTGAAGAACTGCCTAAAAGCCGGCTCAATGTATAGCACCCCTTGAGGCTTCAATGAGTGAATGACACAATACTTGTAATGTTTTGGACTGCAAAGCCTTAAGGTGTCAGTGGAACATGTTCGCAGGACCTGATCATTTAAGAAAATAAGACACCAGTTTTAAAAATGCTGAGTGATCTCAACTGTCATGTGAGGAAGAAGAGAGAGAGACAAAAAAAACAAAACAACTGGTGATGCTGTGATTTGGAAGTGTTACGTCAGGGTGCGAAGTCAGGGTAGGATGCTGCTAATCTGTCCTGCATGCAAGTTAAGAAGTTTGCATGTTGGAGCCAAGGAGGTTCAACACTGCACTTGTTAAGGTACCAAGGGCCTGATTCAGATCCACTCGCGAGCGGTTGTCCGCTCGCAAGTGGGTCGATGTTCTGCATTGAGCATGCGCACGACGGAGGGAGCTCCGTCGTGCGCATGCGCCAGACGCGACGAGCGAAGGACTTTCCTTCGCTCGTTGTGTCTGATCAAAGGGGGCGTGCTGTCGATGTTGATTGACAGCACGCCCCCTTTGGTGGGCGTGCCGGGGGCGTGCCTCCCTGACGGGGGCGTTCCTAGGGGAACGCCTTCCGTCAGAAGCCGGCCCACTGACATCACTAGTGATGTCAGTGGGAGTGATTTTGGCTCTGATAGAGCCAAAATCACTCCGGGCCTTGTGGTTGAAAACCTCAACCGCAGGCTCCGGCTCGCAGTTTCGATGGTCGCGATGGTCAAGACCATCGCGGCCATCAAACTGCACGCTCGTATAGGCTGTGGGTGGTGACCCACAGCTATACGAGCGTCCAGGAGGGCGCTCCATAGTTATGGAGGACGGCCCTCATTCAGAGCGTGCGCTCTGCTCAGAGCGTACGGCTCTGAATGAGGGCCCAAATGTGGACCAGAAAGGTGCGAGGATCCTGTGACAAACTGTATACTGATAAACCACCTGTATCTGCCCCTTACATACAGTACTTTGCTCTTATTAAACCAGTTTCATGTTGACCCAGAACAGAACTTTGCAAGTCACATTACTGGACCTACCTGATTCCAGAATAACTCAACACAACCATTGTTCCTATGCTGCTTAGTCCTCTCTTGCTGAAAAAGATGTCTGAAGCCACTAACATTTACTGGACAAAGCAGTCACAGTTCTTATTGGGAGAGAGGGGATGTTCACTAGATATGACTTTATAGGTACAATTCTCATTTAACTAATATTCCTAAATGGCTTTAACTGTTTTATCTACCTTTGTGAATGTTTATTTTCATCAATATACTGGTTCTACTTTTGATATCATGACATCAGAAATATCTAATTATAAAACTTACAACACACAGCTTGCTTTAATGCAGATGTTCCCAGACTCCGCCATTACAGTCCATGTTTTGAGGATATCCATGTGGGAGAAGTTTCAGAAATGTTCACGCACGCGCAGTTGCAAATAATCGTTCATCTATGTGAACATGGGCATTGCATCCGGCCCTAGTGATAGGCGTATAATAGGGAAGCAATCGGGAAGCCGACTGCCTAAATACCGGCAGCCGGCTTCCCGACTGTCATTGTCATATCCCGGCAAGGGTGAAATGCCGGGCGTCTAGATGTAGACGCCCGCATTTCCCCGACGCCGGGAGACCGGCGCCCGGCATCCTGATCGTAGTGATGCCGGGCGCGGCGAGCGGACAGCCGCGGGGGGGGGGGGGGGGAGGGTTAGGTTTAGGGCTCCCGGGGGGGGACTTAGGTTTAGGCACCCTCCCGAGAGGGTTAGGGGGAGGGAGGGTTAGGGTTAGGCACCTCCCCCGGGGGACTTAGGTTTAGGCAGCGGGGAAGGGGGTGGTTAGGGTTAGGCACTTAGAGGGGGGATTAGGGTTAGGCACTTGGGGGGGAAGTTAGGGTTAGGCACCCCTAAGGAGGGTTAGGGTTAGGGGGGTTAGGTTAGTAGATACTCACCTATCCACGATCAGGATTTCCAGCGCTGTCGGGCTTCCGCTGCTCGGTACTCTGCTGATGTCGGCCTGCCGATGACGGGAATCGAACCACCAGCCATGCGGCCGGCGGTATTTCATACCCATTCCGTATAATGATCATGCACATGCTTAGGACATGTGGGCTGATAAAGCACATTTTTACTACATATGTCTACAGTGTGCAGCTGGTAATGTCTATGGGCCTGATTCACTACGGATAGCAATATTATGTACGCACGCAGTTCAAATGCGACAGCAAGTAAAACCACTGCGATCACAATGCAAACTCAGCACCACATAAGTACGCCCACTTTACCATACGCACATCCGTAATTTTTAGCAGAATAGCAAAACCATCGGTACAATCGAGTACCATCGGACCCATACGCACACTTGCACAAGCCCTGACCTCACTCAGAAATTGCTAACAGCCACGCACGTATGGCTTTGCAGTGGCTAATTTATGCACGCCCCTGAAATGGCATGCGAATGCACGGGCACGCCTGCGTTAGCCGACCACCCCCTGTCACCACCCACAAACGGCACATCCTGTCAATCACTCTGCGATGGGTCTGCGTAGCCTCTGCGATCGCAGTCCCTATTGTAGTAGTCGGCTGATGCACTGCGATGCATGCGCAGAACGCAACAATCGCCCAATTGCGTGCATATTAGCAACTGCGATCCAAGCTGAATCAGGCCCTATATGTCTAGCTTCCCAGAATTATATTTGCAAATGGAATTACAATGTTAGAAGCTAATCAAAAATAATTTCCCACTGAATTGTAAAATTAATATAATACATAAAAAACACATAGAATTCAATAACGTATCTAATACTCTTCTTTCATAACTCTTCTCTGCTTTTCTGATACACCTAGAAAAGGATCAGTGCTGACATTCGCCATGCTCAAGCCTGTCACATGATACGGACACATTTCTGTTGTACAATTTAAGTAACACCCAACAGTTCTGTTTGCAATTGTTTTTTTTCCCTTCCCTTAACAAGAGAAAAAAGGTCATTTACACTTCATTACAAATTGACTCAGCCTGTCTAAGCAAAACTCAGGCAATCTGTAATGAGGTTGTTATTGATTCCTGCTTTGTTATTAGATTCTGTTATTGGTGCTCTGCCACACAAAAGGATATTCATAGCACCTTTCTACCACAAACCAAGAACCTGGTCAAATGTAAAATAATACAGTATATCTGTACACTATGCCATGTGTATGTGTGTGTGTGTGTGTATATATATATAAATATATATATACACATACATGGCATAGTGTACAGATATACAGTGTGTGTTTATATATATATATATTAGAGGTGCGCACCGGCCACTTTTTTTGTTTTGTGCTTTGGTTTTGGATCTGGATCTTTCTTCGTGTTTTGGATCTGGATTGGTTTTGCTAAAACCACCCTTCCGTGTTTTGGGTTCTGGGTTTTGTATTTTGGATATGTATTTAAAAAAAAAAAAAAAAGCATAAAAACAGCTAAAAACACAGAATTTGTAGGTTTTTCTGCTCCTATGCTATTATTAACCTCAATAACCTTAATTTCCACTCATTTCCAGTGTATTCTGAACACCTCACACCTCACAATAGTGTTTTTATGTCCAAAAGTTTGCACCGAGGTAGCTGGATGACTATGCTAAGCCACACGAGTGTGGCGGCACAAACACGTGGCCCATCTAGGAGTGACACTGCAGTAGCAGACAGGATGGCAGTTTGAAAAATTAGGCCCCAAACAGTACATAATGCAAAGAAAAAAAAAAGAGGTGCAAGATGGAATTGTCCTTGGGCCCTCCCACCCACCCTTATGTTGTATAAACAGGACATGCACACTTTAACAAACCAATCATTTCAGCGCCAGGGTCCGCCACACGACTGTGGCTGAAATGATTGGTTCGTTTGGGCCCCCACAAAACAAGCTGGCAATTAATCTATCCCTGCACAAACTGGCTCTACGGAGGCAAGATGTCGTCCTCATCCTCCTCATCCACCGATTCCTCACCCTCTTCAGTGTTGTGTACATCCTCATCTTCACAGAGTATTAATTTGTCCCCGCTGGAATCCACCACCACAGGTCCCTCTGTACGTTCTGGAGGCTGGTCTCCCTGGAAGAGTTGATAATTCATTTTTATGAGCATCATCTTCTCCACATTTTGTAGAAGCAACCTCCTACGCCTTTCGCTGACAAGGTTCCCGGCTGCACTAAACACTCTTTCGGAGTACACACTGGAGGGGGGGCAACTCAGGTAAAATAGAGCCCGTTTGTACAGGGGCCTCCAAATTGCCTCTTTTTCCTGCCAATACAGGTACGGACTGTCTGACATGCCTACTTGCTGTCACCGACGTAATCCTCCATTCTGTCAATGGTGACAGTATCATATGCAGTGACAGTAGACATGTCAGAAATTGTTGCCAGGTCCTTCAGTCCGGACCAGATGTCCAAACTTGGTCCTGCCTGCCCTGCATCACAGCCAGCGGGTTGCTTAGGATACCTAAGTTTTTTCCTGGCAGTCCCAGTTGTGGGAGAAAATGAAGGAGCTGTTGACGTGTCACATTCCAAATCAGCTGACGGTGTTTTCACCAGCAGGTCTTTGCACCTCTGCAGGCTTGTGTCGGCCGGAAAGAGAGACACCACATAGGCTTTAAACCTAGGATCGAGCACGGTGGCCAAAATGTAATGGTCTGATTTCAACAGATTGACCACCCTGGAATCCTGGCAAAGCGAATGAAGGGCTTCATCCACAAGTCCCAGATGCCGAGTGGAATCGCTCCGTCTTAGCTCCTCCTTCACTTTCTCCAGCTGCTTCTGCAAAAGCCTGATGAGGGGAATGACCTGACTCAAGCTGGCAGTGTCTGAACTGACTTCACGTGTGGCAAGTTCGAAGGGTTGGAGAACCTTGCACAACACGGAAATCATTCTCCACTGTGCTTGAGTCAGGTGCATACCCCCTCATTTGCCTATGTCATAGGTGGATGTATAGGCTTGAATGGCCTTTGCTGCTCCTCCATCCTCTGAAGCATATAAAGGGTTGAGTTCCACCGCGTCACAACCTCTTGCTTCAGGTGATGGCGGGGCAGGTTCAAGAGTGTTTGCTGGCGCTCCAGTCTTCGGGAACGCAGTCGCTGAATGGCGAAAGTGGCCAGAAATTTTTCGGGGCACCCAAAGCGTCTCCTGCACGCCCCTGTCGCTTTTCAAAGAATTCTGCACCACCAAGTTTATTGTGTGAGCAAAACATGGGACGTGCTGGAATTTGCCCAGATGTAATATTGGTGGCGTTGTCAGATATCACAAATCCCCAGGAGAGTCTAAGTGGGGCAAGCCACTGGGCGATGATTTCCCTCAGTTTCTCTAAGAGGTTGTCGGCGGTGTGCCTCTTACTGAAACCGGTGATACACAGCGTAGCCTGCCTTGGAATGAGCTGGCGTTTCTGAGATGCTGCTACAGGTGACGCTGCTGTTGTTGCTGCGTAAGGTGATACATCAACCCAGTGGGCTGTCACAGTCATATAGTGCTTACTCTGCCCTGTTCCACTTGTCCACATGTCCGTGGTTAAGTGGACATTGGGTACAACCGCATTTTTCAGGACACTGAGGAAACTTTTTCTGACGTTTCTGTACAGTCTCGGTATCGCCTGCCTAGTGAAGTGGAATCTAGACGGGATTTGGAACCGGGGACACACTACCTCCATCAATTGTCTAAATCCCACTGCACTAATGGCGGATACCGGACACACATCTAACACCAACATAGCAGTCAAGGCCTCAGTTATACGTTTTGCTTCAGGATGACTGCTGTTGTACTTCATCCTCCTCGCTAAGGACTGTAGGAGGGTCAATTGTTTAGTAAAAGTAGTGGTGTTCCTACTTCCTCTCTGGGATGATTAACGACTCCCAGCAGCAGCGGCAGCAGTAGGCGTAGCAATGCAGGATCCTCCAGAGGAATCCCGGATAGGAGAGTCAGTCATGCCATTGACATGGCTTGCAGGACTACTTCCTATCCAGACTAAGGAGGAAATTGACAAGGAGGGAGTTGACGGTCAGGTTTGCAGGCGCTTGGATACAACAGGACAAAGGGATTTAGGTGTCCCTGGACTGCTTACGGTCTTAGCCAAAGTTTCTGAACTTGACAGTAACTTTTTATGAACGCACTGCAGGTGACGTATAAGGAAGGATGTTCCTAGGTGGTAAACATCCCTACCCCTACTTATTTCACCTTTACATATGGTACATATGGCAAGACAGTTGTTGTCCGGATTTGGATAGAAATATTGCCAGACCAAAGAAGTGGAATGTTTGGTCTGCCCAGGCCTGACCATGACGGGCTTTTTCATCCCACGGACAACAAGTGTCTCCCTCGGAGCCTGTTTTAAACAAACCACATCACCATCAGAATCCTCCTCGCCAACTTCCTCAGCGCCAACTACACCAGTACCCTCATCCTGTTGTACTTCAACAGTGACATCTTCAATTTGCATATAAGCAAGTGGACTGTGGGTGCTCCTTTCAGCACTTGCAGAGGGCATGCAAATGGTGGAAAGAGCCACCTCTTCCCGTCCAGTGCTGGGAAGGTCAGGCATCGCAACCACCACCACACTTGCTGAGCTCTCCGGTGCGTTCTTTCTTTTTAAGAATGTTCCAAACAGGAGATTTGGCCACACCTAATATTTTTGCTATCTCTCTGATGGGTTTGTTATGATTTTTCAGCCTAATGATGGCTTGCTTCACTGATAGTGACAGCTCTTTGGATCTCATATTGAGAGTCGACAGCAACTGATTCCAAATGCAAATGTCACACCTAGAATCAACTCCAGACCTTTTACCTACTTAATAGATAATGAAATAACGAGGGAATAGCCCACACCTGTCCATGAAATAGCTTTTGAGTTGATAGTCCCATTCCTTTGGCCCTTTAAAAAGTGGGAGACACATATAGAAACCGTTGTATTTCCTACACCGTTGACCTGATTTGGATGTAATTGCCCTCAAATTAAATCTGAAAGTCTGCAGTTAAAGCACATCTTGTTTGTTTAATTTCAAAGCCTTTGTGGTGGTGAATAGAGGCCTAAATATGAAAATTCTGTCAATGTCCCAATAGTTATGCACCTGACTATGTGTATACATATATATATATATATATATATATTGAAGTAAACAAAGGTACTGAATGGACAATAGTGAATATGCCATATTGCTTCGTATTGCAATGTAGATTTGCTATTTAACTGGTGAACTTAACAGATTGGAAAAGCAAATAAATAACGGTTAAGTACAAAACAAAAGCAGTGAATGCTGGCATGTGTAAAACGTGTGGGAACCTTGTCAGTCAGTACTTAGTAAACGAGTCCTATGGCAGGAATCAAAGCTCCCAAGCAGTCTCTACAATTATTTTCCCCACTTTTCCTTGTAGAACTCTCCTAGCTCAGAAATAGTCTTAAGTCTTCTTGCATGCGCTGCATGTCTGAGATCTTCCCACACAGATATTATTTATATTTCAATAATATTCAACTCTAGGGACTGTGAAGGCCATTCCAAAATCGTAATCTTTCTTTCCTGCAAGTACTTTATGTTTATTCTGAGGTATGTTTTAGCCTCTAGCACTTGTTTATAGTTAGCCCTTTCTCCTATGGTTGAGGTTATTTCCCCTTCGCGCTAGGAACCTGGAAGCAGGGCTGCCATCAGAAACTGTGGGGCCCGGGACTGACAAAATAGCCAGGCCCCCCCTGTTATTAAATCCAGTGCTCTGCCCAGCTCTTTTATACCCTACTTCACTCCCCCCACCCATGCTTATTAAATCCAGTGCTCTACCATCTGCCCAGCTCTTTTATTCCCCACTTCACTCCCCCACCCCTGATTATTAAATCCACTGCTCTACCATCTGCCCAGCTTTTTTTTCCCCCACTTCACATCCCGCCCCCCCACCCGTGATTATTAAATCCAGTGCTCTGCAATCTGCCAAGCTCTTTTATTCCCCACTTCACCCCCACCTCCTGGTTATTAAATCCAGCGCCCAGCTCTTTTTTGCCTGCCTGCCCTGCCTGCTGTGCACAGCTATTTACCACTTACCTTGATTCCTTGAAGAAGGCTCAGAGTTGTTCCTTCTGGCATCTCCTCTGTTTCTTCCCCAGCAGATGCTGCTCCTCACTTTCCGGGGCTCCTCCGAACTCTCCCTCCAGTGGCACAGCATGGCGTCATGTGCGCCGATCCCAGAACAAACTTTATTGAACATGGGGTCGGCGGGTGTCCTGTAGGCTGGCCTGGAGGAGCGGCACGAGCGGGCCCTGGCTTGTTCCTCCATTGGGGACTGGGTCGGTGGCGATGGCGGGCGGTAGCAATGGCCGACCCCCTTTCTACTGGTCAAAGGGGTAGTGCGGGCTACAGGTTGTACTGTGGCGGACGGTAGGAGCAGGTG
Source organism: Taudactylus pleione (assembly GCA_031769625.1). Lineage (NCBI taxonomy): Eukaryota > Metazoa > Chordata > Amphibia > Anura > Myobatrachidae > Taudactylus > Taudactylus pleione. The sequence continues at coordinate 10,551,991 of JAUIMM010000052.1, read as the reverse complement.
GGCCCCAGCAGCCCCCCCCCCCTGTTCAGCCAGGGTCAGGGCCCGGGACTCCAGTGTCGGCAGTCCCCCCCTGATAGCGGCCCTGCCTGGAAGTGACATGCAGTGAGGGCGGAAATGCGGTTCCATGCCCATAAAGTCCACCTAGATAAGAAACTTGTTCGGTCGCCACAAGATTATATTCCCCCTCTATGTAAACATGGATGGTAGGGAATGACGTTGGACAGTAGCTGATGACGTCAGGGTCCTCTCCGCGAAGGCAATCTAAACACTACCTTTCTCCTATCCAAATCATTTATCCTGTGTCATTGGCAGCCACAGACTAACAAGGAGTAATAAACCCACTGCCATGCAAAACAGTTGCTAATTTCTTTTATTCAAATACTTTACCTTATTTTATCCAACTTTACAGTTGTTTTTGCCATTGTGAAATGATTAGTGCTCAGCACTTTGGTACACAAAGAGACTGCCATATCCAAGGGGCATATTCAATTAGCCGGGAACTGCCGCCGGCATTTATTTGCCTATTACGGTAGGTAGATTCTGCTCACAACTCCATAGAAGGCGAGAAGAATCTGCCTTCTGTAGGTAACACGTGCAAGCTGCTGGGTCCCACAGCGAATTGAAACTGCTCCATGTATTCTATTGCATACCTCTGATGAATAGCCGGTTCTAGACATTGTGGTGCTCAGGGCAAAAGTTCTCTGTTAGGCCCCCCCCCGAGAAAGTTTTTATAGATGGCTCTCCTCTGTGTGCGCTTCCAAAAAGGAGGCGTGGTGGAACAGGGAGGATGCGTGTCCGTGCAGAACACCTCCAATTCACCACACTTGGGGGCATGCCCAGCACTTAGGGAGAAGCTTGGCTTCCCCCAAATTCTCCCCTCACAGTAAATAGATGTTGTGCGCGTCTATTCACCCAGTGGTGATCGGTCACTTTTCTTAACCCCGGGACACTGCGACCCACGTGTGGGGAAGGCTCAGGGCAGGGTTTTTATCAGGGCGGCGCAAATAGGGCAGGGTGCATTTTGCCCTTTTAAAATTGGGCAGGGCGCGGCGCCCCGCTAAAACAGCCTAGTGGGAACACTAGTAATGCCCCTTACACAGTATCCCATACACAGTAATGCCTCTTACACAGTATGCCGCACACAGTAATGCCCCTTACACATTATGACGCACACAGTAATGCACCTTACACAGTAATGCCCTTTATAATACATTATGCCACATGCAGTAATGCCCTTTATAACACATTATGCCACACGCAGTAATGTCCTATATAACACATTATGCCACACACAGTAATGCCTTTTACAATACATTATACCACACACATGTAATGCCCTTTATAACATTATGCTACACACAGTAATACCCTTTATATCACATTATGCCACACACAGTAATGCCCTTTATAATACATTATGCCACACACATGTAATGCCCTTTATAATACATTATGCCACATACATGTAATGCCCCTTATACATTATGTCACACTAATGCCCCATACACATTACGCCACACTGTATTGCTCTTTACACTATTATGCCATATTGCCCTTTACACTATTTTGCCACACTATAATGCCCCCCTCTCCTCAGCAACTCACCGCCTCTAATCCCCCCACCCCCAGCAGCTCACCACCTCCTAATCTTCCCCATTCCCCCAGCGACTCACCTCCTCCTGTGTGTCCCTCCAGGCAAAGAGTGCTCCGTTGTGTCCTGGTTCTGCAGGCTGCTCCGTGTCCCGGTCTTCAGTTCTCTCCCCTGTGGCCCAGAATACCAGGCGTGGCCACTATGATGTCACGCAGTGCGCCGCACAGGCATTCTGGGAAACAGTGGGAGGGTCTGAGAGACAGTGGGAAGGAGGGGATGGTCATCATGGTGCTGCCGGAATGATGGCTCAGACGGAGGCGCCGCGGCAAGCAAGAGCAGACGGTAAAACTGCAGCGGCACTCTCACACCGCAGCAACCCGGCAATAGCTCTGCTTGCCCGCCCCTAGAACTATCACTGTTCTGATGCCGACTATTGTGAGAAAGTTAAAGGGATAGTCTCATTTGGTCAACTTGTCTAAATATTATTTTTCGCAGAGGCAACACTGTACTGTGGAACACTACACTGGTGTCAGCCATTAACCATTCTACAGCTATTTGAAGGGGTTGGGTACTGGAAGCCAGCGCTTGGGATCCCGGTGGCCAGAATCCTGAAGCCGGCATCCTGACAGAGTTAGGATACCAACAGTATCCTAACCCTCTATCCCCGCTGCTTAAACCTAACCCCCCCCCTAGTGCCTAACCCTTCTCCTAACCCCAGTACTTACTGTCGGAATGCCGGTGCAGGGATTCTGACAGGTGTTGGGATTCATGCGCCAGCATTCTAAGTGCAGGAATCTGCCGGTATTATGACCACATCCCATTTGAGGTCATATATGCAGTATGTGAATTCTGCTTTGCATATCTAACCAGTTCTATGATCTATCAGAGATTTTTCAGGGTCTTCCAAATCTTGCCTTGACTTGAACATTTCCCCTTAACTTTAATTTCTAATTACATTTCTTATATTGGAAATTCCAGGCTGGAAGCATTTAAATATCCTGTTAAAGGCCGTCACTGCTTTGTAACTGGCAATAAATTGTTATATTACAGCCTTCAGTCAGCTGCTTGTTGTTGAGAGTAGATTCAAAATCCTTGAAAGTCAGACGGGTCAGAGTGTTTGTTTAACTCTGGAATTGTCATTTTGTTTAGTTTCAGACCTAACAAGTGAATTATGTTTTTGCATAAAAACAAAGCATTACTGAATCAATTAGAAGGGTGTCCAGCCTTTCCCCATTCTATTTACCAATTACTGTTATCTGTTGATTACAGATGTGTCCTCATACACCTAGCTTTTTTACACCATATGGCATGAGACGCTTAGCGTGACTTAGACGTTCCGCCACGAGTAGTGATTTCCAGACTTATTTCTGAATTTAGAGTCTTTGTCACATTGTAAATGCTTCAATGCCGCTTATAGTGTCTTGGGCATTTAGGATCAGTTTTTTTGTCACAATGGAGTTGGTATAAAGTAGCAGATTAAGCACAACACAGCATGGCACGATGCATGGTGCGGCTCTCTCGTATTGGTTCTCAGTCTTTTACTTTACTACCCAGGTTAACTTCCGAGTCACACACAGCAGCTGCATACAATGTCACCACCAGTGTCCCTGTGCATTATGCATTTATCACACATCTAAAGAACTCTGTGTTGCGCCAAATTTAAATCGGAAGAATAAAATGCGTTGGTAAGGGCAGCAAATGCGTCTGCTTTACTTATGGAACAGAAGCATATGCACCTGGTTTATGTCAGCTGGTGTAACTTTATAGTGATAGCAGTAGATGCTAACAATACAGTATACAAATCACACAAAATACAGTACAGTACTGTCTGTTATTGGATCTGCTTATCTCTGAATAGTCCGCAATTCCATATACATGTAGAAGCCCACAGCAAACTTATGACAAGTGCAAACACCCTGGTGAAGCCCAGATAAATCCATAACTGTGCAAATCTGAGTATCCTGCAAATCCACGGAGATGCATGTTGTCTCCTCGGCCGGCCTCAGACGCATGCGCAGTGTGAAAGAACGCAGATCCTCTACTTGTGGTACTGAATCAGGCTCACACCTACATACATACGAACTCACCCACCTGTCCTATGGATGGCCATGGGGTTGTCATTTTGCAAATACTGTATCATCCAATTTTAAAACTGTAACATTAAATTTATTTTTAAGTGTAATTTACTAACATTACTGAAAGGTACATACATTCAGCAATCCACACAAACCAATTCACTTTTATTAGTCTCCAGCAAATTACCCAATTATAGCTAATGTCTGTTGGTTGGGCTGTTAGTTTAGTCCCCAATTTCAGCTTTGAGCAATGCTTTCTTCAGCTGAGATGTAAAATCTTTTGCATCCAGTGGGAAATCTGACAACGGGCATCCAAGACTAAAGTGAACTAGCTGAACAGGCAAGCTGAGAGAATGATTCAGGTTATTAAAGGTCTCTATACAAAAATAAATCGCACTTGTATTCATCCACATTTAGCACGCCTAATGAATATACCAATCTCCGGTACAAGACTATAGTCCTGCTCATCTGCTGATGAGAAAGTGTAGAGGAGCACTCTGTGTGGAAGGAAGCAGACTCTCTTCTGTAAAATTTCAGAAATAAATGTTGGCAAAGCTAAAAAAAATAAAAAAATAAAACGGTACGTCACTACATCCAGGAGATGGACCAAGGATGCTTACAGTCAATGGATGGCAGACAGCAGTCACTTTGTTACCTACAGCACACCGACGATCATACAAGGCAGTCGCACCAAAAGAAACTTATCAGAGAAAATGACATCACACAACATGACAACTATTCTAGCTGATGCAGATAAGAAAAGTATCAGAATATAGGAGCAGTACATACAGAGGTATATGTACTAAGCTTTGGAGAGAGAGAAAATGGATGGAAATAAAGTACCAACCATTCAGCTCCTGTCATTTTTTTAAACACAGCCTGTAAAGTGACAGTTAGGAGCTGATTGGTTGGTACTTTATCTCCATCCACTTTCTCTCTCGCTAAGGCTTAGTACATAGACCGAATAGTCTCAATCCTGTGATACCGGCCACACAGCTGCCCGATGACTTTCCAAGGTCTTGCCTAGATTAACCAGTTCTACAACCACCTTGTTTACACCGATGACCTCACAGACTAACAGCTGTGGAGACACAAAATTTTAGGACTGTGTTAAAAAAAGAAAAGAAAAAAAAAGTATTTTGTAATATAATCATATTATTGTTGGATCTCATGTTATTTGTCTTCATGGGTATTTTATATTAAAAAAATACTGTACACTGCAGTCACTTTGCATATTAGGCAGCATCTGTGGCCACATGGTCTTCGTTACAGTTGTTGTACAGTGCGGAAGCTGACAGGACTGGAATCCATTTTAGGCATTTTTTGGTCTATTGTTGTTTTAAGTCTTAAATAAAGTGTTCTCTTTACAACCACAAGTTCCAGTATCTATTCTTACCCTGGCTGATTTCTACCCACAAACTGCAGATAACATTTCAAGGGCCTAGGTCGGGTCCTGCAAACAGTCTATAGCAAGAAAAGACATAATTGTCTATTTTGTTCTTATCCAGATACAGGGCGACAATAAAAGAAATATTGAAACTTATATGGCTTTGGGCAATGTAATAGTGTCAGACCCTTTACAAACTGCATATACATTTGGTGTTCATAAAAACAGTGAAATAGCTGAATACATGTTGAGGCATATTATATAGTTGCACTAGTAATCATAAGGGCTGTAAACACTGGATGATAAAAGTGAACGATATGAACTATATCGTTCAACGATATATTGTCCAATGTGTATGCCCTGAACGATCGGCGGTGCGCGCTCCCGCAGGTCGTTACCGATATCCCCAGTCATCTGTACATGCAGTCAAATCCGACCCCCCCTCTGTCATTCGTCGTGGCCGACATCGGCAAGTGTCTATACACTTACCGGTGTCGGCACCCCTGCCGGGCCCGCCGCTACCAATATCAGCTCATACACACATCTTGTGTGTATGAGCCAATACATTGCTGGATCACTTCCAGAAATTTGGGAGTCTCCTGGACATTCGGGAGAGGAGTCAGGTATGATTTAACAATGATAACTAGACTGTCATAAATAATCACATATGCCTACTGCTTCTAATTTGTCTGCTCTATATTAAGTAAATTTGGAGAACAATATTTTGGTGTAACCAAAAAAAGCTAAGTTCCAAAAAAGATATGGGTATGTGACATTGGAAGGGGAGACCGATTAGGTTGATTGGTTCCGCATACGTACGGAGGTAATTACGTTTCTAGTAGCAGGACTGTTATCGTGCTTTCCTTATAGCAATAACCCAGGTGGAGCCACACTAGAAAGAATTTCAATTACTTAGGGAATTAAAATCCCAGCCATACCTAGACGTGGATAATCCTGGTGCAGTAATGATTAAGCCTGAAAAGTTTGCGTCTGACTTTAGAAGATGCAGTTTAATTGAATATGCAGTTAGCAGACAATGTTTACCCTCACTGACCCCGTTCTTGGGATGTACCTGCACATATTAAAGAACCCCCGAATGTAAGAAGGAGGGATTGCAGCAGATATCTCCATATCAACTGCGGTCCCTCCATTTCTGACCAGCCGCAGCCCCCATAGAAACCTATGTCAGATTTACCAGGCTCCGGAATCCCCGCCAGCTAACGCCATCTTCAGATGGTGTTAGCCACTGTAGCCTATGGGCTACTTACTGCAGATTTAGCCGGGAGAAAGTTCCTTATGGAACCCTCCCTGGCAATGACCGCCGGACATGCATGGTTAGCAGATTGTGCATACACAGAACTGCTCCGCCTTTGCGATCATTTCACTTCTTACACATCGCAGGAATGGGCTCCGAAGCGATTAATAGTACATGTGGTCGATCTATAATTTCTTATTGCTGAGAATAGTGGCAATAAGAAATTATAATTATCGGGTCTACACCCCAATCATTAGTAAATATGACTCTAGGAGCCGTATTCAATTTGAGCGGACCCGCGATACTTTTTCGCCTCCCAGGACTTTTCGCCTACTTCGCATGTTTGCAGGCGGAGATGTATCACGCACGTGCCCACGTATCGTCGTATTCCATTTGAAAGTAGGCAAAAACGGGACCCAGTGAAACTTAAACAAGCGGAAAGTACTGTCAGATTTGGGGAAATCAGCCTGACACCCCTCAAAAGATGCTCTGACATGGGGGTTCCCTATGGTACCCCCTGATTTGGCTTGCTTAAGGTATTTGTTGTTTTTAAACGGGATCATTAGCTGCTAAATAGCGTTTTTGTATAAGTGGTGCAGAATAGTATTCAGGAGATTTTTTTGCAGAAAATAACTTATCCCAGCAATTTTGGGGTACTTGAAAATGGGGGCCAGCATATTTTAAAGTTGCTAAAGTTAAGTTTAAAAAATCGTGAAAAATCCACCTTCCGCAAGCCCCTGCAATGAAAAAAACACCTGGGGCATACTTGGGGACTAGTTTTTAACTTTGCCCCCCAACATTTTTTTTTTCGCCCCCAAATTCAAACTGATTTTTTTGGGGTGTTCTTAAGTCTTTTTAAAAAAAAATTTGACACAGTTTAACTTTGGGGGACTGTCTGAAGGCTGCACGGGGGTTCCCGCAATGTTGCACCCCAAAACCCCAATTCTGCACTTTTTTCCGCCTGCCATTCATAGGAGAAACGTTTCTGCCTATTACATTGCATTGACTTTCCACCTAGGCGAAAAGTCTTCCATATTGAATACGGAGTAAAGTCAAAACAGGCGAAAATTACGTCATCTGCGAAAAGTTTCCGCCAAAAACACGCAAAAATGGCTTTTTGCCTCAAATTGAATACGCGCCTTTATTTGAAAAATATACATATTGTAATCACATATGAAAGTGGTAAGGGGAATTGAATAGAACTCTATCAATGGAAATTTAACTGAACTGAGAAAGGACTTATGCAAAGGTCAATTGCCTGGAATCACATACAGACCCCAGTCTAATTTAGCATGAAATGTTACACAAATTACTGGCAGAAGGTAAGGATCAGAGGATCCACCTGTCGCAATTCAGGTACAAGTAGTATCACAGTTAAATCAGAATCTCTTTGCATTGTATTGTGTGCTGGGCTGGCATCAGCATTATTATATTGTCAGATAAAAAGGCCAAATAAAAACAAATTTTTTCATTGATTCCAATCATTTACCAACTGTATGTAATCCTGCCTTTACTTTACAGCACAATAGGTAGCAATAAACACTCTTCTCCTGATCATCTCAGCTTGTCGGCAGAGTGGAGCTGTACTTATTACATGAGGGGGAAGGAAACGCATACAAATGTGTCCTCAGTCGACTTTGCGCAGTCGCGCCAAACAGCCCCTCTTGGCACGCCTGGTCCTGTTAGACTCTGCTAGCGCTAGGCATCTATGTCTCAATGCAATGCAACTACGACGCACAGGGAGACTGTGCTAATTAATTTGATATGTGACTTGTATATCTGTGTACACCTGAGTGTCACAATCAGCATGCAAAGTGCTACAATGCAGCCGCCTCTGCTTTATTCAACACCAAGTTCCATGTCGCACACAGATATACAAGTGTCACATATCATATTAATCAGCACAGTCTGCTGGTGCGTCCTAGATGCATTTTCAGCAAAAAAAATGCCCGATGCTAGTAGAGCTGCACGGCACCTGGCGGCTCACTCATGCCAGGCTCATCGCGCTGCATGGCATATTGAGGCTAGAGGAGAAAGGACACATCTATAAAGGTGGCCTGATGCCAATAGATTCTAGCAGCACTGCCCTGATTTATGTAAGATGAAATGCGTACATCTACATGGGAACGTGATGGTTAAAATTTCAGGAGAGGCTTATTTTATTCCTATATAGCTTTTTTTTTTTTGCATTGCCCAAAAGTGGCCACATTTTTTTTGTTAAGATCAGTGCACCAACAGTTCTCCGAGATTTGCACTATAATAAGCTTTAGTGCCATCTACTTTTCATCTCTTCATTCTCAAACACCAAACAAATATTGATATGTGAAATCCACATTATGTACAGAGAACCATAATCAGTTTTTGTAATGAGGAGATAGATTTGAGGGAACACATATCCAATACTAGTACCGATCTGCTGATTAACATCAGTACATCAATATTTGCACAACATTTTACATCACAAGCGTGTCAAAACACAACAATTAAATTGCTCAGTACTTGTGCCTGTAAATGTATGGCATTTCATATTATATATCAGACTAAGAGACCAAAATACTCTCTAGAGCAGGGGTGGGCCATAAGCGGGCCCCAGCTGTTGTAGAACTACATGTCCCAGCACAGTTTTGCTATTTGGCCATGCTAGAACTGTTGCAAGGCATGCTGGGATTTGTAGTTCAACAACACCTGGAGGGACGCTTATTGCCCACCCCTGCTATAGAGCATGCAAATTAAACCTGGATAGGTAGCAAATAAAACTGCACTTTCCTGGATTTGCTAAATGACAACATGATAAAACAGTTTGATGTAAACTCTATGAAAATCTAGTAGATAATGACGTGTATGTGAGTTACAAATGAACCCCCTCATTAAATGGAATGACAAATAACGTAGTAAGAGTGCAGGTAAATGTTTTACTTCCCATAGTGCTACTGTATAACACTAGAATGTTCAGACTGTTGAGCAAACACAATGATCTATAAACCAGTGTGCTATGCAAACAGATGTCTATACACTTGGAACACTCTCACTGCTGACCTTACAGTATGTCAGCCATATAGGATTACAGCAAATGACTGGGCAAGGATTTTCAAATATCAATTTATCTTCCATTGTAGAGTAAAAATACCATATTATTGTCTTTTGAGGGTATATACGTTTTATTTAATAGAAGGATAATGCACTAGATGAGTTCAAATGTATCCGTCTGAGGATTATTGAAAATATAAGAACAAATCAATCTTGAAGGAAAAAAAAAGAAAGGAAAAAGAAAAATAACAGACATACAGTATGCTTTACTATGCTTTCTGCATCTTTTACATAAACTAAGTGCATTACCATTAGGACGTGAAAGACGATACAAGTAATTTTTCGCAACCAATTTGCCAGACTTTTATATATGAAAAAGAAGTAGCGGTTTCAAAGGAAATTAACTGGGACCTATATAAATGAAAATATTATAATTTTTTTATTTTTTTTGTATTTTATTTATTACCAGTTATTGCTATAGCGCACACATATTCCGCAGCGCTTTACAGAGAGTATTTGGAGAATTCACATCAGTCCCTGCCCCAGTGGAGCTTACAATCTATGTTTCCTACCGCATGCACAAACACATACGTACACACAAGGGTCTTAAATTTTATCTTATTGTATTAACTGACATGTATCCTATAATACATTTTGTAGGGAAGTGCAGGGCCAAAAGCATTGGGAATAAAAATGGGAGGATTAATGAGTAGAGAGGGGAAGAGTCAGGGAAGCTACAGACGTGAAGCAGACAGACCTGAATATAAGCTTCTATGTAGGTGGCCTTCAATCAATGACACTTTACTTTTATCAGTGCCTCTGGCTCTTCAGTGTTACAGAACCACAAAGCACAGCATGTCCTGCCAGAAGGCAAGCTGGAATTAGCTGTTTCTAATTAACTGTAGTGCAATAGGTTACACTCACACACTGCAGCCACATAATACATGTTGAACAGTCATCACCGAGAGAATGGCTGTTATTCATGCACTATGGGCCAGTCTTGTGTGTTCTCCCCCAGGCTAAAATGTACCAGCTAGCCCATGGCCAGCATGATACTAGAGGAAAACACAGGCTACATACAGCTACTGTTCCAAGCTGAAAGATAACCACAGGAGTAAAATGTTAAAAGGAAAGAAATGCCAGTCGCTACTAACAGCTTTATTACTGGTGCCTGCTAATGTTGCTGCCTTACAATAGTCACACACACTTTTTTGTGACCATCGGCTACAATTGTTATTCTGCTACATTATGTATCAAGTGTTAACAGAATGTAATGTGTGTACACACCTGAATGATGGATCGGCCAGACGCATGACGACCCGACCGATCCAACGATTTTGTAAGTGTTCTGCACAAGCTATATGTGAATACACACTTACCAATCGGCCGCCCGATATATCTGGCCGCAGGAAACAGTTGTGACATCATTGTCGCTGGTTTCTGCAGACAGCATATGGGTTGGTCAGTTGATTGCCCATACACACAGTAAAATGTACATTATATATTAGTGTTAATTAGCCTGGTAGGTCAGAAAGAACAGTTTAGGGAATTCTGTAATTGAGGGCAAAAAAAATACATTTCCAAACACAAAACTGCAAATATATCTGGAAGTCTCTCATGTCTTGTGGGTTCCGTTTTGCAAAACCTCCAACAGTTATATTGCTATAGAGACAATTATTGGGAAACCCAGCCATGGATTGGAGAAGTAAAGCTGAATGTAAAAGTGATCAAATCTACAATATGTGTGGCTACAAAAGAATAGTACCAAAGGCACAAATAGTTAATGGGGAATGTGCAGGCTGTTATTCTGATATGTACTGTAAGTAATTAGAAAGTTATGCTAGTTTAGCCAACACCGCACAAGAACACACTAGCTCTGGGTCCCTCAAATGATGCACTAGTTACATTGATATGGTGATAGAGTCACACCTTCCCATTCCCCTGTAGACCTCATGAATTAAGAGAAGACCTCCATGAGCACAATAATGTAATCCTCAATATTGAAATATACTGAGCATAAATTAAGATCAATACAATATATTTTACTATTTTGCATGGCACGAAATGTAAAAGAGATTGGTTTGATTCAAGCTAAATCTCAGTCAGGGAGATATGAAACATCAATTCTCTCATTTGTAGCAGGGAAGCCATGAGAAATACTACAGAACGTTCCTAAAGCTGGGTACACACCTTTGCGATCACTCCCGATCAGACAATTACGGTGTCACCAGCATGACCTCCCTGCGAGCCCTGTACATATGGTGCTAGAAATATATTTTAGCATGTACGAGCTTCTATGGAATCGGGAGGTCAGGCCGAGAAGTATTAACAGCACATAAGATGTGACCTCCCGACCCAAACTGTTGCATTAGCGCTAAAAGCGGATTATCGGCTAATGCTCCCACAACGGACCTGCATACACACCTATACAATCGTCAGAAAAGGCTGCACATGTGCGTGACTGTTTAACCCGGCGGTCCTAAAGATGGCAAGAGCGATGCAGTGACAGACGGCAGCCATCTTAGATTACCACTGTTTGTTAAATATTGAAAGGATGACATATCCCCTTTTGTGAGTTCTAAAAGGGTTATGTATTGTTGTTAAATGGGGCTCTTAGTATTATGGATTGAAAGAGTTACATCCGTGTTTGCCAATGATGATTATATAATAAGGGACGGCAGTTAACTCATTAGAATGATTTCACTGTTATGTACTTTAGTGTCTGGGCCGTTATGTAGCAGAATAAATTTGATGTGAACACTAAACTATGTATATTGTGATATTGGAGACTATAGATGACATTTTCCTCCCCCTGCTAGGACATTATGGCTAACCCTACTCATATTAATAAAAGCAAAAATAAAAGAATAATTCTCTGACTAGAATATTGTATGTCTAGTCGTTTCAGGGGTTCTCTAACCCAATGGGGGGAATTCAATTCAGTGCGATGTTGAATAGCTGTGGGAGGGAGCTCCCGAAGCTATTCAATACATTGTGCTGTTTGGACGGGCAAAGGATTTCTTCTCGCACCCCCCTGGGGATGCGAGGAGAAATCCGACAAAAGTGCCGGGCGCGCAGCTGTTTTACTGCTTAGTGCGGCGTTAACAGCTGCTCGCCCGGCACTTTAGTCAGTGAATGCTGGTTCTTGCGCCTTAACACCCTTGTTAAGTCGCGAGAATCAGCATTCTCTGACATAACAGCGCACTGAATTGAATACCTCTGGGAGCTCCCTCCCGGCGTTATTCAATTTGCGTTGAATTGAATTCCTCCCAATGAGTTATTGTGTCCCCCACCATTGAAATTTGTTAAAACTGTATTTTTATTTATAACCTGCCTGATAACCATCATTCCAGCTAATGCTAGCCAGTGTGTAGACACATTTCTGTCGCCTGCATGGGTGATTCGATGGGTCAATATACCTGCATCACCTGTCTCCCTGATATAGTGTACTTTGCTATATGTTAGTCAATTGATGTTTGGTTCCACTATAAAGTGATATCAAAGAATATGAGGAAGGGCAGACGATCTGCCAGGATACATAAGTCTACATTATATAAAAGAGATACAGCGGTGAAGACCCAGATCCAGTATAAAGCCAAAACTAATCCATAAATAAACCACTGTTTATTTAACTATAGCAACACTTTTCTATGCAGTAACTATCAATCAGGAAGATGAATTGGTAGAGCTGTAATAGTGGTGACATAGAAATGTGAAACTGATAGATAATCAGATTAATATAAAACAACAACAATCAGAATTAAAGTATCTGTTAAACATTGTATCTCCAAATATGTGCATATAAAATTGCCTTTATCAATTTATAAAGGGACAAGTGTCCATTGATTTCAATTACATCATGATCTTATCTCTTTAGATGATATAGTTTATATTTGGAGATACAATGTTTAACAGATACTTTAATGAAATGTGTATATTCTTTTAAGATCGAGTTCTGACTGATTTCTTTCTGCCATTTCACATTAATTGTATAGTTAATAAGCGCAGAGTCTATTGTTGTTGTTTCATATTGTTCTAATATTTATGTAGCTTTTCACAAGCTCATAGAGATTCTGCAGCTAGAGTTATACTATTGCTCTATAAATATAAGATCTACAGAGATTAACTACCGAACAGCGCTGAAGCTATTTTTCAGATAACCAGATTAGCAGCCCACTTGTCCATAGTCTCAGTCTCTCAATGTAGAGGGTAACTGCAATAGTGATAAAGTGCAATTCTCCACATGAACGTGCCAAACTATGATCCTGTTGGAACAATCATCTAGTTACACTTAATAAGTAAGGTGTCTAATTTCTGGTGATTAACCATTAGATGTGGTTTCAATAGGCTGATAAAATACAGTAACCATGGGGATTTTTGCATAAAAACAAAAACTAAACAATGGTGAATGATATACTCACGGAGTCATATGCTGTTAAAATCCTTTTCATGACCTCTGGAACTGTGCCTTGTAGCTCCATTGTTGGATACTGATCACTGAGGTTCATGACAAAAACTGGGGTGTTGTCAGGTCCAGCTAGTCGGGTTGAAAGAGCCATTATACACTGCATAAGATTAGCTACAGGAGAGAGTCCACACAACTCTTTGAATGAAACAACCGCAGTCTGTGTGTACAAAAATAAAGCAAAAACAGTTGTTATTCCTTGAAATTAGTGTTATCTAGAAAAGTATATAAGACATGTCTGACCATATTAAATGCTGCTTGAATGAAAAAAGCTCTAATCATATGCCCTGTGTTTTATCAGTCTAAGGGGAAGAGTTGCCAAAACTCTAAATGGGACAATTAAAGGTGTTGTCCATAGCAACCAATCAGATTGTAGTTGTAATTTATCTAGTGTGTTCTATATAATGAAGATTAGAGGCTGATTGGTTGCTATGGACAACACCTCCACTTCTTCTCTTTAGGAGGTTTGATACATCTTCCCTTAAATACCAAAGAGGATGAATGGACCACCTTATATTTATATGTATATTAAAAAAACAAAAAAAAAACTTCACATTGAAGACTCTACAATTACTCACAAGCTTCTGTGTACAATGGGAGTAATCAGATGTCCTAAATTGGATTGTAGCCAACATTTTCATTTAATGCAACAGTGTCTTAACAGCAAATTGCACAGGCTGAACAGAAACCCACTGCTCCATGTACATTTGGATCTGGTTATAAAACTATATATTTTTTATGTTAGAGCTGCCTGTAAATTGTAGCTCCAATTTGAAGTTAGATTTACAATCCTCTCTGTGTCAATCTACAGAACATTATCTTGTTCTAACTTTCCATTAATGGATTTTACTACAATACAGATCATCCTATACTTACAAACCAGGAATGACCTCATTATCTGCATCATTCTGCACATTTTAGGACTATTCCTGCTACCTTGAAACATGCTTTCCAACATTTAATGTTAGGGATTGGAACGATTGCTGATGCACAACCGCAAAGGTGACTTGACCACAGGTGCTGGGATGTGACCAGCACTCTTTGACATGTTCCAACCCATTACTTATGATGGTTCATGCGAACTGGTGGCGGCTGGGCAACTGTTCTGATTTGTCTTCGAGGTTTACAGCAATGGTGATCACTATGAGAGTTTTGGTGATCACCCCGTGAGGAGGATACGCTTTACTTAGGACCTCTCTAGGGGCCATTGCGATGCATACCTGCCACGTAAACCTTAAAAAGTGTGCACCACACCACCCCTCCTCCAGCCCGCCCTCCTCACACAGGCACCACCTCTTCCTGTCCCCAAAGAGGCTCCTGCCAAACATTGTGACAGATATACCCACGCTAAAAGGAGGAAGCAACTTCAGAATGCGTCATGGAAATATGCACAAATGAAACCGGGTACATCAGCTAGTATTATAGAAGTATCAAACCATGAGCTGAATTAAGTCTGAATTATTTTCATTTATTTATTTCTAGAGATGGAATTTGGTGGCAGGTAGGACCAGATATAAAATATTAATTATTGTGAACCACGTCTTATTATTGTTAAACATGTTCTGTGTACAAATAGACACACACTCGATTCTCTAGGTAAGTTCTAATCAATATGGACAGTCTGGACTAAAATTATGAACTAAACTGCACGGCAATAAATGGGGATATCCTGCCCCTCCACCCGCTCATGGCCTTTAACTGCATTATAGGGGCACATGGCAGACACAATTAGCTCTTTTTGAGATAAATAACCTTGAGTAAATGCAGACTGTGATTTGGTAATCAAGAAGTATTTTTGTATGTTCTCCCCATTTTGCTTGTTATTATACCCCCATTCTATCACCTTCCCCTTATTACTCCCTATCCTACCCCTAAAACTACTTTATTTTTTTACCTGATAAACTAATAATATTAATATATAGAATTTTATATATACCTGTAATATATATGTAAAAAAAATGGTTAAAGAATGTATTAAACATTGTTATACAAAGGCATCTAATTTGCAATTAGAATAATTAAAATGTGGATTCCTGTAGTAAGAGAGGACACAGGGTCTGATTCAGAGTCGTTCGCAAAAAGCGAGCGCTCGCTCTGAATCAGGGCGGCCGCTTTTTTTTTTCTTAAAACCGGCCTCCTGGCCGCTTGCATAGCTGTGGGTGACCACCCACAGCTTTTGCGAGCGGCCAGGTGATGGTAGCGATCATCGCAACCATCGGGCTTGCGACGAGACCCTTGTGGTAGGGTCTCGTTCCCGCAAGCTCCAGTGAGCTTCTGGCTCTAATAGAGCCGGAAGCTCACCGCTGACATCACTCGTGATGTCAGTGGGGCCGCCCCCAAATAGCAGGCGTTCCTTCGGGAACGCCTCCGTTTGGCCAGCCACCCCCCCCCGACCCGCCTACCAAAACATGGCGAGCTGTCGATCAACATCGACGGCCACCCCTTTTGGATGCGTGTGCCGGAGCGAGTGATTTCTCGCTCGCTCCAGGGCTCACGTGCGCACTGCCCGGCCATCGACACGCTTGCGAGCGCAAAGCACTTGCGAGCGGGTCTGAATCAGGCCCACAGTCTTTGCGGTGACTACAAAGAGATCCTTAGCTGGAAGCATTTCAGAAAATCGGCTAAACACTGTAGCTGTAATTGGCTATGATACATAAATCGAAGTAGACACTGCTCCTTACTTTTAATGTGTCCCTTTTGAATACCTTTTTAAGATCTATAAACACTACTAAAATATGTATGGCCAAAAGTACTGTTCTAGAAAGTTAGATAACAATTTCCACCTAAAGTGTGTTTGCTATTCATAATCTGATTTATTATGCCAATCTAAAGTGACATATTAGGCTGTACCGAAAATGTGTTTTAAGAGAAACCTCTGTAATAAATCAATATTTTCTGTACATCAACTTTTGTTCATTTTAACGGTAAAATCAACACTTCGAAAAACGTATGTGAGCAGAGGGGCCCTTCTATTTTCCATATAGATGAGAATTGATTTCAACGTCCTTCACATGCACAGTAATGACAGCAATAGGAATGACCAGAACATACCACATTGTGGTGTCCAGCAACCAAGACAAGAACAATCCATTCTCAGTAGAGTGTTACTGTGGCAACTTCCTGCCCAGTGCAAGTCCATTTACTAAGACTGGTGTACTTCTTTAAACATGCACAGGTGAGTTGATCTATTTTGAAGGGTCAATAATTATCTCCACAGACAAAAATCCTGAAAACACGACCTGTTGGGGGTACTTGAGGACAGGGGTTGAGAACCACTGATTCAGACCATAAATTGGGATCCATGGTTTATGTCACTGCTGACCAAATTAGTTAATTTCCATTATCAGTCTCCACTGTCTATTCATTTTAGGCCTAAAATGTACAGGTTTACTTAATGCAATATATCTCATTGTGACATGGACTATCACAATGCTGGAAATGGCTAACCAATATTAAAGATAAGCAGTGTGTGCGGTGTGTGTGTGGGGGGGGGGGAGGGGAGGGGGACTAGTTGCTAGTGACTTAACCTTAGCCTGGATGAGAGAGCCTGGCAGAACTGGGGTCCCCTTTAAGTTTAAGGTGGTTGTCATAGAAGAGGACAATGTTATTTCTGTGGACTTGCGACTTCCCCTCTACCAAACCACTGCTCAGAGACATACCTACAGGCATGCAGCTGTTCTCACACTCAGGGGAGATGTATCAAATCTTTCAGAGAGAGAAAGTGGAAAAGTTAAGGGGCCTATCCATTACACGACTTTGTGAACAATCCGACCAAAACCAGGAGGTTTTGGACGTATTGTTGACAAAATCGGGTAGTGGATAGCCGGCAAGGACCAGCGATACGCGTGCACGCTGGGTCCTTGCTGTCCCTGGCTATCTACTGAAAATGCCCGTCAACCTGACGATGCTCGTCAGGTTTGGCATGTTCAGAGATAGGAGGTCGAAAGCTAGACGTTCAGTCTTTCGGGTCGTCTAGTGGATAGGTCCCTTTACCCATAGCAACCAATAATCTTTTAGCGATCATTTATCTAAAACAGTCTATAAAACTTTTTCCACTTTATCTCTCAAAGTTTACATACATCTCTGTATCTGTATATATCTACAAATAATGAACTCAAGTAAATCGGTGTCATGCATGTTTTCCTAACATCATAATTATATGTATATCTTGTCTGTGCATATTTCTGTATGTTTGCCCTTCACTGCGTATTACAAAGCATATAAAATGTTGTTTTATAGCATATATAAAGAGAGTATGACATTCCCTGCAAATTTTTAAATATAATAACTTAATATTGGATCTGATCAAAGCTAAAGATTTGAAAATCCCTTCTCCCTTGGTCAAAATGCAAAAGTCTTAAATGAAAGCAAGTTTAATGATATATACACTGACAACCTTAGAAAGGGGCTTAAAGTTTAATCAGTTTTCTGCCTTGTAGTGATCTCCTCCTCATATCCTCAGTTCCATATATACAAAGCTATTGATGGTGACAGAGCATAAGCAGCAATTTTGGCTAAAACTATAAGAAGTAAAAATATCTTAATTCAGTAGGAATGCATTTGTTGTATGGTTATCACGGTCTTGTAAAGAGCTTTGAATTCTAGTGGAGAAAAAAAAGGTAGTCAAATTCACAAGCAAAAACCATACTTACCTACTATCCTGGAAGCCTGGAAGTATCGGGAGGATCCTGAATTTTCGGGGAGTCCCCGGCACCCCCGGAAAAGTATCCACATCTCCTGCATCCAGTCCTCTTCCTAATGAAGTGGGCAGGATGGGGAGATGATCGCTGGGAATCACGGCATAACTGTGGTGAACCGTGGCTCCAAATGGAGGGGACGGGGCTAAATTACATTTAGCCCCGCCTCCTCTTCTCGCGATTCGCAGCAGTTTGCCGTGACGGCGGCAGGCCTAATGACATAGGAATCCGTCCCCGGTCCCGCCTTCCAAAATGGCCACAAGTAAGGATGGCAATAACTTACTATAACAATAAAAAAACTGTATAGATTTCAGGATAGAAAGTGCCAGTAAAAGTGGAATTCATTCTAAAGTTAAGGCAGGTATCAGCTACCCGATTAAACAGAGCGATTGAACGATAACAACATCGTTACCATTTGTTTGTTAATCGGTACAAATCGAGCAGTTTAATGTCGAAAACGACCAGCGATGCGCGCTCCCACTGGTTGTTTTTGACATCTATCATCGCACGAACATGCTGGACAATCTGCCGATAACGACAGATTGTCCATGTTCGGGGATGAGGGAGGGTGCCTACACGGAATGACTGACCGTTCAGTGTAGGCACAGCACAGACTGTGAAACGACTGCACAATTACAATGTCGTAATCATTCAATCGTTTCACAGTCTGCTAGTGGATACGCACCTTTAGCCACAAATGCAGGGGTACTGAAAATGGTGGTTGGCTTTAGTATAAAGTACCTGGGCCAGCCTCTCGGCCCAGTAATGGTGGACTATAAAAAGGAAGTGAAGGCTGATTGCACCTTCCTCATCTACCCCTCCAAAATGCTAAACATGCTGAGAACAGTGGCGTAACTAAGGGGGGTCTAGCAGGGCGTGTGCCCTGGGTGCCGTAGGACCGGCGGCGCGCGCCCCCACCCCACGGCCACGGTACCGACCCGCCCTAGTTAGGCAGTGTAGCGCCGACCGCAGTGTGTGCGGTCAGCGCTACACATTTACAAAGGACCGGAGCTAGGCTTCCCTGCGCCCAGCGCCGGTCCTTTGCTGCACAGCCGAGACCTTCCCTCCCCCTGAGCGCTTACCCAATAGCGCCAGGAGGAGAGTGGGAGGCGGGCGGTCTCAGGCTGTGCAGTAACACACACATCGCTGCCAATGCGGCAGCGATGTGTGTGTTAACCAGCAGCCAATGAGAATCAGACAGACTCTCATTGACTGCTGAGCTCCCACTGCAAGAGCCGGCTCCCTTCCGGCTCCTGCAGTGGGTAATGGGACAGACGTCATGACATCATGAAGTCTCTCCCATAATGCAGAGCGCCCCAGCCAGGGAGGACTGACGTGCGGCGCCGGGAGCAGTGGCTGGAGCCGGAGCGTGGATTCAGGTAAGTGTATTTTTTTTTTACTTGTGTTGTGTGTCTGCACATCGGGGGGGCATCATTACAGGGGGGGGCACTACTGGGGGCACCATTACTGGGGGGGGCCACTACTGGGGGAACCATTACTGTGGGAAACCATTGCTGGGGGGGACCACTACTGGGGGTGGGGCACTACTGGGGACTACAACTGGGGGGGGAACTACTATTGGGGGCACTGCATCGGGAGGGGGGGAGCTTCTACTGTGGGCACTATATAAGGGGCTTACTAATAGGGGACCACTACTGGGAGCACTAAATAGGGAGGAAAACTACAGGGGGTACTGTATAAGGGCACTGGATAAGGGGGATCACTATTGAGGGCCTGCATAAAGGGGACCACTACTGGGGGAACTGCATGGGGGGGGGACTACTGCTGGGGGCACTATATAAGGGGCTTATTACTAGGGGCACTGCATTGGGGGGACCACTAGGGTCACTAAATAGGGAGGAAAACTACAGGGGGCACTGTATAAGGGGCACTGGATAGGGGGGATCACTGCTGGGGGCCTGCATAAGGGGGGGAGACTACTGCTAGGGGCACTATATAAAGAAGCACTGCTTAAGGGGGACCACTACTGGGGGCACTTCATAGGGGGGGCACTGCATAAGGGAGACCACTACTGGGGTACTGAATAAGGGGAACTAATTGGGGGCTGCATAAGAGGGACCACTACTGGGGGTACTGTATAAGGGGCACTACTATGGGCCTGCATAAGAGGGACCACAACTGGGGACATTGCATACTGGGGGTACTGTATAAGGGACACTACTGGGATTAAGGTGCATATGGAAAAGAATGTTCAGAGTGATGATAAAGGGGTGTGTCATGTTGACATGCCCCATTTTTAAGCAACCATGCCCAGTTTTTGCCACGCGCGCCGGAGGCACGCGCACATAAGGGGGTGGGGCTCCATTTTTACATTTGCCCTGGGCTCCAAATACCCTAGTTACATCACTGGCTGAGAATGATCAGATCAAAACAGATACACGCTGTTAAAGTGACTACCTTTGCTGTTATAGGGACTATCTGTCACTAGTTTGTCTGTTTTTTTCTAACGTATAACGTAATGATGATCTCTGTTGCTTTCCTGGGGCAAGAGAAAATGACAGTTGTGCTACCTAGCTCTGCCTCCCTTATCTGTATAACTGTAAATCGGTACTTTGCTGTTAATGACTGCTCTCATGTAGTTCCTTTTTGCACTGTGGTTGTTGTTAGAAAGAAGGGACGGTCAAAATTGGAGATTTGCCCTGGAGGCGAAGGCATTTCTCCAGCATAAGGACATTTTGAACAGTGTCAGTATGTGTCCGAAACTACATGTTGCCAAGTTATACTTTGCGACAAACATTTTTGTGGACCCAGAATTAGACAAAAAATAGCAATAAAAGGTATTATTTTAAACAGCAAAATACAAAGAAAAATTTGGCTATTAACCACCGTCAGTCTGGGTATGTATGTAGCCAACTACCATAGGAACAAACAGGCTGCAATGTGAACCGTCCATGCAGCCAAATGCAGACACCTGGATTTGCCCAGTCTGCACAAAAGCAGCCCATGTCTTATCAGGTTCTTCTAGATACAGGCAGGGCCGGACCCGGAGAGAGCAGAGAGAGGGCGGTGCGGGTGGCAGCGGTGCTACAGCGGCAGGCAGGTAGAATTGATACATGCCGGCGACATGTCAATTATGGGGCCGGCAGCGAGCCAGGAAGAGCTCGAGGTCCGGCTGCCAATCAGGAGCAGCCACAGCCGCCGCTCCCTATTGGCTGCTGGTCCGCAAGCTGTGACTGGCTCGCGGCCAATGCCATATCTGAAGTGCCGCCACTGGTACAGCACTACTGCCAGAGCCACCTGCGACCCCCCCTCTGTCTCTGCTCTCTCCATGTTTGAAAAATTTGTCTGTGCTGATTCAGGCTGGTTGGCTGCGCCAGCTGAAGAAGTTCTAAACCAGGTACAAACCACATAGTCCCTGATCTAGCCCTGTGCTTCCCTCCCCCCAGTTCACCCAGCCGTCCCTGCCCTGTCCCCCCTCTTAGTCCAGGCAGCCTTCCCAGTCCCCTTACTAGTCCACCCAGCCTTCCATGTCATGTCCCCCTCCTAGACCAGCCAGCCTTCTCTGCCCTGTGCCTCCCCCTCCTCCCTCAGTCCAGCCAGCCTTCCCTGGTTTTGTATGTGGGTTAATGTATTTTATGTGGTTCCGGCTATCTCAACGTATTTATTTTATCTGGATCCAGCTTTTCCAGTGTATTTTATGTGGATCTGGCTTTTTTCAAAGTATTTTATGCGGGTCTGTTTTTTTCGATGTATGTTATGTGGTTCTGTATATATATATTATTTTATATATTATACTAGAATCGACGTTGCTTTTCCTACAGTATATACTTAATCAAGATTATTTTGTGTACGAATTTCCAGCAGTTTTCTTTCGTATAGTTTCATATTTTATATGATAGAGGGACATGTTATAATAACAACCACAGCCCAAACTTTGAGAATTTTTAAACTGGTGTATGCACAAATTGGCGTCCCACTCCCTGGTGTAGCTCCGCCCACCTCTTCCATCCCCCCTTCCCCCACCCCACACCCCATGGGGGGGGGGGTGTCATGCCTGTTTTATCAGTACTGGGCCCCACAATTTCTGATGGCAGCCCCGGATACAGGCTTAGTTTGCCCATAAAAATATAAATATAAAGCAAAACAAATAAGGAGGGAGGCAGAGTTGCTTTTAATGTCAAATATTAATGAGTAAAAGTTAAATTGATAAGGAAAGTAGTTGTGAAAATCACTGTAAGTAAAGAGTTCTGGATGAATTGAGTGACACTGGATGAAACTTTAACATGTCCCAAAAATTTTCTCCATTGAAACAGTTGCTATTTATTTATATAGAAAATCACCAAAAGTTTGTTCTTCTATGGAAATATTGCAAAGCATATGTGATAAGTCACATTGCCTATTACATGTCAAGGTAGAATTATATTACCATCTTTTAAACAAAGCAAAACATCAAACCTGTGAATTAAAACAGGATCCTTAAATATTTATTTAAGCCACATGCTACCATTGTGAGACTCTGAATGTTGTTATATCAACAAATATGTTCAAGCCGCTAATATTACTGCTGAAGAAGCTATTAAATAAAACCAACCAAAACAATACGACAAATAATTCAAATATCAGAGACAAAATAAAGCCAGTTGGGGAGTACAATATAAAAGCGGATTTGGCTGCCAATGGTGTAAAATGTTAATTATTTTGGTTATTGGATAGAAATATCAAAAATGAGTTTGATGGTTAACTAAACAAGAGAATACATTGTGGAGTAGCTTATTTTATTAAGACATCATCATGTCCAAAATATGGTATTTAGGCAGTGATTTTGCCTAAATATCACAATTTGTTAAATAATTACCTACTTTATCTTTCCTCTGCTAACAGACCAGGTTATTTCCTGAGGGAGTTATGTGTTTTATACTGCTATAAGCTGGTCTTAAGAGCATACATCCCACTATAGATCCCTACTTGTACTACAAGGTACAATATTAAAGAGGTCAACATGTGTCACCCCTGTCTGTCTGCCCCTCCTCTTTAGATTGTAAGCTCTCACGAGCAAGGCCCTGTTCCCTCATGTGCTTTCCCTTACATCTTATACTCCTATAATGGCACCTAAAGTTGGTTGCTGCCGCCCTACTGATTATTTGAGTGTTATGATCGCGAATGCAGCAATGTTTAGACACCATGTACTTGCCCTACATTGTTTCGTACTGTAATTCATTGATTTCTTGTTTTGCTGATAGTAAAGGCGCTGCAGAACCCTTGTGGCGCAATAACAACAAAGGTTGATAATAATAATAATAATGACAGCACTATGTCCGACAACGCAAATCGATAGGAAAATGAATTGAAATTTGTTAGTACTGATAAAATATATCTTCCTAAATCTGTAAAGATCCATGTAATCTGAAACATACAGATCCATGTAATACTGTAACTTTACAGTGACCTACACATTGTTCAAGCAATGAAACACAAATTTGATCAATATTTCAATTTTTTAGCTCATTAACATCTCTTCTTCATATTTTGGTGTACAATAACGTTACCCTTTTTTATATACTTACTCTTGTCTTATCGAGACAATTTTTTACATCTCTCTTACCTGCATGTTTTCTCTCAAGTCCGTGGCTTCTCTTATATACTGTATAGCATTTTTGAAGACTTCATCAATAGACTTTATAAGTAATGTTCTCATTGATGCATAATCCCTCGATTTCTTGGCTTTCCTAACTGAGAGACCTCGTTTATGAGGCTTCCCTCCACCTCTGCGGTTTGTAATCGCTACATGGACAAATAACGACGCATGAGCCAACACATCTCCAGTTAAAGATTGTAGAGGAACATGTCTGTAGCCAGGCTGCAGACATTCAAATGGAATAGTGTACTGTCCTATAAACTCATCTCCAATATAGTCATCATCGAGCACCACAAACCGCACCATTGTCAGCTCTGGCAGATTTATCTGAAATTCAAAACTTTCATCAAAAATTGGATTGTCTCCATTCTGATGCACTGTTTTTGTCCTCTGTTCAGCACAGTCAGCAGGTATTCCATGGATCTCAACATAGACATAAGGATCCACAACATCTCCCTTGGCTCCAGACCCTTTTGGCTTTGGAAAATTCTGCCCACTGATGATTTTAATGTGGAGGAGTTGGGGAGAAACTCCAGGAACAGAATCTTTTGTATTTGCACTAAAAAAAGAGATCTCCTCCCGCATAATGGCAGGTCGCAGAACATATCCACAGTTTCCATTCTGACGGAACCAGCCAATGTTAAGATCCATCATTAGACCGGGAGTTTGAAAATTCATTGCGACTATTTGGCATCCACATTTCCAAAAATCTTGAGGATTCATGTTGCTTGAGTCTATTCTCATTGGGCTTGGGAAAATCCGAGATAGGAACCTCTTGTTGTAGTTGACAAAATCTCCAGGATTTTCATTTGCATATTTACCAGCTGCTACTTCATTGAAGGAGCAAACTTCCCAATATTTTTGATTCTGGAAAGATGACTGGAAATCGGTGAACTGAATGGATTTACAAATACTCACAAGGTCTGAAAGCTCTTTGCAAAGCTGAATTCGCTTCACAGGGACACTGTTTTGTTGCTCTTCCCCTTTGTCTATCCTTTGAGACATTTCAACACCTTCATCTTCATCTGTAACATCACCTTCAAATCCTGAGCAGTTGGGGGCAAGTTTTTTGGCCTTTATTATTATTTTGCCTTTTAAAGACTCAGGCGATGGAAGATATGATTCCTCTGTGTTTGGAGAAATGGTGTAAAGTTTGTCTCCTAAAATTTTCTTCATATGTTGAACCATGCCCTTCTGCTGCTTGACAGAACAATGGTTTTCTAAACAGAGAATTAATGGGAACTCCGATGCATGGAAGACATATTTGTTAATAATGTCTATCACACTACGAAATACAATTTGCGATGTCATTGTATGGCCAGTATAAATGACAGGCTCATTGTCTGGACCGTCCCAAACATCCAATTCAACACTACGGCATCCCATTTTGAGAGCACGAATATAGCCTGTAATATCTGATGGACCCCTAAATTGATCTTCTATTAAGTAAGTATTATGGGACGCATTTATATAGTAGTGGGACAAAGGCTGCGTCATATCCTGGGAAATCTTTTTGTGTTCTGGATCAAAAATACTACAATCTGGAGACATAAGATAATTTGTAAAGCCGTCCAAAGAAAGGCATCCATTCTCCCGGCCTTTAGATGGTTCATATTTCTTAATAATATCAAGGCTAATCTGCTCTGTCAACTGTGCCACACCTTGCTCCGCTTCCAAAAACATCATGAGGTCCTTGGTATCCAAGTACTCTTTATTGCTCGAAAACTGAACCAACAAAAAGTAAATCTCTGGCCTAGTGCACAGTTCGTGGAAAACTTCAATAAACTCATCTTGCGTCACTTCGGTGTTAATTTTTTCCTTAGATTTCTGTAATTCTTTAAATTTTAACTCAATTTTGCTGTTCTTAAGACCTGGATTTATATTTCTTATAAACTGCACTGCTTTACAAAGAGATATCTGTCCCACGTTCTCCTCATCTACTTCCCTGAACATTTGTGAAAGCCATGACATCCGCATGTTATCCTGGAAACTTTCAAGCATGTCGAGTGTATGCTTCCCGTATGAAATTAAATATCGTAAACCCGTTACCCAAATATTGGCAATGTCGGCAGAGTTTGCAACAAGATCTAAAGACTCATAATTATCTCCATATATTATGGAGAAAGCACAGTCTTCTGAAATCTGGTCATAAATTCCATTGGTACGAAAAATATCCGTATTTTTTCCAGTTCGCACTTCTTTTACAGACTTAATGTCAATCTTTGCTTTTTCAGAATCCTTCTTTGAAGGCTCCCACCGTAAAGACTGCATATCTGCGTCTAAAAGGAAATATCGGTGGTAGATTCTGGAGTTGGATCTGACTTTTTTCAATTCGGACCCTTCCACCATTGCATTGATGCAATCACTTGCGCTACTGATCTTCTTCTCAGCTGGCATGCTGCTAAACGATACAGTCTTCTTGCGTTCTCGCTTTTGCTTGGTGCCATCCTATAAATGAAAGATACAAAATAATGTTACTAGAATATCATCTACAAAAGATATACTGTATATACATTTAAGTCTATTTCTGCAACTAAGTGAATTAGACACATTGGGGGTCAATCCTATTAGGTGCGATGATCGCGCGTGTGCGAGTCATTGCGGCAGTGGCCGGACTTTACGCAGCCCAGAATCGCCTAAAATTCTCCGCAGCTCCATAGGGCTCTGAGCAAATTTATGCAAATCCAGGTTCAGGTAACGAAGGGTGCGAGATGCGGTGCCGCTGTTTAAACGCCGTTGCAACGGCACATCGCACCCTTTGCACTTAATTGGATTGACCCCATTGTACAGTACCTTTTGGGTATGAGAAAAATAATGCGGCAAAGAAGAAAAGTACCCCATTCACTTCAGTAAGGCACCACGGGTATGTCTGAGTGGTATGAATAGTCCTTATCTAGCTGGCAAAGCAATACCAATCATTCCTAATATAAAATAAATACAGTATGTTCATTCCAATGTGGTACTATATGTGTTGTTTTCTGCAAGAAAAAAACAATAAATTGACCCTGAAGTTTGCTGTGAAAGGACAGAGGGCCTGATTCAGAGCCGGACGCTATTTGCGGACGCTCGTTCTAAAAAAGGGGCTGGATATTTAAATTGAGCACTCGCTCTTTGCGGTGTGTTGACGCCTCTATGTCTGAGCGAGCGTCCGAAAAATGCGCTTGCTATTTTGTAAAGACGCCCCTTTGCCGTTCGCATCGCACATCATCTCCGGTATTTATTAGATTAATCGGGAACATCAAAAGGCATCTGAACTGCTCGCAGTGCTTGTGGTAGGATTTCTGCCCGCTATCACTGCGAGCCGTTCTCAAGCACCTTCCCCTGTTACCACCCACAAACGGTACATTCTGTCAATCAAATTAGCAGCCCCTCGCTGTTTTACGAGCGCACGATTTCCGACCGCAATGGCTGGTTTGCGCATGCGCATTACGACCCATACGCATGCGCAGTTGTGTGAACAGCGCTCAGAGCGAACGAGCGGCCGCTTACGAGCGGCTCTGAATCAGGCCCAAAGATTGTTACCTGACATATCACCATGGTAAAAAGAAGGGTAAAGACATTTTAAGAGATAATGGGGTAAATCATGTAATAGGCTGCGGACTGCAGGCATCGAGTTCTGTGTGAGACTGCCCGATGTTTTAAAGTAGCAGTCATTTAAAAGGCAAAACCAGGTTGATTATGTCTTTTAAATGACTGCTACTTTAAAACACCGGGCAGTCTCACACAGAACTCGATGATGCCTGCAGTTTGCAGCCTATTACATCCACCCCAAAGTCATTATTGTTTGCTTAAATGTAGTATAGGGGGGAAAAAATACACAAAAAGAAAACCTTTATAGTAATGACAGTCTGCAATGTGCAGGCCAATAAAGCGTGTAAGTCATTCCTAATGTCTGAGAGAAATGGAAGGTGGGCTCTTTGCTCATTACATTTGCTTATGTCACAGCTTATTCATTGGAGTGATGTTTATACTGCATTCAGGAAGTAGTCCTGTGCAGTCTTCAAAGATGGAAGCACTAAAGCTTCTGGGGATTGGTAATTTTGGTTGACAGTTATGCTGTTAACAGCATAATGTTGACTGCAGAATGCTGATGTTATTTAAAAATGTTACGGTGTCGGCATTATAACTGTAAACATGAACTGTAAACATGATGGTAAGGCATAATGTTTACAGTTATGCAGGCACAGTAAAAATGCTTTAAATAACATTACTACCGCACCTGAGGTCGACATTATGGTGTCAGCATTTGGACTGGCTACAGCATAACTGTTGATCAATTAGCTAGATCCAATTGAAATGGCTTCCAACATTTAGGGGCCAATTCAATTACCCACGAGTCCCCTCGCAGTACGAGTAAGTGCGAGTATATGTCGCACTTACCATACCTGCTGACTAGCAGATTTTTCTTTGAAGCCCCACAGGACTGCGTACGACAATCCACAAGATCGGGCCACGAGTGGGCGAGCCCCTCTGTGGCCAATTCAGCTGACCCCTTAAATAGAGTCTCTGCATTTTAATGAAACTCTAAAAATGTATAATATTTCCAGTGGTTGGTACAGATACGGAATATAACTTTGCACTGGTCATGATTTTTTTTTTTTTTTTAACTAGATAAAATAATAAAAACAGGAGAAAAAGCCTCGAAAGTTTTCTTTAACAAGTTGTAATAAAGTACAGTGGAAATAAAAAGTCTACAGTTTTTTTCACAATGTTAAAGTATAAATTCAATTAAATATGTTCTGGCTGGGGTGGCTTATATAATTCTGGCCAGAGACATGAAGGAGACCATAACAAAGGTAATCGACTCTGTCACACTGAAGTATGACATGTTATATTTTAGGATACTTTGAAAAAGTACTTGGTGGCAGCAGCTGTTGGCCAAGGCTGGAGCCAGGAGATTTAGCATTAACACACTGTACTATGACCAGGCTTCAGGAGTTACTTTACTGCCAAGAAAAACATAAGAAGAGGACAAGGACAGCAGACCCCACACACAACACTAGCCTACTTGGTTTTCACCCAACTCATAGAAGCATACATACAGCACTACATATTTTGGGGGTTACTGTTACTAGTCCGTTAACTTTGCCAATCCTTATGGCAAAACGTATGGACAACACGATCAGATGTGTCCACATACACCTATCCTAAAATCAAGCCAAACAGCCCCATGGCTATTTGGTGCATTGCTGGCATTGTGACTAAGCCACGCCATGCAACACATTTTTCATAAAATATGCATCTTAATTGCATCACTAATGTGACAAAAGTACAATGCATGGGTACTATGGATGGCACTGCAAGTGACCCGACCCATGAGAGTCATTCCTCTATGACTAAAATACTAATCCTAAGACTCTACAGGCAGCTTTGTATGAGATTACAATACAAATAAGACACTAAACTCGTGAAATACTACCAGGAATCGCTGCTACCTGTGGTGCCATACATCTCATTCCATATGGCGTAAGAATAGGTGTATGAGGACACATGTAAGACAGATAAAGTATTGTTTTCTCCTATAATAATACAACCATCTTATACAATAAATTCATCCATAATAACCCAGTGCTTTACTTTAATTCTATCCAATCCATTTTATATCAGGTTTGCTACACCTATCCCTGTTGTTCCATAACAGACTTTTGCTGAAGGACAGTCATACACACCACTCCAAAAGCTCATCCTGCAGTATCCCGCACAGGATGTACAGAACCTGTGGCATCAACGATAGTAATGTCAGTACCAAGGGCCATACACGGTGCGATGGCATCGCGCGAGGCGACGGGATCAGACGTCCGACATTTCAATCTGCCCCCGCACACGGTGGCCGCCCGATATGCCGGCTCTCCCTTCCTCTTCCCGCATAGCGTTGCATGGGATCGCACACCGCATCCCCTGCTCGACTGATCCTGCAGTAAGATCAAGGGGTGCGATGTACGACCCCACGGGAGCAAGCTTTGTCCAATAACATGACCATACACGGTGAGATATAGCAGCCGAATCTTACCAATCCATCGGATCGGCTGCTTTATCGCACCGTGTATGGCCCGCATAAGTGTGCAGTTTTATTAGGTGCAGTATCCAGCCCTAGTTTATTTATCAGATTAAAGCTCACGGCACGGACTGTACTGACTACACTACTCTGACCACTGTTACTGATGTCACCACTGCTTTCCCATGGGGAACAAAGGTTGCTAGGAATAACATTGTTTCACCAAGAAACTAAGAAAAAATAATGTCATAACTGTAAATGATGTTATCCTCTTGCAATCAGCTAAAAAATACATATGGAAGTGATTAAATGACACCACCCTGATTATCAAAGTATTTTAAGCAACTGACAAACCTTCCGAAAACATACTTAAACCTTAAACATTTGTTTTGAATATAATCAGACAAAGCAAAACACACGGTGACGTCACTGTTTGTCGGCAAGACTAGGAAAATCAGATAAATGGACATTGTGCGTTTAAAGGGAATACAAACGCCATTCAGTCATATAACAAACTGCACTCTAGTAGAAAATGTGTGCAGGTTATCTTCAGCTACACTTGAAGAATTCAAATTGAACCACTATCTGGAAATAGCAGAGCCTGGTTCACAAGGAGGACACCAGATACCCTGGGCCTAGGAGCCGCCCTGTGTAACAGTGATAACGGCCATATAGTCAGGCTAGGGGAGGAGTTACCAGCACTCAAACACATATGGATTTCTTTGTATTTTTTATCATTCTGATTGTAGGTTTAGTCCTATTTTATTGACAATTACCAATGCACCCCAAACACAATGGGGAAGGACACAAAAACATTTGCAAAAAATAAAGCTGCACAGTAAACTGTATTTAGATACATGGACTAGATACAGTTTTCTACATATGGCATATTTTCTGTAAGTTGAAAGATGGCTGTTATGCATTTCTGGGAACTTTGAGACTTGACCTTGAGACTCTTGGTTTAAAGGTTCACCTCCCTTCCTCTGGATTTATGTCCAAAATCTTAGGATCGATAGTCTCTTATTGCAGGAGCCATATTCTGTAACTAGCTTCTATTTTTAGTTTATTTAGCAACTAGTAGTTTGTGATATAAGGGAACCCTGATGAAATCCAGATCCGATAAGTGCGGACGGTATACGTTTAAGATGCCGGCGGTCCCTATGCTGACCGCCGGCATCTAGACTACAGAATCCCGGCGTGGGTTAACTAACCTACGCCGGGAGACCGGCGCCCGGCACCCCGATTGAAGGGATGCCTGGGCGCCGAGCGCGGACAGCCTGAGGGGGGGGGGTTAGGTTTAGGGTTCCCGAGGGGGACTTAGGGTTAGGCACCCCCGGGAGGTTAGGGTTATTCTAGGGGGAGGGAGGGTTAGGCACCCCCGGGGGAAGGTTAGGGTTAGGCACCCTCCCGGGGGACTTAGGTTTAGGCAGTGGGGAAAGGGGGGGTTAGGTTTAGGCACAGGGGGGGGAGGTTAGGGTTAGTCACCCTAAAGGAGGGTTAGGGGGTACAGTTAGGTTAGTTCATACTTACCATTCAGACTATTGGGATTTCCTTCCACGACGGGCTGGCGCTGCCGGGATTTGAACCGGTGGTATTTCATACCGAATCCGTGCGGACGTGCTGCCCCAATCAGCCATGTGCTTGCACCATTACACACGTGAGAGATGTTGCATGGGTTCATGCCTCTTGTACAGCCCAAATTGGCCCACAGAGGTACAGGGGGTATCCCTGGTGGGCCACCCTTCCTCTTGGTGGCAGGTTTAAGACCTCAAATTATAGATTGTTACTCTATTAGACAGTCAGTTACCTGGTGGAGAAGGACCACTGATCAATATGAGAGCAGAGGCGTAACTAGGATATTTGAAGCCCAGGGCAAATTTAAAAATGGAGCCCCCCGCCATTGTGCGCGTGTTGAAAAATGGGCATGGTCAAATGGGCATGTCACTTAAAAATGGGAGTGTCAACATGACACACCCCTTTCTCGTCCCCCTGTAGTGGTCCTCTTTAGAGCCTCCAGTAGTGCTCCCCCCAGTGCAGTGGCCTTGTGCCCCCAGTAGTAAGTCCCTTAACATAGTGCCCCCAATAGTAGTCCCCCCCATGCAGTGCCCGCCCTTATTCAGGCCCCCAGTAATGATCCCCCCTATCCAGTACCCCATATACAGTGCCCCCTGTAGCAGTCCTCCCTATTTAGTGCCCCCAGTAGTGGTCCCCACAGTGCAGTGCCCCCAGCAGTAAGCCCCCCCCAGTAGTGGTCCCCAGTAGAGGTCTCCCCTCCCAATGCAGTGCCTCCAATAGTAGATCCTCCCCAGTAGTAGTCCCCCCCCCAGTAGTGCCTCCAGTAGTAGTCCCCCCCGCAGTAGTGACCCCCAGTAGAGCCGACAAATACAAAAAAACAAAATAATGAAAAAAAAAACTAATGAAAAAAAAAAAAAAACTTACCTGAATCCCCGCTCCGGCTGTCGTCTGCGCGTCAGTCCTCCAGGGCTGGCGCGCTCTGCATTATGGGAGAGACGTCATGACGTCTCTCCCATTACCCACTGCAGGAACCGGAAGGCGGAGATCATAAGTGAGCTCCAGTCCGGCTCTTGCAGTGGGCGCTGCACCAGCCAATGAGAGTCTGTCTGACTCTCATTGGCTACTGATTAACACACACATCGCCACCGTGCTGGCGGCGATGTGTGTGTAAAAATGCACAGTCTGAGCCCGCCTCCCACCCTCCGCCTGGAGCTAGTGGTTAAGCGCTCAGGGGGAGGGAAGGGGCTCGGCTGTGGAGCACAGGACACGGTCCTGTGTAACTGTGCAGTGCTGACCGCACTCACTGCGGTCGGCACCACACTGGGTAACTAGGCCGGGACGGTGCCGTGGCTGGCGCATGTTTGGTTTAGTGTTAGTAAATGTGCCATTTAGCCCCTGAAACACAACATCAATGTTGATCGATTTAGGAAGATTTTTAATCGATTAAAGTCGACCTAAATTAAATTTACACCTAAGTGTACCAGTATTCCTCTAAATTTGCTAATTTCCCTGAAATGGCACTATATTTACCTACATTTCATGCCACCATAGTATTTTGTTCTGTTCTAGCACAATATAGCAGTTTTATTATGTTTATCACAGTGGGGGGTACATTTACTAAAATTCGATTTTGGTTCCATTTAAAATTGACCAAATTAGAACCAACACCCTTACATAATTAAAAATCGACCACCGTGTGTCTATTCAAAATAATTTACTAACAGTCAATTTTGGGTTCCATTCTAATTTCGATGGTGCATAGGTTTCTATTTAAAGTTCTAAATGTGTTCTATTGACAAAAAGACCCAAAATCGAGCAAAAATGTACCCAAAATGATACAAAAGCATTCCTATTGGCCAAAACATGTCACATGTACTGTGTTACCCACAAACACCTTCAACCCAGGGCTAAATTGCATATCCACATTTTTTTTAACTCATTGCTATGCCTTTAAATGCCTGATTTAAAGAGCCAGAGTGCCCCACAAGCTTCTCTTCCATGTATTTTTAACTTCATATTGAGTTTGAGTTTTCAGATAATTCTACATGGTTTAAAATCAAATAGAACTAATTCTGTTGGTTCTATTGAAATTGTCGATTTTGGGTTGATTTTCAAATTGATTTTTAGTGAATTAGTGATGGCTATGAGGACGTACCGATGGTCTATTTGAAGTTCTATTTGTGTGTGATGTCGAATTCCTGGGGATTTTGAGTTAGTTTTGCCTTTAGTAAATACCGGATTGTCAAAATCACCACAAAATAGAATGGAACT
Organism: Taudactylus pleione; assembly: GCA_031769625.1. NCBI lineage: Eukaryota > Metazoa > Chordata > Amphibia > Anura > Myobatrachidae > Taudactylus > Taudactylus pleione. Next base: position 10,518,117 of record JAUIMM010000052.1, on the reverse strand, counting down.
GAAAATTTGACCCTTAGCAAATTTACCCCCAAGTGTTCAGTACAGGAATTAATGTTTTCGTTAATTAAAATACAGAAAATGCAGTACATACAGTATACATGCCTATAGATTCCCAGATGTGGAAACATTTTTTTTTTCTTTTTTAACAGAAGTATTTAATTTTACTATACAGATGTGTTTTTATTTTCTCAAGTAAAGTCCACCATGTGTTGACATTGGCCGGAATGTATTGAAAAAAACAAAACAAAATAATACAATATGGTATACTGCAAGTCCCTTTATATGTTTTTGGGGCAGGTTGTATCGAGCATTGCATTATGGATGCGATATATTTCGGCACTTACCGGTGTCAATAACTCCGGTATACAATTACAAAAGAGCTGTCCTTTGTGAAGAGGGGACTTCTGAGTTTATGTACCGGGAGTCCTTCTCTGTATGCACACGCCAATGTGCAAGCTGCAGGGTACCCTGGGAGGGATCCAACGATATCCCTACCAGGGAAGCATATGAAGAGAAGCCCATAGGCTTCTATTAGGCAATGCCATCTATAAATGGTGCTGCCTACCAGGTACAAGCTCTGAAAAGTTTTGACACCTTCATCAACCATATGGAAATTTCTGACAAGGTTTGTCACATATTTGGCCCAAACTTCTCCACACCAGATTTAAAGGTCGAGGGGAGATGTATCAAACCTTGGAGAGAGATCCTAATTGGCAATTTACAGGCTGTGTTTGAAAAGTGAGTTAGGATCTGATTGGTTTGTACTTTACCTCCAGTGATCGCAATTACACGCTATAGCGCATATTTTACCCACTTTGAGGACTGGGGACTGATTTTTAAAAATGGGTGGGTCCCCGGGGACACGCTCCGCTACAGCCAATCCCTTGCCGGCGGCCCTTTCAAACATGCCCTGTAGCCTTAGGAAATCCTGACTGCATGAGAGGACAGAACTACAAAGTCATGGTGCGCGCTGCTGATAAACGTGGCGGCGTCTCACTGATGGAGCAGGACTTTCCGTGCGGGGGGGGGGCAGTGTTGTCGAGGGTGGCAGTAGTCCGCAGCCGCTGCCATGTCCGTGCTGCTTCCCGGCTACTCCCCCAGCTTTAAGAAGCCCTCGGAGGTCCTGCGGCTGAGCCGGCGAAGGAGCCGAAGCCAAGGTGGCGCTCTTCTCCCTGAGGGATGGCACCAAGCGGGCGGCCAGGGTGCGGCCCTTCTCCCCGTGCATGCAGCAGCGGGGCGGTGAAGCGGAGGAACCCGTTCCCCAGCCTGGAAAACACGGTGCAGGGATAGAGGAGAGCGCGGAGTGTTGCAAGTTGCAGGTGGGGACCTGGGCGCTGTCGGAGCAGGAGAACCCACTGATGCCCGCTGAGGTGAGAGATGGAAGGGGAGCAGAGTGACCGTGCCGCGGGGAGCTGCATTACTGGCGCAGATGAGTAGTGACCACCAGGGAGCTGCAGATCTACCAGCAGGGAAGAGAGAGACCGCGTGGGAAGCTGCATCGTTACTGGCAAGGTGTAGGCGAGTGACCACATGGGATCTGCAGCACTGCCAGCAGGGAGTAGGAGAGTGATCGCTGGGGAGTTGCAGTACTGCTGACTGGGGAGGTAGAGTGTGCCCTCCAGGGAGCTGCACACTGCTGGTGAGGGACTATTTATATTATTTCATTACAATGTCCTCCCACTATAATTGTTAGAAATTGTGGGCACTCCTGTGTGTTACACTCTCTAAATGCATTGCTGTGTGTGGGCCACTATATTTATGGGGTACTCCTGTGTATGATGCACTGTAAATATGCCTGTCCCTAATCTCCTCCTTACCCCTGCTGCTGTCTACCCTTACCCCCTCCCTACCCCCAGCACTGCCTGCCCCTTGCTCCTCCTTGCCACCAGTACTGCCCCAGCTGCTGTCTACTCTTACACCCTCCTTAGCCTTCAGTACTGCCATCTCCTAACCACCTTCTTGCCCCCTGTACTGCCCCAGCTATCTACACTTTCACCCTCCCTACCCCCAGCCTGCCCCTACCCTCCTCTTTGGCCATAGTACTGCCTCAGCTTCTATCTACACTTGCTCCCTCTCTATCCTCAGTACTGTCTGCCCCTAGCCACCTCCTTGCACCTCAGTACTGTGTCAGCTGTTATCTATCCTTCCCTCTCCTTGCCCCCCAGCACTGTCATAATTGCTGTCTGCACTTACCCCCTCCCTACCCCCAGCACTGCCTGCCCTTACACTCCTCTACTCCCAACTTCTCCCTGCCTTTCCCTCCAGCTCTACCCCAACTGCTACCTGCCCCCCAGCACTGTCCCAACTGCTGCCTGCTTTCGGAATGCAGTCAAAAAGCCGGCGGTTCAAATGCCGACCGCCGGCTTTCCGACTGTCAAATCCCGGCAGGGGACTAATGACAGATTTCGATGCCTGTCATTATACCTATGCCGGGAGCCCGACGCCTGGCATACCGAACGAAGGCACCAGGTGCGGACAGCCGTGGAGGGAGGAGGGTTAAGTTTGGGGTTCCTGGGGGTGGTTAGGCTAGGGGAAGGGAGGGATATGCACCCCTGGGGGGAGGTTAGCGTTAGGCACCCCCCCCCCGAGGGTTAGGTTTAGACTGCGGGGAGGAGGGGGGGGGTTAGGTTTATTCACTTACGGGGGGAGGTTAGGGTTAGGCACTAGGGGGGAGGGTAGGGTTAGGCACCCCTAAGGGAGAGTTAGGGTTGGGGGGGAGAGGGTTAGGGATAGTTAGAAACTTACCTTAGTTGGGATCCTGCTTTCTGGCATCGGTATAACATCCGGCGGTATTTCATACTGATCCCCTGCTTTCACCCCACCATAATATATGATGGGACCCAGAAACAGTGGAGTAGGACCCCAATTTTATGAAGCGACGGGTCCCTGGGACCCACAAATTTTTTAGCTTATCGCGATCACTCACCTCTCAAAGGTTTAGTGCATCACCCGCTGAATGTATCTTAAGATGCGTGCAACACAATCTACAGACCTGGAAACAGCAGCATGCAACCATATCTTCAGCCCTAAGTCAGGCAGTTAAAGCACACTGCACACTTTTTACAATGGTATAAAAAAGCTTGCCATGTTTCAAATTGTAAATATACTCTGCAATAGCTATTCCAATATTTACAATAACATTCTTTTTAAAAGCCAGATGGCAAGATTCTCAGATTCTAATGATGTATAACTTAACACACATTTACTAAAATGTGTCGTGCTCGACTTAATAGCTCACTGCCTGTTATACTGTATATTTAAAATATACAAAACTAAATTCGTCCAGTCCTAATTTCAGACATTTCAAGAAAATCATAATTCTTTGCTACCAAGTCACTTTATTAATAAATGCCCCATGCAGCCTTTTGTACTGCAGTACTATGCATGTGCAGGCAGAATGCTTGAGCTGTATAACAGCAGACTGGGGTCTGGACTGCATTTTTACAGTGATTCTCTGGTTAACCCTTGTCTAATATACCAGTAAATGTACCACTATACACTACTCGTTCAACTTCCTATATATTCACTGTGGTGAGAGCGGTTGTCTCTCACCTGAATTGCCCACATTCCTGTGGGATCAGCTCTCTCCAAGGTAGGCTAAAGTAAGTCTGTACATTTTGCTTTAGCAGTGAAGGTGTGGAACTGCGGGTTTTTTGGCTTGCACAAACCCAGCTGGGATCATCACTGGAGAACAGGAAGTTTCCTACTCTCATCCGACCAATGCTCTGGGCACTGACGCGGGCTAGCGGCCAGTTTAGTAGGCCAAAGTTTCCTTAGTGCCAGGGTCTGATGAGATTGGCTGTGCTAGAAGAGCATGGCAGATTGTGGCTGCAGGCCATTGCAGCAGACTGACCATTAAGTACTGGGAGTGCTGGGATGTTTACTTTCATTTGTCTACTTATGTTATGTGCCTGTGTGTCCGGGTCTAAGACTATGTATGCTAATGTACAGTGTCGGCTGCCATTAAAGACACTGCTTTACCGAGTATCTGCCTGTGGTGAGACCTTATTTCTACACCCCGTGTTACATCACTTAAATACCCATTATCTACATTTAGTAGTTTATCAAAGCTTGGAGAGAGATAAAATTGTGAGAGATAAAGTAACTAACCAATCAGCTTCTGTCATTTTTCAAACACAGCCTGTAAAATGTACGTTAAAAGCTGATTGGTTAGTACTTTATCTCTTAAGCTGAATACACACACAACGATTTTTACACACACTTTATCTCTTAAGCTGAATACACACACAACGATATCGTTTAACGATAATCGTTTGAAAAAATCGTTCACTTTCTGAGTCAAATGATGAACGATTATTGTTCATGCGCGTTCACGTTTGTAGTTCAGTCAGACTTGTCAAGGGAATATGCAAAAATCGTTTGTAGTTCATAAAAATCGTTCATTACACTTTAAAAAATCTGACAGATAATCTGACAGAAAATCGTTGGTAACAAAATCGTTGTGTGTGTATGCAGCTTTAGAATTTATCTTTCCTCAAGCTTTGATAAATACCCAGCCATCAATTGAAAGCCCAAATGACTTAAAACATTGGTGCAAGGATAGTTCTAAAAAGGTTTAAAATGTCCTTTAGAAATAATACAGTTTCTACTGAGTGTTTTGTTGCCAGCTTCCTGAATGAATGGTAAGATACTAAAATTACCCTGAACACTACACTCAGTGGCGTAAGTTCCTCCCAGACGCCCGGAGACAAGTTATAATTTGGTGCCCCCCATCACAGCTGCTGACACTGTAATGTAGCAATTTGCATGCAGACAGGCTATAGATAAACAAAGGCAACAGCTGATGGTCTGACATGGAGCTCTCCACTAGTGTATGGTGGCTTCTCAGGTGCCGGGAAGGGATGCCAAGTATAGGGTGACCATGACAGTACACTCCGGGTACATATTTACATCCCTAAGTGGGGTGAATATGTTGTGGACAATGGGGGAGGTGCCCCTTCAGAGCTGGAGCCCGGCGGCAGGTGCCTCCATTGTCTCCCATAGTTCTGCCCCTGACTACACTCCCGGTTAGCCTTAGGAGTTAGAATCAATCACCATTTAAAAATGGCCCACAAGAGAGGTGTGTGCAAAAGATCTAATAAGAAGCTGCATACTTGCGGCTTTGTATGTGTTTGCAGTAGCTGCACCCACCCTCTTCTGGATAACTTAGAATTAAGCAGTGGTTGTGAGTCAAACGACGTAGCCTTGGGAAAAACCACTGGGGCACCGACAAAGGGAGAAGTGGGTAGTATACATTTTTTTCATCTTATTATTGATGCAGTTTTACACAGGAATTTATAATATATTTCTCTATTGTTGATCTGTAATTCCCATGATCACCCTGGAAGATCTATCATGCACTGGTACTGGTGGGCATGTTCAAGCATGTTGGGGCATGGCCACACCCCACTAAGAATGCCGAGACTCTCTTTACAACATTCATCGACCACTTAAGTGAGTGTCACAACATCTTGGGGGCATGGCTACGACTCCTGCACAGTACATTCCCCTGGACAAGCCTGTGCCAGGGTCCCTTGCACCCGCATTGTCCCTTCTCAGCACTCCTGTGATCATCGCCCAGTTTTTGTCACTGAAATACTACAGACAGTGTTAGTTTGAATATTTTTATGTACTTGCAAATAAATTAATTTCTAAACAGCTGCAAATCCTTTACAAACCATTCATATTGCAAACCTCCTTTCTGAGAATGTCATTTTAATGTTCTTTTCTGGTAAAGGAATAAATAGGTACACTGACAAATAGGCTAGAAAACATATGTGCAATATTGGTCCCATCCCGGAAATATACAGAATTTAACAAAATGAATGAATCACAGTTTGATTCTGTAATTTAGTACCAGTTGAATGGATTTAATACCTTATAATCGGCCAAATCTCTTGATCTTTATTTAACCTCTGTCCTTTAAGAGATGGAAGGTAGAGAGTGAGGTATTGTCCAATAACAAAGGAGATAAATCTGAATTGGAAGCAAAGCAAGCAATTTGTTCCAGACGGAGGGTGAAGTCCACTAAGAGATCACAAGGGTACTTTAGGGGAAGTCTGCTGCTCCAACAAGTACCTCAGAGTTCTCTATTATATTCACCTAGGGGAAGGCTTTATTTTATGAGCTGTGATCTTTAACCCCAGTACTAGTGGCTAAGGATTTGTTTTAAAACAGATTAATTGTGGGCAGCACAGACGGTGTAATGGTTAGAGTTACTGCCTCACAGCACTGAGGTCATGGGTTTGTTTCCCACTACGGTCCTAACTGTGTGGAGTTTGTATATTCTCCCTGTGCTTGCGCGGGTTTCCTCCAGGTACTCCGGTTTCCCGCACTCCAAAAATATACTGGTAGGTTAATTGGCTCCTCACAAAAAATTGACCATAGTGTGTATGTGCGTGTGCATGTCATAGGGAATATAGATTGTAAGCTCCACTGGGGCAGGGACAGATGTGAATGGTAAGATATTCTCTGTAAAGCGCTGCGGAATAGGTGTGCGCTATATAAATAACTGGTAATAAATAAATTGCGAAGTCTTAGCAAAGCAGCCCTGCACTGCAAGACGGCCTGGGAGGTGAACATGGAGGATAATGTATGAATATATAGAACTTTTACCAGAGGTTATTCTGCAGGATTCAGGAAGGGCGCATGGAAGCTAATACATCACACCACAGCAGAAAGGGCCTAAAGCTCTATTCAGACGCTCTCAAATGGCCTCTGGATCTAAAAACAAGAATTGTTTTATATAAAAAACCTAGTGGTAACATCCAGGTACGATGTATACATATTTATGCAAAATTAAAGATGAAAAGATATACGAGATAAGGGGTTGGGTACGGGATCCCAGCAGTCAGAATAGCAACAGCGGCATCCGGACAATCAGAATCTAGACGCCCAAAAGTATGTTGCCTAACCCCTAATCCCCTCCACCCCCCGCAGCCTAACCCTAACCTTCCTCCCTGCAGCCTAACCCTGACCTTCCTCCCTGCAGCCAAACCCTAACCTTGCCCCCTGCAGCCTACCTCTAACCCTCCTCCTTGCAGCCTTACCTTAACCCTCCCCCCTAGTGCCTTACCCTAAACCCTAACCCTTCCCCTAGCTCTAAACCTCCTTCTAACTAGGGATGAGCGGTTCGGATTCTGTGGAATCCGAAACGCACTGAACAGCGGGGATCCGAGTCCACCCGAGACGCGGCTCGGGTGTTCCCGCCTGACTTGGATCCCACTGTGAGGCCGAACGTCATTCTCCAGATGTCGGATTTTCGCGAGATTTCGCCTCTACATAAGGCACTGCGATCGGGAACCCGCGCCATTCACTTCCACGCTCCGCACTGCTCTGCTGAAAGTGGCTGTGTCCAGAGACTTACAAGTGGCTGTGCAGGCAAAGTTACTGTATAGGGGGCACTGACTGCACGCTGATGTATGCTGCGCTATATCTGGCTGATTAAGTGGCTGTATCCAGAGACTCACAGCCAATGAGCGGCCGCTACATGTAAAGTGGCCGCTGATTGGCTCGCGCCTCGTGAGACATTGCAACTGACTTCGGTCATCTGTCATTTCGCGAGGTGTAAGTGTATGCAACAGCATATACTTACATCTGTCCGGTCTGGTTCGGGTAACTCGTTTATTTGTTTTACCAAGACCCTAGATGCTACGGAGAGCAGCGCCAGGATCTAGGCGAGTATAGATTCTTTTTTGCAGGGCCAGGCACACAGATTCTACTTGAGAAGGGGACAGACACATCTGGAAGCAGGTGAGTATGTGTGAATGGGTAGGTGTATGAAATAAAGTTTTACTAGACATGGTGTGTGTGTTTTGTCTTTACGTCTGCTGGCACTTGTATTTCCACGAGTACCAAACGGCAGGCATGCTGGCACCTGTAGTCCCACTGTAAAATACAATAGTTTCCTTATATTTCTCACTTTATTACCCCCGTACCCAACGCTCCAGGGGTGCGAGGAAGAGCCCTGAGCTTCAGACCAAGCCTGGGGTTTCGGGAGGGACCCCTTCTTGGGGGGCCCCATCTCCCCTGAGATCCCCGGTTTGGCCTGACCGGCTTGGGTTGATATTGCTTTAGCCCTGGAGCCCCGGTGAAAGGGTCTCCGGGCTGTGGCATTACAGCCCGGCCATTTTGGATCCGGTGCTGATTTTAATTATAGGGGGACCCCTATGCAATTTTTTTCCCCCTATAATTAAAACCAGGACTGGCCCTGCAGCCTGCTGCTGGTTCCTAAACTACGGTGGAACCCTACTCATTTTGTTCCCCATAATTTTAGGAACCAGGACTGGCTGGCAAGTCCGGCGCAGATCCCTACTTCTAACCCCAATACTTACAGTCTGGATGCCGACAGTCCAGATTCTGGCGCTTGGATTCAGACTGCTGTCGGATTTCTGGCACCGGTATTGTGAGCAGCGACATCCCAACTGCCGGGATGTCAACTACATCCCGCAATGAGGGCATAAAGTTAAAACATTTTCAGAACAATTCAACGAGTTTATTTTGTGATCAGGTCCTGCTTTCCTACCTATCAGCATGCTGAAATATTCTGGAAGCCTGCAGAGGGCAATGCTCAGGCATAAACAAATGCCAAATGTTATAGCAAAATATGGTATTGTTACAAGATGGCATTTCATATTGCATCAACTAGTATTTTAGATTTTAATGCTAATAGCCAAATATGCTGTGAAATATTTAGTTCAAATATGAACCATGTTAAATAAAATGGACAGTATTAAAGCTGACTTTACACTATAACTGTTATAACAAAGTATTGGCCCCCTCTCTTTTACAGACAGCAGAAACCCCTCCCATATTTTTAGGACATGGTCTGGTGGGATTTCGTACAGGTCATAAATCTGAGACTTAAGTGATTTGAGAAACATGGACATCAGTAGCCCTACTCACATGCAATTACCAATCCATGCAGAGCATTTTGTACAACAGGATTGCATAGCAGTCACTCAAACTATGCCTGCTTAGGGAAGCAGATCCGTCCTAAAATGACAACATGCTGCAGACGGGATGTAGTCAGGATGCCGGAGGTCGAAATGCCAACCGCCAGAATCCCGACACTGAAAGCCCGGCATGGGACTAAAGATGGGCATCTAAATACTGACACCTATCATTTGCCCCACGCCGAAATCCAGACGCCCGGCATACCGAACGTAGGTTAGCCGGGCAACGCAACCTGTTAGCCGCGGGGGAAGGGAGGGTTTGGTTTAGGCACCCCCCGGGGGACTTAGGGATAGGCACCCCCCCGGCAGGGTTAGGTTTAGGCTAGGGTAAAGGGGGTTAGGGTTAGGCACCACCTGGGGGAGGTTAAGGTTAGGCACCCCCCAGGAGGGTTAGGTTTAGGGTGTGGGGGTTAGGGCTAGGTACCACAGGGGGGGGTACTTAGGGTTGGGCGCCACCCCCGGAGTTTTAAGGTTAGGCAGTCCCAAGAGAGGGTTGGAGGGGGGAGGGTTAAGTATACTTACCAGCCAGCATCGGGATTATGATCTATCAGGCTTCCAGGGTCTGGATCTGAACCGACGGCTGTTAACCATCCTGGGGATGCTCTGGAGAGCTGTAAGGGCAGCGGTGTGGCCGTCTGAAGCGTCCGGGCCTGAGGGTCCCCATCCCTGGCCTAAAGTATCACTTCCGAGAAGCTGCTCTTTTTGCGGAGTCAGCTTACATGAATGGTGATACTATTCCCCCTATACCCGAGGTGTTCTTAAGGACTTCCTCAACTGTGCATGTGCCTTTAACACTTATTTTGCTGCCAGCGTCTGTACCCCCCCACTTCAAGACCTTGCCGCTGTCCGTAACCATAGACCCCCAGCTCAGAATTACAGCCCCCCTCCTCCGCCATTTTCTGTCCCCCCTGCCCCCACCAGTGTCTGTCCCAGCCCCCCTTCTGCTGGAGTCTGGAGCCCCACCCCCCCACCACCACCTTTCTACTTACCTGAATGGAATTAGAGAATAAAATCCATCCACAGTTCCAGCAGTATTCTTAGAAGTAAAATAATTTGAGCCCCTTCTAAACTCCAGTTCTGTTTCATAAAGTTCATTCAGGATAAAAATAGATATGATTCTGTTGTGCAAGAATTTCCTGACATAGCAATTACATAGAGCATCACAAAAACATCCCACTAAATATTACCCCACACATTATATCTCTGACCAGACACAATAGTAAGCGCCTTAAATCATGCTGGTTTTTTTTGGGGGGGGGGGAGGAGTTTGTGACTCAAATATAAACACAGCAGAATAGCATTTATTGATGAAGATTAAGGTGATTCTAGATTATTGTGTAAACCAGAGGTTCCCAAACTCTGCCATTACAGTCAGTGTTTTAAGCCTATCGATGCTTGAGCACAGGTGACTGAATTAGTGCCTCAGTCAATTTGATTTAACCATATGGACACAAGCATGCATATCCTTAAAACATGGACTGTAATGGCGGAGATTGGGAACCCCTGGTGTAAACCATACAAGATATTCTATTCACTGAGGAATCTGAATAACATCTTCATATTACATTTGAAAACTAACAGATCACTTAAATAATAATAATGGTCATGATAATTGTAAAACAATTAGCATATCCAATTAGCTGTGGGTTGACACAGAGGTCAGTTCTCACGGGTAAAGTAACCACATCTATTCAATGACAGACTGCAATCAATCTGCCAGCAGCCCCGAGATAGCAGTTATCCTCATATCTGCTCGCACCTCCAGATCCTGAGGAAGAGGACATTGAACTTGTCCTACAAAATATGTAGCCATTCAGCTAAGAAATTTTTAGAGGGTATTCTCTCCCTCATCTAAATACTTCTTCTTTTCAACTCTAACCTTTCCATTTTCCCATTTATATATTTATACTGTATACTCGTGTACTATGTTATGGACTGAGCAATCTAATCATATCTTAATGGTAAAAAAGCATTGAGATTTATTTTACCTTTCTAAATGAGTACATATTTACTGTTGGCAATTTCTCTAACAATAGTCTGCAACAGTACCATGGAGGAAAATATAATATAATATAATTTTTCCATGACTATCACCAGTACAGTGCACTCATAACAGCGACAGATATTGGGAATTGAAATGTCTAATGCTCTCAACTCATTGAAAAGGCGAGTATAGAATATAACAAACTTAAAATAATTAATTCATCTTATATATTATATATTAGTACACATTATGTAGAACCTTATATAAACCCCTCCTGAGTTATCAGAGATCTGCAAGGTTCCATCACCGAGAATCCATTAGCACTTCTGTACTTACACAACAACCATCAGACAACAGTCCGAGGCGGATTTCCAACATGAGTGGTGAGAGTAATTTCACACACCTACTACTTATTTTTGTTCACACACAGTGTACACTATATATATTTTCCTTTTTGGTATATCATTAGACACCTACACCTTGAAGCTACTCATTGCATTTTGAGAAATTTATCTATACAGGTTTAAGAAGCAACAGAACCATCCTCACACACATTTACTTTCTGTAAGAAAAGCTTCTGGTGCTCCTGGCTTCATAGATTTTAAACTTTGGAACCTAATACCCTGGCATGAGCCACCATCTTTCCGCTTTCACGTGTCAGTAAAGCATGAATTAGCAGGTGTTGTGATAAGGAAAAACAAGTAGAGCAGGGTTTATTTGAACAAAAGGCACAAGAATACAGTCACCGTTTTCCCATTGAGCCAAATAGACTAGATTGAGATCACTAATGGAAAATATTTACACTACTATTGGAATCAAATTCAGCAAATAATTTAAATATGATACAAGACCAAAATGCAGTTGGCATAGATAAAATAGAAAGGTTAGTGTTTTTTTTTTTCCATAGCTGTCTTTGGGTTGTATAATACACTGTAAATGCTACAGAGGTAAAGTATAAAATAGAACATTGGTTTGCATTAAAACCTATTGTAAGTATATAATTTGACAAGAATAAAATACACAGCTGCAGATATCTGCATTTGTTACAGCATTGTACAGACAGAAGAATGTACAGTATAACTGAGAAGTCTGAACTCAGTCCCCACTTCTGCAACAGCAGATTACTGGCTATTATCATCAGTTACACAATCGCTTTTGTGTTACATTGGCGAAGGCTATTATCTTCTAGGAAAATGTGAAATTGGAGGTCTTCAAAAAAGCAATCTCTAGTTCGAGCCAGTGAAGAGCTATAGCAGCGCAGCATCGTGTCCTTTGCCTGTGGAACTGAAAATTAGACTCCACTAATGTGTTTCCTGTGGTTTGATGTTGAAATCGAAACACTTACATAGCAAACTGTAGTTTACATTAAGAAAGCATCTGTATTTTGCAACACAAGTGATTTCCCTAGTAAAAATAAAACTCTTTTTGTTTAAAACTCCTTGCCATACTATTTCATTAAAGATCAAAAATACACTTTAAAACAACATTTAATTGGAAAATTAGTCAACAGTGTTGTGTATAGGCTACTCCCTGCAGGAAAGGCTGTATTGTGGTATTCTGTGTTGACGCCAGTGTGTTATAACTTTTCAGAGATGATATGTAACCAAACTGCAGCTTAGTGAGTGATTTTCAACAGATGTAGTAGAATACAATTTAAAGTGCTCTCTCACAACCTCCCTACACACACTAATAATATGTGTGTACTTACCCCAATAGACTTACAGCTGTCATTGCAGCAAACACTGGCATTACCAAGTACTAGTCTGCAGCATTTTTTAATTTTTTATTTAATTATTTATTTCTTTTAAATCTGCAGGCGAATAATGAATATGAGTTTGAAAATGTACCTTAATAGTCTACTGGTTCTCAAATACAGTCTGTGTATTACAAACAAATCTGTTATGGGGTTGAATACTTTTGCATTTATATACACATGCATATATAATATATAGGTGTCCTTACACATCTTTACTGCAGTCGCTCTAAAAAGCCCCTCCCGTGAGGCTAGCGTTGGGCATAGTTTTTGCATGTTTCGCAATGCGAAGCGACTAGGACGCGTCAGCAGACTGTTCTGATTAACTGGATATGTGAAACTTTTATATCTGTGTGCCACTGCAGGAAAGATATATGAGGACACATCTGTAAATGTGTGATTTAGCCCTAGAAACACAACTGATTTAGAATTGATCAAAATCGATTAAAATCCACCTTTGGTAAATATACCCAAATTAATTAAAGTTTTTGAAGTGTCTTGTGTAAGATATTGGGAGTATTCTGGATATGTTGTTTAGATGTATGTAACATGATTTGCACACATATTGAATGTGGGACAGTTCAGAGTCAAGGATAACACCTAGGCAGCGAGCTTGTGGGGTGTGGTTGATTGTTGAGTTACCAACTATGATAGAGATAAGAGGTAACTTCTATTGTCCGGTGGTAATGTCATTAATTCTGTTTTGTTTTGAAAAGATGACGTTTCAGGATGGCGCGATAACATTCAAGATGAAATGGCAGAAAGACATTCAGTAACGCAGACCAATACAGATGGTGACAAATCTGGGGAGTGCACGTAGCTTTGAGTATCACCCGCATACAGAGGATATTGAAATCCGAGAAATCTGAAAGAGCTGATAAGTTTGCCAAGAGACGTGATATAGATTGAAACAAGCAGAAGACTGTAGACTGAGCCTTACGATACGCCAACTGATAAAGATAACGAAGAGGAGGTGGATCCACAGAATGAACGCTGAGCAATTTGGCAAGTAGGATGAGAATGAGATCCTGACCTAGGGATTGTAGTGTTTGTATGAGAAGGGAGTGGTCAACAGTGTGAAATGTAGACACTGATGATATATCCACAAGAAAAATGTGAGTAATGAATGGCCTTTACACTTAGCAGTGATCAGGTCATTATCTACCATCACTGCTGAAGGTATGAGCAGCAATGAGTCGCCCCCTTTCCCCTATGGGTAGGAGACTAGGGATGGCCAATGAATCCTTAACCATCAAAAGGTCTCCATCTATGGTACATCTGTGCTTAGCATTAATGACAGGAAACCATCAATAGACATCCGTGCTCTGTGACACGCTGGGCACCGTGTCAATCATCCCTAAATGAGACTGCACAGGAGCCTTAAGTAGACAATGGAGGCAGTCAGCTGACGTTAGCCCCAGGAGATAGCAGCATCTGATCTGGTAAGAACTTGCTTAAGTTATTTATACCATTTAGAAAAGTATATGTATAAAACACTACCTGGAGTATTCATAATAGTGTGTTCCACAGAGGATTCTTTGTGACTCTACATACAACATCCCTCTATTCTGTACAAAGAACATCTTGGTTACACACAGGGGACCCTACATATTTTCTGCTATTATAAACACAATCTTAGAAGAGAAAGAGAAATTGCATTTATTTTGAGTCATCAGAACATTTGTTTACAAACAGATTATGCAAAGAAAAAACACAAAATGTCTCCCAAGTTCTGCATAATAAACTGAAATACAGAGAACATACATTTCATTAAGAAGTGAAATTCTCTCTGGGTGACATAGACTCAGTATCTGGGAAAGAACACAATGCAAACATGAAGGTCCCTACCTCTTTCCCACAAAGACTCATTGCTCAGCATAACAGTTTTGGCACATTCAGCTCACGAAGAGCATTTGTTATTCTGCTATAACTCAGTGTAGGCGTTATGTGTGATGCATTCCAAACGTCGCTGCCTGTATATGTAATAATAGGGATTATTATTTTCAGTGTACAGTCCCTGTGCTTGATAATGTTTTTTGTATTTTCTTTTACGCTGTCTGACACATGGAAGTGATGGACCAGTGCCAGAGATCTGGGCTCCTCACACTTTACTCCTAATAAACAGCCCTCAGATTTGCTGTCACACCATCTGTAGCATTTTCTTCTACATTCAAATGCTCTTTATTGCTCAGTGTGTGACCGTTTATATACAGAGGGATCTATTTAGAGATCAGTGATAACACCTTTTTCTGTGGAAATGGTTGTTATCAGTTTAGTTTGATTCACCAAATGGGTTGGGAAATGGGAAATCTCATGCGGACTCGTTATTATTGCTGTTTACCACATCCCCAAAGTCTGGTTATGTGATCGCGGTGACTACTTATCGCAATTTGCCAACAAAACAAAGCAGCAGCTCAGTGTGGCATTATGGCTGTGATTTAGCCGCCGGAGAGGAGAACAAGCCTATCTCCTAGGAACTTCCTCCACTAGCACAGTATAAATGAAACCATACACCACCCGCTCTGTAGAAATTTACCCATACTGTTGTCATGCTCACTTTGGTCATTTAATAACTATTCCGGCGAAGGAGCATTGTGTAGCGCAGGAACAACACACAACATCGCTGGTTGGATAAGTCTTACAGGACAGCTGCGGTAAGCTGTCTCTTAACTGCAAAACCACAAATGTTTATAAATAGACACTGAAGTCTGCTGCAAAAGCACTAAGTAGTACTGGATAAGTCTAATAAAATTAGGCAGAGAGCACAGATCTAGGTACACCTTCATTGGACCCACGGAGGGCGTGTTTTGGGTTACTCCAGTACTTATGATGATTGTGGTATGGACTGCATGATATACCTGCACTAATACCCCAGTGACAGGAATAAAGGTATGAAGAAGGAATTCTTAAGACCACACACGTGCAGTTACCATGTAATCAATGTTGCCCATACAGAAATAAGCAACAGAAATGCGTTGCTTATTTCTGTATGGGCAACATCGATTACATGGTAACTGCACGTATTGTAAAATATATAACACCGCTATCATGCTGGCTGGTGTGTTGTAGCATCTTTAGCGGTAGCTTATGGTTATAACAAGTCAACTAAATCAATCAAATTAGACAACCACACTGCTGTGCAAGTGTACAGTGGAACGAACAAGAATCACTTATGAGCCCAGGATCATGGCTAGTGTTTATTCTAGCACCCTGCAGCTGTCACAACCTGTGAAGTTCCTCTTTCCTGTCTGGGATGTCGCTCTCCGCTCTGGTGCTTCTAGCACTCAGATGAAGCAGCAAATGGCTGAGATACAGACTCGAGTGTGCTAGAAGCACCAGAGCAAAAAAGCAACACCCTAGACAGGAAAGAGGAAGTGCCCGGGTTGTGACAGGTGTAGGTGCTAGAATGAACACTAATGGCAGTGGCAATAATTCAACTTGTACACAGAAATCCCAGTGACAACGTTGCTGGTGAGGCAGATGAACGTCTAAGTGGAGCTCTGGGTGCTCTAAAGGCACAGCCTCATGAAATGGACCAGTTTTAATGGTTTCTGTGCATACAAAGCAGTCAAGAGCAGACTGCCATGTTCTGGTTTCCATATTTCCTTGGTGACCAGGATATGTCGGTGAAGAAATTGCCTCACCAATTGGAGAGATATCAGACATGGCAAACAGCAGAAAAAAATTAATTATAAAACATCCTTTACGCTGACTTGTTACTAGCACAAAATTGTTTAATACGGCAAATATAAAAGCATTAGAAGACGTTATAGTCTATTTAAATGTAAGTCTACTTAAAATTTGATAGGCAGTGGAAATACAAAAACGTATCAAGACGTATTTATATAATAGATTATTCACATTGAATATTTCTTATATCCTGTATGGATAAAACAAGTACTTGCATTATGCACTCTCTCTTGTAACACTGCTAAGCACAATAAAGGTCTTTGTACAGTGCTGCAGACTATACTGGCTATACAAATAAAACATTATTATTGTTAAAGTGAATAACAATATTGCAGTGTAGCTTAATCCAATAATAAAAGATCATGCAACTTGTGGCCTGAATATATTTGACTTTGTAACAACCAAAACAAGCTTAGGTAAGAGCTACAAACGAGTCATTAGCCCCAATTTGTCAATGCTTAACATTGATTTATCAAGAGTGTTCAGAATAGCTCCCAGGAAGATTCACACCACTGAACTAACATTCACAGTGTCTGCAGCTATCTTTTATTTAATGCACATAGGTGCCGAATTACATGTCTACCACAATAAGGACCAGCCCTGACCAATTTGTTTGACTTGCTTTTGATATTCCATTAAAATTTTTATTCAACCACTTGCCTAGCGTGGTCGAGACTTGGCTTTACCTGACATGGTTGCATTGGAAGTGACCAATCAGAAACGATCGCTAGGCGGCTGCCGGAAGTTGATCATCCAGCAGCCACCTATATAAGAGGGACCTCCCGACCCCTTTGCACACATGGCTCTCCCCCTAGAGTGATGCTGGTCTCAGTGATCGGCAGCACGGCAGTAGCCCCTCCAAGCGGCTGCAGAAAGGAGCAACTGACGGGGAAATGTATTCCAAGCGGCTTGCTACCCCCAGTGTATACCCAGAGGCTGCGGAGAGGAGCAGCCACCAGGAACATATAAACATAGCATAGGCTCTGCCCCCCAGTATTTCCTGACTAGCGATGTATATAAATTTTACGATACAATAGGAAGCATCTATATTGATAAACATCGATATTAGAGATATTTTCATGAATCATTTTGATTATGGCAAACTCGTATCGAATATTGATACAGGGCGACAATTAGGGATGGTCAATTTATACAAGTCCTAAATAATTTAAAAGTGTTTACAATTCAAGTTCATGCATGGTAGATCATAAACATTGCTATTTTATGGCATACTGTGTTTACATTTTTTTTTTTTAAATAAATCATGTTGAATAAGTTTAAAATAGATGTTCTTGACCTAATTCAATCATAAAAAAAATATTTCTGGGCATTTTTTTTTTTTTAAATATATCCAGTTAAGTGGTTAATGATCTATGCAGTATATACTCACACATAGAGCTTTTACTGTAAGTAAATGTGTACAGAAATATCAAAAGTCACCAGGGGTGAGGTAGTCCTGGTTACACCCAATGTTCAGAAAGTACCTACGGCTTGGAGGCACAAATACTGGGGGGCATGGTCACAGTATCGCTGGGGGTCTGGTTATACCTCCCCTACACTCCTGTGCCACTACAGAGGTCTTGGTAATTTGTACCTTCTCGTCCCTTTCCCCTCAGTGCCCCTGGCATTCCCCTACAGGTACAAGTTAATACAAGATTTAGAAGAGCTTCCATAATCTGTACAAGTATTTACATTCTTATTTTTTGCATTTTCAGAATGATCTCACAGTTTTCCTGGTTCAAAGTTTAAAGAATGAAAAATGAAACAATAAAACAGTTGGCAGTACTGCATAACGTAGAGTACCATCAGAGAATAAGCACTGCACGTACATTCTCTAATAATGATATAGGCACCTGCATGTTCCATGACACAATAATAATTGTTTAAAGGGAAAACAACCTGTTTACTATTCTTGTACTTATAATATACAGATTATTAGCTTACAAACATTTACAAAGATCTGAGGGTCATTCCCTTGTTCTAGTTATCACCTGACATACATATTTTCATAAACGTCGCAGGGCACTTTGTAATTTAAATGGCTCCAAATACTGGATTATGATCACTTCGTGAATAACGCAAATTAAATCCTGTCCTCATAACTTGTACTGTTCATCAACAATTACACATTGGAGAGTGATCTGTAACAGTGGCAACACAATGGATGGAACACAGAAACACCAAGGGGGATACGTACAAGTGCATTTTTCCCAAACCACGTTATTTTGGCATTTTCATGTGATTCAGAGCCGCTCGCTCTGAATCAGGGCCGGGCTTTTTTTTTTTTTGGATCGGCCTCTTGGCCGCTCGCATAGCTGTGGGTGACCACCCAAACATCAGGCGTTCTCATGGGAACACCTCCGTTTGGGCAATCACACCCCCGGCCCGCCCACCAAAGGGGGCGAGCTGTCACTCAACATCGACAACTCGCCCCCTTTGGTGCGAGACCCGGAGCGACGGATTGCCCGTCGCTAGCCAGGTCTCACGCATGCACACGACGGAGCCGGCTCCGTCGTGCGCATGCGCTGTGGGCCACCATCGACCCGGTTACGAGCGCTCAGCACTTGCGACCGGGTCTGAATCAGGCCCTCTGATAGGTGAGATTGCCCCAGTCAAACATAATTTCTGTATGATGTCTCTAGAAACAATTGTTTCTGCTAGAGGATCTGTTTAATGAGGCTCCACGAGGGCAAGACTTCAGGGTCCAGTGTCAATAGAAAAACATTGTTTTGTTGTGGTGCATTTTATGGGCAAGTAATCATATTTATCTCTAAATGCATGGACTCCATACTGCAAAGTATTATTTAAAAATAGTGGCTATTATTGTGATAAATAGATATTTGTGTGAAATACATTTGTTGTGCCGTGTTGCAGTTATATCGGTGATCTGTTACATTTTCATAATAAAAGGTATTTATACATCAGGTTCTGTCTACATTCATCTCCACAAAATATTGTATTTATAATTAAGATGCATTTTCAGCAGACTGCTACTATTCCATTCCTCTCCATGGCAAGCAACACGGTTTCTGAATCTAATTCAAACATAAACTAATGATATGGCAGAGTGGTCAACAATGGCAATGTCAACAATTGTAATGTGGACACCACAATGTCAACAGTTATGATGTCGACATTATAGGGTTAGGCTACGGGGGGAGGGGGGTGGAGTAGAGATAGGCTACAGGGTAGGGTTAGGAACTAGAGAGAAGGTTAGGGATTAGGGTTGGGGATAGCAGGAAAATACCCAAACAATGGAGGATCTGTCCCGGAAGTGAGAGTACCATGACCGCTGGGACCTGGAAGCCATTCTGGAGCAGATAAGTCACAGCTGGCCCACCTGGGATGATATGTCGACATTTCACCACTGTCTACATGATGAATGTCAACATCATGACTGTTGCCACATCATACACCACCCTTTTGATATACCCATATAACTTACATGGTATCTATCCACTATCATAATGCTACAGCCCTTTAGCTTGAATATCTGTATTTGTATTCTCTTAGAAGCTTCAATTACTAAAATCAAATTAACCATTATAGTGTTCTTCTAGAATTGACCCCCCAGTTGCCACAAAAAGTCACCACAAGCATGCAGACCCTAACAAGCCATAACATACCTCCCATAAAATAATATGGTCTCAGATACCACATAAAATCCTCGACATGCCATTTAGACCTTCAGAAATGCCACTCAAACTAGACAAAGGATAATTTATTAATGCACAATCGGAGGTTTAATGTGAAAACGAATAATTTTCTGTAAACCGTAAGTGGTTTATGACTTTCCATATAGCCACACTTCCAGCCTCCAAACCACAGAATAGCAAATCTGGTGGCGTGGCTCCGGAGAGCGCTTGCCACTTGTGGCGCCTTAGAAAACTGCATACAAAACCATTAGCAGTTCCCCAGTGAATACTATATTTGGTTGCTGCTGCACAGATTATGTTAAAGGGTCTGTGACATTTAAATGATCAAATATGAGATCAATATTAAGTATAATAAACACGTTCAACATTTTAAACTGTCACAAATTAGAATGAAACACTTTTAAAATATGTGTTTGGTTAAATGACCCATATGCCAGGGATGTATTTACATATTTTCTTGATTTACATAGGTACAATCAGTGACCATTATCTAATCCAAAAGAAGACAGCAGATGACGCAAAAAATACTATATAAAGATTTTGTTAAATGATGCATGATACATTTTTATTCCCATCTCTGCCAAATGACCATGGTGTGAATTGGAACTAAATCAAGATTACACGTCAAATGACTTCTCCCTCAAGCTCATAGTGCAGTATTTTGATGTTACAATTCCAAGTTGAGGGAAACAACTTGGATGTGAATTGAAGATGCAAAATCACACACACATACACACTACAATAAATATACACACAAATATACAGTGGTTACAAAAAGGTATTCACCCCCCTTGGGCTTTTTTACATTTTGCTGTGTTACAACATGGAGTAATGACTGATGTAATTTACATTTATTTCCACTAATCAACAGAAAGTAATAAATGTGCCAAAACAAAAAAAATAATCCAACCATTTGTCAAAAATGAATTGAGCAAAAAACATGAAAATAAGTGATTGTATTAGTGTTCTGTATTGTACGATCGATCAGAAAATGTTTATATTTACTTACAGGGCCCCATACCTATTGTGTACATCCCTTTTGAGGGCATTGCATAGAACCAGTTGATCCGCTAGTGAAGTCGGTTCGAGAAATCAGTATATTCTGGCAGCCTATGCCTCACTCTATCCATCTAAAATGTATTCAAATACCATAGTTAAGGAGCTGGTACTTTTTGGAGGTTAATATCAGTATACAGGTACAGTACTGTCTGAAATACCTGCTAAATTCAGAAAAGTTCCCATTTTAATATAGGTATATATTACAGGAATATTGATACATGTGAAGCAAATAGTTCTATTAATAGTTCTATTAATGTTTACAATTGTAAAGCGCAATGGAATATGCTGCGCTATATAAGAAACAG
The DNA here is from genome assembly GCA_031769625.1 of Taudactylus pleione. Classification (NCBI taxonomy): domain Eukaryota; kingdom Metazoa; phylum Chordata; class Amphibia; order Anura; family Myobatrachidae; genus Taudactylus; species Taudactylus pleione. The sequence goes on along the minus strand of JAUIMM010000052.1, from coordinate 10,496,716 downwards.
TCAATAAATAAATAAATAAATAGTTTTAAATATACCAAATTCTCTTGTAAGAAAAAACTTGAATGAATAATTAAGAGAGATGCTCTTGAACAGTTTAAATAGTCCAGCATTTACAAATAGGTTTAGATTGGGTCACCAAAGAATTAGTGCTACAGTCAACGGATTCCTGTGTGTCCGATTGTCAATTGCAAGAAGAACTCAGGTAGCACAAAAGCTGTGATTATAAGCAAATCAGGTCATTTCCTCCACGTGGTTGCTACACAAATAGTTGGGTCTGAACTGTTTCTAATAATCCTTAGGAATTGTTCTTGAGGAATAGTATGTAACAAAGCTGGAAGATGGAAATATTTACCATTGGACTGTTTTTAAATCTCTTGGTTTTCAAAACAGTTGTCTTCAGATTAAAAAAAAATGTAGTTATCTCAAGGAGAGAAACAGCAGACACACGAGTGTATTGTGTCAGATGAGCTCACTCATCTAAAGAAAATATGTAAATGTCCAAATCAGAAATGCATCAATAAAAAAATGTATAAAAATTTAAAAGTTCTTTATTAAGATCCAAAATATCAGATATCTCATTACCTACATAATCAAACTGGCCAATGTTGGGGCCACATTACTACCCATGGCTGTTCCAAGAATTTTCTCTCAAATCCAAAATAAATGAATTCCAGGTTCATTTAAAACAGATTCCAAATCCCACAAATAAACACTTGGCATGGGGAATGATGGTAAATATGTAAATGTGTAGCCACGCAGTGTCACAAAACCACACACAGGATTCTGGTGAAAAAAATGCCAGAGTGTGTCTAATCCAGGAAAGTATACCTTCTTCACCGCTCTTCTCTATGGAATTTTGTCAATATTTGTGCTGCTATTCTAGCAAAACCTGTGGAGGTGGTTTTTCATGTTATGCATCAATGTGTGGATTCTGCAGTTGGAGTTAGGTACTGAGGGGCCTATGTACGTGTGTCCATCTGTTTAGTATAAAATTTATATTTTGTGCTGAGCAGACACACAGAAAAAATGTATGCTTACTTCCACATAGAAATATCTATTGAGGGGGAAAGGGTACAAGGGCACCTAACATTTCAGTAGTAAAATTACTGTGGAATCTAAAAACATGATGATATGACACCATTAAAACCAAAATAAAGTAATCAGTACCAAGGGGATGAAAACAGTGTAAATAAGAGCATCACTGAATATGTTCCTACTAGTGACCTTCTATGGCAAATGTAAAGTAGATAACAAGGTTCTTTACAATCGCTGGGAAAAATAATTATTATAAAAGTATCTACAAAATAGTGCTCATGCTCTTAGCCTTGCCTGCACCACCCAGCATAAAATAACACTGAGTAAATAACATTATTTACATGTGAGGTAGTATTTGTTGGGATGTAGTTATGTGACCGACACCAGAATGCCATCTAGGGATTTATGATAGTCGTCGAAATACCGGCGCTTATCATAATCCCGACGCCAGAATCCAGGCGACGCGTGCCCGAAAGAGGTAAGTCTGGGGCGCACGTCCTGTTAGCCGTGGGGGGGGGGAGTATTATGTTTAGGGCAGTTAGCGGGGTTAGCGTTAGGTTTTGGGGGGGTGGTTAGGGTTAGGCACCCCTAGGGGGGAGGGTTACATTTAGGCACCCCCAAGGTGAGGTTAGGGTAAGCACGAGGTTAGGGACCACTAACAGAGGGTTAGGGGGGGACACAGGAGGTTAGCATACTTACCTGCCTCTGTCGGAATTTTCATCTTGTTGGGCAGCCGCTGTCGGGATTTCAACCCCATTCTGTATTTGTTCTTGCTCCCGCAATCTTGAAGATAATTACAATCATGGGAGTAGGATTGATGGGGATGACTCATCCTCCTTCACCAATGAAAGAGCCCTGCAGAAAGCACAGTCTTGAGGAAAGGGCCCATAGATTCTAAGCTTGCGGGCAGAGCCCACTTACCAACTAGTCTGCATGTTAATCCCCAGTTCTTTTATTACAGTTTGCCACAATTGTAAAGCTCTTTGAAGCATGCTGGTGCTTATAAATAAAGGTTATTAAAGGGGTAACTATATTAAAAATGTCCTCAGCCTGCAGCTATATTGGTGAAACACAGGAAAAAAAAACACTGTATAAGATAACTTAAATGCAGGATCGATTTAACAATGTTAATCTGTCTAAGAAAAAGGAGTCCGAAAATGTTTTAGTAGGCTTGATAAAATGTACCAGGTCATTTCAATTTGTATTTGCATTTTCCAGGCCATGATTTGAAAAGCTTTAATTTGATTTCTTCCTTAACTGGCGTTGTCTACAGACCGATATCTGTTCCACATCAAGTTAATCTCCCAGCAGGGCATGTCTGCCACAACTGGCACTTTTGAAAGTGTTTTTCTTATTATTTAGTCATGCTTGATTAAACTGTGGCTTGGCAACCTTGGTTAACCCTACGACTTTTATATTATTTTGTTATGGATGAAGTAGCATGTTGTGTAAAAACGATAATTGGGGTTGTTTATTAAACTAGCGGAATAGGAGCACCAAAGGTCATTGCAACCAACTTTCCAATTTTTCTTTTAAACCTGCAGCTTAGATCTTAAGGCGGGTATCCACTTGCCGATTAAATTGAGCATCATATCCTGACGCAGGCAGCCCGAAAGGAGAAGATCCCGACAGGGCAGGTAAGTACCCTATCACTACCATTCTCCCCCCCCCAACACAATCCCTCCCTTAGTGGTGCCTAACCCTAACCCCCCCTAGTACCCAACCCTCCCTTACTGCACCCTGAACCTAACCCTCCCGGGGGGATGCTTAATCCTAATCTCCCCCTGGGGTGCCTAACCCTAACCCCTAGGGATGCCAAACCCTAACCTCCCCCCCAAAAAAACCTAACCCTGCTGCGCTTCCTAAACCTAATCCACCCCCCCCACGGCTAACGCTAAGGGTGCCCCGGTACTTTGTTCGGGTTGGCGTCCTTCGGCATTCTGGCGTCGGGATTAAGATCGGCGTCTGTATTTCTACGCCTATGTTAAATCCCTTGTCGGGATTCAAATTTCGGTATTGAGACCGGCGGCCACTACATCCCCTAGCACATTGTACTGTCATTTCATTAAAATACCTTCCACGTATACATTCAAAATATGATTTTTACATGATGTGGTGGCATAGAGGAAACTCCCTACACTGAGAAGATTCTTCCTACACACATTATTGCCGGTTTACTCTTAAGCAAATAGTTGGGTTGGTACAGAAGTGTGTAGCTGCAAGTGACTGCTAGCTGCACTATATCTTGTAACTTTCTTTACTTCCTCCCCACCTTGTGAGCACTGCACTTGTGTTTTCATTTGATTTTAAGCATGATGAGTTATGCATATCAAGTACCATGCTGAGAGAGAGGGATGAATTTCCTTTCACTATCCTGAACCGACTAGAGCAGAACTGCCCCAACAACAGTCCCATAGGCAACATCCACACTAACCGGCCACCTTACAGCGGCCCCAGCATGATCCACAGAGCAATTAGGGGCTTCAGTTCTGTACAATGATAACATTTATCCGTTCTGATCAGAAAGCATGCAGACCCTTCATGCTAAGTGGTTCCATTGGATAGGACTATCTGACTTCATTAGATGGAGTCACCACAATTTAATGGCTGAAATGACAGGTCTTCATGATTTACTGTGAGAAAAACATGAAATACCATTTTGGGCATGAAGGCACTGTGATCATAACTAAAAATGCACCTTCTATTCATATGAGTGTGGTAATACCATTGGCTGACATTGTAAAGGAACATAAAATACAATAGTAAATAAAAACATTGCTGTGAGATGGCCAAAGTTAATTGGGTAAAGTTTTAAGTTTTTATGAATTACACCAGTATATTTCCCCTGACAGTGTCCCCATTTTTGCAAAAAAAAGCAGTGTCAATTATTTGTACCATATACAGAGTGGAATTTCCAGTATAGCTGCACAGTACAACTTCACTTGTTCTGTATGCTTGCCAAGACTCACAATAACTGTACAAATCAATATGTTTAGAGATTGTATGGGATAGGAAATGTACATAATCCAAATAGGATGTAGATTCCAGATTAAGAGCAACCAAACTCCACAGTAGACCTCTTATCTGATAGTCATAACAACCATCATACGACAGTCATTAGGCGACAAGGGAATGGTTTGCATTTTACTCAGGATATCAAAGCTAGTAGACCATTAGGGTCATTGTATACAGTGTCAATGTTTTACCAACACTTTTTGCAATAACATAGCATAACACCCCATACAGTTTTACGGTTTTAAAATCCAAGAATTTGTGTTACATAAAATGTTGAAGCCCAGTACACAAATCCTCAAATTAGCGCAACTTTGTAGAATATTGTTTCATATCTCATAGTTCTATAAATTAACACTTATAGCATATACATTTGTTTTGTCCAATTAGATTGTAGTTTATGCAAGACAACGCACTTCGCCAAGTTCCAGATCATAAGGATTCTGACAGAACATTCATCTGGTTATGGCGCAATGTAGATATCTTCATTATACAGTAAAATAAACAACTCCAGGACCCAGGGCCAGATTAAAGGCCACATACTAAAAACTGTATCAGGGCATACTGGGATGTGTAGTTATAGGGCAGCTGGAGGAAACATGTTGAATACCCCTGAAATACAGTATGCATGTGAATGGCACTTTCCTATGTGTGGGCATATTGGACAGTGATTTATGCACTAAAGTCAAGCAGCAAGAATGACCCTTATGTGGGCAGCTTTATTTCTTACAGGAGTTGTTCCGATTTGGACATACACTTATAAAGCTAATCTACTCCCTAATTTAAGGGAAGTACAGCGATCCGTGTGCCAGAAACCATTTTCCTGAAGCTGAGAGCTGCGTGACACTGCATAGCACTTGTATTGCTTTTCAGACCATCCAAAGGTTTCTAGTACAAACTTCCATAGAACTCTATTGTGAGATATGGACAAACTCAGCCTAACTGGGACAAAAGCAGCTTCAGCTAATTTGTGGTGTTCGATGCATGTGCCTTCCTATTTGATATACACTTCTGGTTTAATAAAGAAAAGTTGTCCAGGAGTGAACACTTTCTTTAAAATCTGTCAAGATATGAAACTTTACTATTAGGCAAGAGTGAGAAGTGGTTAAGAACGAGCAGGTGAAGCATAGATCAGAGGTACCGCTAAAAGGGCAGGAGGGAGTTTCAAGATGATATTTTAACTGTGCAGTTTGAAGGGGTGAGGTTGTTGAGGGCTTTGTAGGTGAAGGAGGGTAGGTTTAGTCGGATTCTGGAGCACATGGGGGGGCCAGCGCAGGTATTTGCAGACTGGTGCACTGGATGTGGAGTTTTGAGAGAGAAAGATAATCCAGCCACAGCATTTAAAATGAAATAAAACAGTTATAGATGGTTGAGGGATATGCAAGATAGGAGTTGGTTGCAGTAGTTGGATTGTGAGATAACAGAATGTATAAGAGTTTTGATTATACATTTGTGAAATAAAGGATATTTTACAGGAATATTTAGAAGGTAGAGGTGGCAGGACTAGAAGAGAAACTGAATGTGAAGAATAAAACAGAAGGTGGAGCCAAGTAGGAAGGAAGTGAAGAACAGTGTTACAAAGGTAAGTGGGTTGTAGGGTGTGCAGGAGAGGAGGCCAGTTATTATTATGCTTCATTTTTAAGGCACCACAGAGTTTCTGCAGCGCGTAAAGTGTATACACAGTTACACAGAAATAGTAAAACACAATAAACGGTACAGTAAATGTACAAAACAATATCAGTGGATAATATAGGGCAATAAAACTGAAACTAGGTAAGATAAAGACTAGGGTATGAGGGTTGGGGCCACAAACAGGTCACTGCCGTTTGTGACTGTACCGATTATGCCACCTACAGATAGCATTAGCGATACTGTCCCCATTGACAGCAATGGAGACCCGTCAAAAGATTTTTTGCTGAAACCTTAATAGGTGAAAGTGCAATATGCATGCGCACAAGTGCATCACTCATTAGCCCGTCACTGATAGCGATAGGCTGACGTCAACACAACGGAGGACTGCGCCAAAGAGGGGGACACAGCTGCACCATTTTTGATTTTTTAGGTTTGCAAAAGGGAGGTAGGGCATAGGGCTGACTCACTATGTGTAGCTATCTCTAACAGCCATTCCCATTCTACCATATATGTGTGATTCAGACTGAATTGTCAAAGGTTCTGCTTTCATCTAAGTGCTAATACTTTATTAGGAGCACAAGGTCCAAAGCACCTTCTTAATGGATATGATGCAGCTTATTTTTTGCTTGCGTAACTAAGGACAATGTAAAATTATTTACTTGTCATAGGAGATTAGATTTATTAAATTATATTACTTTATGATGTTAATTAGGTTCCAAAATTTAAAACCACCGATTTAGGCAAGGGCACACTTTTGTTTTCACATGACTGTATATCAGTGTTGCCTTGTATCAGAATGAATACGTTCTGTCAAGAGAACAGCCCAGGATTCGGCATTAACAGTGATTATATTTAGCAAAGACAAATGTTTTTAATGTTTCACATCTATGTGGAAAAACCACAAACTTGAGGATCAGATCATTTCATTACACAACAAATTATATTTATATGACAACTTTTCAAAACATGTCCGCATGTAAAGAGAAAAGTTTAGACAGAGAGCCCAATTACCCGCAACAAAAACACGAGGACTGACAAAACACTTGTCTGGATTCCCACCAGATTTAGCAGCTGTGCAACTGGTAGAAGTCTGTTCGTCAAAAGCTTAATATAGCAAATATTAAATATATTTGCCTCTGTTAAAATAATTAAACATTTATAGTTTGTCACAGAGCTGGGTGATCTTCTCTGCTGCGGAGAGCAAGTTTCCATTTGATTTGTATCAACACAGATGTAAAATATATTCAATAAAATACTGCGTTACAGTGACAAGAGGGGCCTAAAGCTCTTCTGGAAAGCCTGAGTCTAGTAAAGGCGGCATACACGTTGGTGTGCCTAAAGCTAAGTCACTTTAACAAATCTGCATGAAGGTCTCAAAAGAGTGGTGGGAAAATAATCATACACAAAATTATATTTTACATTATCATCTTGTGATGAAAGCTATGTAATAAGACTTGAAGAGAGATAAAGTGGTGAGAGATAAAGTACCAACCAGGGACGTGCAGTCACGGTAGTCATACTCCTGAGATTTGATATAAAAATTATTAGAATAATACAAAGACAATATTTATAACTTAAACATTTTCTTTGTTTATTGTAATCATTTTTATGGTTAACTCTCACAAGCACGGCTTTTTGAATGAGATACATCCCTCCACTTACCCGCTTATTAACACAATATGCATGTAGTTTTGCGATTAAAAGCGGAAATGATAGCAGTCCTTTGCGGTGTGAGGATTTCCGGGCTTATGACACAGGAGTCCTGCGTCTGTGCAGCAACTGCATGAGCAGCGGGGGACACTGGGAGGGATCCTATTGGACCCCTCGTGGGTAATTATATGTAAAGCATTCCATAGGCTTCTATTAGGCAACGTCATCAATAGATGGTATTGCCTACAGGTTACAAGTTCCGGAAAGTTTAGCTTGAAACATGGAAAATGCGGTCAAACCTCTAAAAATGGCAATTTTTGATGGTGTGACTGCATTTTTGTGTTAGTACATCCCACCCAGAAAGAGGTAAATCTCCTACATTTTTACTTTTCTACTATCTGCAATATTACCTGTACATAAATGTCTATATTTTTACGTTCTAGGAGGCATTTCGGCCTCCTAGAACTAGCACTTACCCTCTATCTACCTGCCAGCACTAAAGCAGTGTAGTGCAGATTTCCTGCAACACAGGATCATTAATATGTTCCATGAAATCTGTCTGCAGCAAAATAAATTCAGTGCATAAGGGGTTATGTAGCATATAAGAGCCAGACTCCCAGGGCTGAAACAGACAGGGACTCAATGGTCTGACTGCGATAATGTGGGCAGCTGTAATCTTCTGATAATTATTAGCCAAGTCATAAGCATAAGGATGAAGTTAGCAGACAGTTTTCAGGATACCAGTCTTACACCAGACCAAATGTCATCATATTGCTGTTTGTGAGTAAACTGAGAACCAAACTTGACAAAACAGTGGATAATCCCTTTGATTCTATATCCTGCTGCACAAAGGCCCTGTGTAAATTGTAAATCTGTGTGTGGCAGGCAGACAGAGGTCAAACAGGGGAAATACTTTATGCTGCTGATTTGAAAACATAATGGAATGGAGAGGTCTAATTTGAACTAGAAACCTTAACGATATTAGACATACAGTAGAAAGAGGCTTCCCAAATGTTATTATGCTCCTAGTTAATTACATAAACAATGTAATTAAAAATCAGATTATTATTATTTATTTAAAATGTGCTACAGTGCTCTGCAGCTATGTAAACTGGAAATACACGGCATAGATAGGAAGATAAAATAAATGCAGATGTTAGAAAAACAGGGCAGGGAGGTTCCTGCTCATAGGAGCTTACATTCTAGCTGGAAGAGGGCGCAGTTTGTATAATAGGATAGAGTGCGGCTCAGAGTGGGGACTAAAGCTGGGTACACACTATACAATGCGTACCCAGCGATACGATGGACCACCCCCCAGTTGACACATTAGACGTCCGATGCCTGTCCGCCCGATAGGTCGGCCCCTGCTGCATGGGGTCGTCAGTCGCATCTTCAAATTGAGCTGCATGTAGGGATGACCTGAGGATGCGGCTGACAACCAAACAGCAGAACGCAACAGCCGACATAGTGGGTACACACTAGACGATTTTGACCATATGTCGTTCCGATCCCTTGAGAAATCTCTGAGAAATCGTATAGGGTGTACCAGGCTTGAGGCAGCTGTGAGGGTGTTTTAGTGTTGATAGTACAGGTGGGAGAAGGGCAATCTCCAGTATTGAAATATGTTTTCAGAGATCATTTAAATACTTGGAGGCTGTGGGAGATTCTGATCAGGCAAGGTAGACAATTACATAGGTGGGGAGCGGCAACGGCGAGGCGTGGTTGCTATAGACTTGCCGAGGGACATAAGAAGTTGTAAAATGAGGAGATAGATAATATTATGATTTGAGATGTATAAAGGAGTCATGTTATTGAGGGGTTTGTAGCATGGGTGTAACTATCAAAGGTGTAAGGGGTGCAGGGTGCAAGGGGTTCAGCTGCTATGGGGCCCAGAGCTGAGGGGGGCCCATCTTTTTTGTCCGGGTTACAGGTGTTATATACATATTCCACCATTGGGTGGTACATAGGCGCCCCTAGAAACTTTTGCTATGGGGGCTTTGAAATACCTAGTTACGCCCCTGGTTTGTAGGTGAGGGGAATGCAGATAGGTAGAAATAGTAGCCAAAGTAGGAAGTTATTAAGAGTTTTCAAGTGAAATTTATTCCCTGATCAGCCATTACATAAAACCTCTGACAGGTGAAGTGAATGACATTGACTATCTAGTAACTATCGATGGCATCTGTCAAGGGCTGGGATATATAAGGCAGCAAGTGAACAATCAGTTCTTGAAGTTGATGTATTGGAAACAGGAAAAATGGGCAAGCGTAAGGGTCTGAGCGATTTTGACCAGCTTCACATTGTGATGGCTAGACGACTGGGTCAGAGCATCTCCAAAACAGCAGATCTTTGTGGTGTTCACAGTATGCAGTGCTTAGTACCTACCAAAAGTGGTCATGTCAAACAAATCTTATTAATTGTTTGACTGGATGACGAAAGTAATAGATCAAGGGGGGCTGTAGATATAGATTATCTAGTTTTTAGTAAGGCTTTTGACACTGTCCTACATTGCAGACTGTTAAATAAACTTGAAAGCTTGGGATTGAATTCTTAAGCTGCGTACACACGGTACGACTTAAATGGATGATATGAACGAAATCGATCGTATCGTTATCGTTCATATTGTGCATTTTTCGTCCACTAACGTCCTGCGATATAAGGGCACGTATGGTCAATATCGACCAGGTTACTATAGGGCGAGTCGTTCTAGTCGTACATGGTGTGCTGGATGATCGATATCGATTGTCAAGCACACCTGGGGGATCGAACAACGATATTGTTATCGTTGACGATCGTCCCGTGTGTACGCACCATAAGGGTTATATTTACTAAAGGTCGATTTTAATTGACTTACAATCGATGAAAATCAATCACAGATGTTGTGTTTCTGTGCTAAATCACATCTTTACTAATACTTGTTAGTAAATGCCTGATTTAGGCCCAAAAACACAGCATCAAAATTCATTCATTGACCTTTAGTAAATATACCCGTAAGATGGTTGAATGGATTAAATCTTGGTTGCAGGTTAGAAAACAGAGAGTTGTAGTACATAGAGTGCATTCACAGAAGGGAAAGGTTACCAGTAGAGTACCCCAGGCATCCCTCCTATGCTTTGTAATATATTTATTGGTGACATTGCAAATGGTAATGCAGGAAAAATATGCCTTTTTGCAAATGATAAAAAAGGTAAGCAACAGGGTTGACATACCAGGAGGTCTAAAACAAATGATTAATGATCTACGAAGACTAGAGGAATGATCAAGAGAGTGGTAAATATAGATTGACGTTAAAAAATGCTAAATCATGCACTTGGGTCTCAAAAACCAAAAGACTAAATATAGTATTAACAGCAGTATAATGGATGTTACTGAGGAGGAAAGGGGTCTACAGATGTGTCCACATACATTTTTCCTCAGAGCGCTACAATTCATGTTACATATAACGTGTGAGCGCCGTGTGACTCGGTAGCACGAGCGTATTTTTGTGCAACTTTTTCCATTAAAATGTGTATTAATCACAAAGCGATGAGAATACTGTAGGACGCACAAGCAGCTGCTGCTGATTAAAATGATATATGGCATGCCTATATTCTGTGTGCGACCAGTTATATCTGGATGCGAAATGCTACGGTACAGTGTCATTGTAATTACAGTTTAATTTGCTTGCAGATACAGCCGCAGTGGTACACAGAATATAGGCATGCAACATATCATTTTAATCAGCAGAAGCTTCTTGTGCATCCTATTTGCATTATTTTGTGAATAAGACACATTTTAAGGAAATAAGTTGCACAAAAAGAGGCTCAGCGCTACTGTGTTGCACCACGTCATGGCATGACTAGAAGGGCTGTTTAATGTGCAAGGAGACTAGATGTATGTGCACACATCTATAGGAGTCACTATTTCAGTTGACAAAGTTAAGTAAGCAATGTAAAAATAAAAAAAGGAAAGAGAAAGGCAAGTCAGATGCTTGGTTGCATAGGGAAAGGAATCAGTACCAGAAAGAAGTGATAATGCTACTACTGTAGAGTTCATTAGTACTGCCTCATCTCGAATACTGTGTTCAGTTCAGGAGGCCATATCTCCAGAAGGATATAAATACATTAGAGACTGTACAAAGAAAGGCAACTAAAATGGTGCATGGCATACATCACAAAACTTATCCAGAAAGACTAAACGATCTTAATATGTATAGTTTTGGAGCAGAGAAGGGAAATGGGGGACATGATAGAACCTTTCAAATATATCAAGGGTTTTAACAAGGTACAGGAGGGAAACATTCTTCAAAAGAAACATGCACTGAAACTGAAGGGAAGTAGGTTCAGAGGACATTTGAGGAAACATTACTTCACAGAAAGGGTAGTAGATAAGTGGAATAGCCTAACATCAGAGGTGGTAGAGGCTAACACAGTAGAGCAATTTAAACATGCTTGGGATAGACATAAGGATATCCTTACAAATAACGAAGGATCAAATAGGATTTGAGATTACAATAATATTAAAAAGGTATAGATTAGATGTGCCAAGTGGTTCTAATCTGCCATTAAAGACTATGGGCCTGATTCAGAGCCGCTGGAAAGCGGCCGCTCGTTCGCTCCGAGCGATGTTTGCCCAACTGCGCATGCGTACGGATCGTTATACGCATGCGCGAACCAGTCAGTGCGGTCGAAATTCATGTGCTCGCAAAATAGCGAATGCCTGATAATTTGAGTGACAGAAAGAGGCGTATGTGGGTGGTAACAGGGGAAGGTGCTTGAAAACGGGGAGTGGAGATCCGATCGCAGGCGTGCTTAAAGGTCAAAACGGGCGTTTTATGGGTGTGCATAATTAAAACAGCAGCGTCATTGAGCACGTCACTGGGTTATTTTATAGCCAGAACTGCTCGCAAAATTGTGGTAGCAAAAACCAACCACAAGAATAGCGAGCAGCTCATACCCTGGTCGATGTACTCTATTAATCTAATAAATAGCGGACATGACGTAGGATGCGAGCGGCCAGGGGGCGTAGTTTCCCAAAAAACGACCGCAAGTTTTGTTCGCTCGTTCAGACCTAGAGGCATGAACAGACCGCAAACAACGAACGGTTCATTTGAATAGCCACCCCTATTTTCTGGACGAGCGAGCGCTAATTGTGTCTGGCTCTGAATCAGGCCCTATGGCCCTCATTCAGAGCCATACGCTCTGAGCAGAGCGCACGCTCTGAATGAGGGCCGTCCTCCATAACTATGGAGCGTCCTCCTGGACGCTCGTATAGCTGTGGGTCACCACCCACAGCCTATACGAGCGTGCAGTTTGATGGCCGCGATGGTCTTGACCATCGCGACCATCGAAACTGCGAGCCGGAGCCTGCGGTTGAGGTTTTCAACCGCAAGGCCCGGAGTGATTTTGGCTCTATCAGAGCCAAAATCACTCCCACTGACATCACTAGTGATGTCAGTGGGCCGGCTTCTGACGGTAGGCGTTCCCTTAGGAACGCCCCCGTCAGGGAGGCACGCCCACCAAAGGGGGCGTGCTGTCAATCAACATCGACAGCATGCCCCCTTTGATCAGACACAACGAGCGAAGGAAAGTCCTTCGCTCGTCGCGTCTGGCGCATGCGCACGACGGAGCTCCCTCCGTCGTGCGCATGCTCAGTGCAGAACATCGACCCACTTGCGAGCGGACAGCTGCTCGCGAGTGGGTCTGAATCAGGCCCTATGTTTCTAAGGAAGGACAACTGGTGAACTTGGGCATCCAAGGCTCATTGATGTGCATAGGGAGAGAAGGCTAGCGCCTACAATGGGCATGTTTTGCGACAGAACTGGACCATGGAGCAGAAGAAGGTGGACTGGTCTAGGGAATCATGTTTTCTTTGACATCATATGGACAGCTAGGGGCGTGGGCGAGGACCAAACAACACACCATCCGACAATAGAAGCACCTTCTGAACACCGCTGTGTGACTAAGGTAAGTGGAAGGGAGTGGCTGGGAGGAAGGATATCTACCGGTATGTACAATTCAATCCCAGGAATGAGATTTTTTTCAATCCTGAGATTAGCTTCCCTTCTCTGGGTTATGTTCTGCTGGGAAACCTAGGGATTTAGCATTCATGTGGATGTTAATTTGACATGTACCACCTACCTAAACATTGTTGCAGACCAGGTACACCCCTTCACGGTGACAGTATTCCCTGATGACAGTGGCTTCTTTCAGCAAAATAATGCGCCCTGCCCCACTAAAAAAATTGTTCAGGAATGGTTTGATGAACATGACAAAAAGGAAAAAGTGCTGACTTGGACTTGGACTCCAAATTCCCCAGATCTCAATCCAATTGAGCATCTGTGGGACATGCTGGAAAAATGCAGTCTGAGCCCTGGAGGCCCCACCTCGCAATTTACAGCATGTAAATGATTTGCTGCTAACGTCTTTGTGCCACATACCACAGGACACCTTGGATTGTGGATTCCATGCCTCAATAGGTCTGAGCTTTTTTGGCTGCAAGAGAGTCCTCAAGATGCGTCCTTCCTCATCTAGACTCAAGACGTCATGCAACAAGATATGCCTGCTAAGTGAGCTGCCAGGTCCCGTGCAACTTTGCTAGCATTGGGTGTCTTTTTTTGCAGAAAATGCATTTAAGTCATAATGCAACTAGGATGCACCAGGAGACTGCGCTGATTAATTTGATATGCAGCACTTGTATATCAGTGTGTAACTTAGCCTGGAGCTTGGCGTGGAAAAAATCTGCGGCTGCTGCACCGTAGTACTTTGCATGCTGATTTAGAGGCTCAGTTCGACACAGATATACAAGTGTTGCATATGAAATGAAATCAGAACAGGTTTCTGGTGTGTCCTAGTGGCATTACTTAGACGCTGCACCACAAGTAGCAACTTTCTCACTATTACCTAAATCTGGCACCACATAGCGTATTTTTCACACCGCAGCTGCGTACTGAGCGCTTAGGATTTGTATTTTTATGGCACGATGCTGCACGGTGAGATGCATGGAGCTGCTAAGCCAGAGCCGGCCCTAGCCAATTTGGTGCCCTAGACAAAATTTTGACTGGTGCCCCCTAGCAAATAATCCCACCACCTATCTTATGGCTGGTACACACTAGACGATGTCTAGTGTGTCTAGTGTGTACTGACCTCGTTAGCGACGGGACTAGATGGGGTGCCGGCCTCGGCAAATGCACAATTGCCGATGCTGGCAGCAACGAAGTGACGCGGGGGCCATGCTGCATTCGGCAGCATAACCTTTGCTAACGATGTCGCCCATCAGACCTGCATGTAGGCCCAAGGAGCGATGTCGCTGACAATCATCGGGGTATGGAGTATAATGGAGTATCGTTCAGTGTGGGCACCCTGCCGTGTTGTGAACGACTGAACGAGAACAATATCGTTATCATTAAGCCTATTCACAGTCGCCTAGTGGAGAGATGGGACAGCTCAGCCTTTGGAGAGAAAGACTAGCAGCCAGGGTACATATAGGAGTGGTGGGGTGAAAGGGAGTGTTGAGATGGAGCCATGATGGGGTGGGGATCAGGACATGGCTGCGATGGGGGGTGTGGCGGAGGAGGAGGACAGCAGAGAGGGGGTGGGATCAGCCAGAGAAAAGGTAGAGCAGAGCTGGTGGTTCTGTCAGAGACTTAGGTGACAGGCAGTTAAACTATATGCAGTGAGTGTGCGCGCGTGTATATATATATATATATATATATACATATACATACATACAATTACAAACAGTGATTGTGCAGAACAGAAATATTTGTGAGTCCCGAGGAGCCCTCGCTTTAAAAAGTTGGGGTCCTAAAGGAGCACTGCTACTCCTCGGAGACTTTAACATGGTTCTCGACCCAACTATGGATAGACCCCGTCCAACGACCTCTTGTTCAAGTAGACCACAGGAGTTTTCCAAGGGTTTTCAACAGCTTTCAGCAGAGTACGGACTGTTCGATGTCTGGAGAGCCAAACACCCTACAGTAAGGGACTACTCCTTTTATTCACATGTCCATAGATCGTACTCTCGGATAGATTTGGCTCTCTCTGATAAATGGACTTTGTCTTCTATTAGAAGTATTAATATTCTTCCCATGACATGGTC
The DNA here is from genome assembly GCA_031769625.1 of Taudactylus pleione. Taxonomy (NCBI): domain Eukaryota; kingdom Metazoa; phylum Chordata; class Amphibia; order Anura; family Myobatrachidae; genus Taudactylus; species Taudactylus pleione. The sequence continues at coordinate 10,481,311 of JAUIMM010000052.1, read as the reverse complement.
GGATCACTCCCCCCTTTTTTTGAAATGGGACATAGGGAGTAGAAGAGTCGTCCCGGGCCTTTGGAGATTGGGTAACCATCTGTTGTCTCAGCCGCAGGCTCATAGAGCAATACAGGAGGCCCTTTCCCTTTTCCTTAGTACCAATAAACCGGAAAAGACTTCTATATTTAATTTTTGGTGCTCTTTAAAGGCAGTTATCAGATGTTCAGCGATCCAGGTTGCTGCTCGGCTTAAGAGAGAATATAAACAGCAATATGAGAATGCGGAAGCTGAGGCGGCACACTTGGAGGAGGCCCATAAAGCAGATCCATCTAATAGAATGCTATATAAACAACGTATTAATGCCCACGAGAAGGTTAATGTCTTCTCCCTTAGAGAGGTACAGCGTAATATTGCCTGCTCAAATCAAAAATTTTATGTGTTTGGTAATGGAGTTAGTAGGTTGTTGGCTTGTAAATTGCACGGACGAAGGGCTCGGGAACATATACAGAGAATTTATACTCATCATGGGGCAAAGGTATCTGACCCTGTCGAGATAGCTAACGCTTTTGCTACCTATTACGCACAACTATATAATCTTAAAGATGACCCCAATACTACCCAACCAGCTGCTGCTCTTATTGAGCAGTTTTGAGTAGGCTCTCCCTCCCGGTGTTGTCCTCTGAGGCCTGTCTGTCCCTTAGCTCTCCTTTGACTCTGGATGAAATAGACGTAGCAATTGGCAATATGCAGTTGTATAAGGCTCCGGGCCCAGACGGCTATCCTGCTAATTTCTATAAATCTTTTAAAACTGATCTAGCTCCAATTTTGTTGTCAGTATTTAATGAAGCAACTGAATCTAAGCAATTCCCTAAAGAAATGTTGGAGGCACGAATAGTTGCCATACCGAAACCCGGTAAAGACCCTCATGTTGTAGCTAACTACCGTCCTATTTCATTATTGAACACAGATATCAAATTGTTTGCTAAATTGGTTGCTAATCATTTATCTCGTTTATTGCCAACTCTCATTAACCTGGATCAGGTTGGATTTGTGATGGACAGACAGGCTCCGGACAATACACGTAGAGTTATTAATATAATAGAGCATTATGATTTCCTTTCAGAGCCCTTGCTGATTTTGTCGCTTGATGCCTAGAAGGCATTTGACCGCCTACATTGGGGATATTTGATGGAGGTTTTGCACCGTTTCGGTTTCCAGGGGTTGCCTATCTGACAGATTTGAAATATCAAACGGCACACGTCAGGAATGTCCCCTTTCGCCACTCATCTTTGCGCTTGCCATTGAGCCTCTGGCTGAGACGATTAGATCCTAAATAGCGTACATGGCCCTTTTCTTGGGGGCTCCTCTCATAAGATAAGCTTACTTGCAGATTTGCAGACGATATCTTATTATGTTTACTTCATCCAGAAGAGTCTCTTCCAGCACTACATGCTGTTTAAGATCAATATACAGCAGTGTCATATTACAAAGTAAACACCACTAAGACAGAGGCCCTTCCCTTTAACACCCCGAATGCACTTTTGGAAAAGTTGAAGGAGACCTACAGATATATATGGAAATCTAAGTCACTTAAATACCTGGGAGTACATTTAGCTAGAGATCATGATCTCATTGAATGTAATTTTGGGCCATTATTGAAAGCCTATGAAACTTTAACTAAGGAATGGATGCTATATGAGGTATCCTGGCTGGGACGGATTGCGGCTGCAAAAATGGTGCTCCTTCCGAGACTTATGTACTTATTTCGTACTATCCCTAGACCCCTATCTAAATCTATATGTAATAAATTTTATGAAATACTTACTAAATATATCTGGAAAGGGAATAGAACCAAAATAGTAAGAAGCACTCTCACCCTCTCCAAGGCTGTTGGAGGAGTAGACTTCCCAGACTTGGAACGCTATCATTCAGCTTGTATTCTTAGTCAGGCCAGAGATTGGTTCATAATTGACTCCCCCAAACCCCGGGTACTTATTGAAAGGGAATTTATGCGTCCCTTCCCTTTTTCTGATTTATTCTGGTTGCCCCCCTCTGAAATATCCTTCAGACCGGGATTTTGTAAAGCAGTTCGGACTACAATAATGTGCTGGCATGCATATGTTTCCTTAGATGAAGAAATTTCCTTGCCTTCTCTGAATCTGTCTCTCCAATCGATAGCTAATTTGATTCCAGATTTGTATTTAGGTTCATGGGTTGGGGCGGCCTTTCTTCCCTGAGTGACGTATTTACAGAAAATGGTCTTGCCCCATTTGTGTTTCTTCATACTCAATTTGGACTAATGAAGCAGGACTTTTATAAATACTTACAGCTGAGACATTGGTTGCAAAGCCACCTCCCTTCTCCAGTTAAGAAACCTGCCTTCCCAGCATTGCTGTTGCTTCGTTTCCGATCTCCTAATCATAAAGGAGGTATCTCTTGGTGGTATCAGTGTCAGATAAGAATAAATAAAAAGGGGAAATTACCATGCCAGATCAAATGGGAGAGAGATTTAGCTGTAGATCTTTCTGAAGATGATTGGAATATTATTTTTTGTTCTGGTTTTACAGTATCCAAATGAATTAACCATTCAGAAATGTATTACAAGCTACTTCAGAGAGCATATTTTACACCTGAGAGACAACATAAAATCTGGCCCTCTGCCTCCCAATATTGTTGGCGAAACTGTGGTTTGGTTGGAGACATTCTCCATGTTTTCTGGTCATGTCCCCTGCTTCGACCCTTATGGAATGCAGTGTTTTCCATGATAAGTAATATAGTTGGAACAACCATTCCTGCGGAGCCCCTAACCGCTTTATTTCATTTTTATCCTGGGACATTATCCTGTGGTGAGAGATACATCATGGGACATATTTTAATAGCTACGAAGGCTGCAATTGCTCAGGGGTGGAAGACTGCTAACTTGCCCAACATCACAATTATAGAAAACAAGGTTCATAAGCACTTTGTTTTTGAAACATTGGATAGCAAATATTCCTCCTCTGCTAACTCCATCCATATGAAATGGTTTCAATGGGGAGAATATAGGGAAAAACAAGGTAATTCCACTATTTCTAGTGCTCCTGTTGATTTAGGTGTTCTCTGCTCACCTCATTCAGACTCGGGGTAGTTCTACTCATCATTCCTTTAGTATCCTGTTTCTAATTACTTTTGTGGTATTAAAAAGTTTTCTTTTATGTCTATGAGTCAAATGTTTGTAAGCTGACCAATGATATTTTGTTTTGTTTTGTGCTATGCGATATGTCTGGCTTCCCCGTTTTCCCCTTTTTTTCATTCTGTATCCTCATTTATATTTCTATACTAAATTTTCAATAAAAACTATTGTGGAAAAAAAATAAAAATTGGGGTCCTTTCGCCACTATTTCTGGGTCCCATTACATATTATTGGGGGTGAGGGCAGGCAGCAGTTGGGGTAAAACTGGGGTAGAGGGGAGCAAGAGCAGGCAGTGCTGGGGATAGGGAGGGGGTAAGGGTAGATACCAGCTGGTGCAGTACTGGGGGCAAGGAGGGAGTTAGGGGCAGGCAGTGCTGGGCGTAGAGAGGGGGTAAGGGTGAATAGTAGCTGGGGCAATACTAGGGGCAAGAAGAAGTTAGGAGCAGGCAGTGCAGGCGGTAGGGAGCAGCTGGGGCAGTACTACGGGGGCAAGGAGTGGGTTAGGGCAGGCAGTACTGGGGGTAGGGAGAGATCTTTGGTAAATAGCAGCTGGGGCAGTACTGGGGGGGCAAGGAGGATTTTAGAGGTAGGCAGTGCTAGGAAGGAGGCAAGGGTAGATAGAAGGGCAGCTTTAAGTAGTAGTAGTAGCAGCTGGCCTCCCCCAAAAAACAGCCAAATTTACTTTAGTAAACGAATGCTGTTACTACTTACTGGTGCCAGAGACTGCCGCTGGGTGCCGGGGCTGTCCTGCCTCTGGGGCCATCCTGCTACCAGAGCCTACATCCTGCAGGGGCCGTCCTGAAGCCACGTGCGGGGGCCAGTCTGACGCTCGGTAAGGGGGTCAGCCTGCCGCCTAGATTGTCCTGCTGCCGAGTGTCAGGGAAGTGGGCACTTGTCCCTGTAGTATCAGGTGCCTGTAGTGCCGCTCCTCCAGGTATCATCTTTGCTGATGTCAGACGGCAGCGTCATGACGTCATTGCCTGAAGTCTGCACCGTGGCCAGTGAGCGAGGGGACTGTCACTGTCAGGATCCAGGGAAGGTACGGGGCACCTAGTTACATGCCAATGTGGGAGGAGGAGGGGAGGACACTCACACTGCACGGGGGAGTGACAACTGCACTGGGGGCACCGCCGGGGATTAAGTGGGCGGGGCCTTGGACGGCTGCCGGCGAGGCATGCATCGGTGCCAGGCTGTGTAGCAGGAAAAAAAAATAATTCCTGACTACAGCAGCAACAGCAGCTTCACGGAGGGGAAGGGGGCAGAGCCCTGGAATGCCTAGGGCCGGCTCTGAGCTAAGCCATATCAGCCCCCGATCTCTTTTTCTCAGATTAGCATCCATGTTGCAAACTGCTATGTCATGCAAAAACACTTGTGATGTTCAGGTTGCTCATACTTTGCACTTTTTGTCGTATCTGCAGGAGGCAGCAGAGCAGAAAGTATACCCAATGCATGACTGTCTTGTGGAGGAAATGGTTTACTCTGGCAACAACATAAAACTGAACTGTCACAGCTACTCACAAGTATTTGTACTCTTAAAAGAACCCAACTCAAGGCTGATTAAAGAAGCTCTTAGGAGTCCTCATTCCTGCTGCAGGCAGCTAGCAATCCCAGAATAATTTATATAAAACACAAAAAAGGCAATCAAACTCCTGCAAAAAGGAACTACAAACACCATTAGAGTCAATGAACACGACACAAATTACATCGGACAAAGAGAATGCATGCATAATACAACTTCAAATCTATAACAACTACAGATGTTAAATCTATGAAGAAGTTAGGGTAGTCCAGATAGCAAACAGCTCAACTCAATGACTGCATTAGTTTGAGGTTTCACTTCCTCCGTGTGAAAAAAAATGTAGTGCTCTCCACCCAAAACAACTGCTTGAGCTGTGACTCTGCTGTATGAGATGGCACAAGCACAGAAAGCTTCATCCCTTTCAACTGTTTATTTTCTAATCATAACATAGCAAATTGACATTTACCAAATGTAAAATGAATACATAATATGAATATGATACAAATGAAAATAAGTAAAATTTTATGTTTATTCATATAGTGTCAATTATATTATTCAGCACTGTGCAGAGTTTATGTATTTATTCTCATCTGCTGTATAATATAAATCAACTAGTGTTCATTCAGGCACCCTGCACCAGTCACAACCCGTGCAGTTCAGCTTTCCTGCCTGGGGTGTTGCTCTCTGCTCTGGTGCTTCTAAATGTGCCCATACACAGTGCGATTTGTATACGATCTTCCTTGAAAATTCTTTACGATTTGTGCCAACAAATGGTACGATTGTGCAAACGAGCATACGATTAGATGTGTCGTAAGATGATTGCAAATAGTTTACGATATATATTGTATGCAGCAAACAACCTCACGATGCATCTGCTGGAATCTCAATAGGGGAGGGCTTATCTAGGGGGTATAAAAGGCAGAATCCATTTTAGATCTGGGCATACTCTGCTCTGTGACTAGTGAGGCTTGGTTTTATACCCTGCTGAACGCTGTACATTGCTATTGTTCTTTGCTTTGTTTTGTGCTTGCCTTTAACAAAGTGTGTTCTGTACTAAGGATTCTGCCTTTGAACCTCTATATACCCCTGCCTATACCTTCCTATAAACCTCTAAGGATGACGCTAATTTGCGTGCGCAGTCATACAGTAAATAAAGACTCCAGACCTAGATTCTGTGGTTCCAAAGCACAAAGTATTATTCAAGTAAAAGTACAGCAGTTACACGCTATGATCCTCATATAATCTTAGCGCAGAGATTATACAGACCCAAGTACAATTATACATACGCAGCGCTCTCTGGTCCAGATGTTAGGCATCAGCAAGAAACCCCTCGTCAATCAGCATTCAGCACAAAGATTAGGAACCCAGGGTCAGAGCACACATATTTATACCCCCCAGGAATAAACACCACAATAGAGAAGTTTGTTGCTAATACCATTGGTCCTAAAGGAGAGGGCATATGTTACAAGGAATTTAACAGGTTGATTCAAATAGACACAACCCTGCCTCTAACAACTGGTGGTCTCTGGTTTCCTGCCTCATGCAACATCCTAACAGTTGTTCATATTATGTACATTTTGTTGCTTGAAGTCTCTGCAGTCCATAAGTTGAGAATGCATGATGCGATCTCCACACCGATGGTACCGGAATACTCTTGAAAGAGTACGCATCAGTACAATACAAATCACGGCTTACTTATCATGTATAAAACCTTAGTTACCAAATAATCTTTATTTCACAGCATTTATGCTAAATGAACAAACTTAATTCTTATACTTTAAAGCTTATTAAACCTTTTATGTGAATATGTAATGTGTAAGTATGCAGGGTGTGATGTAAAGACGCTAGTTAACTTGGGGCAGAAGCGTGCGCATGAAGCTAATAAAGAGTGTTTTCATACAGGATCTTATGCATTCGCTAATATGCGACTAGTAAACAGCGCAATTGTGCGAATTAATGTGTGTATGAGAACACCTAGCAGTGTGGAATGCTGAGCATTATAGTTCCACACGCCCCCCTCTCTCAGCAGCCCCCACCCTTCCCAGGCTCAAAAGTACAGTCCTTTGTTCTCCCAGGTTCTTGTGTAAATGCAAATTAGCACAGCTACAAGACCCAAACCTCAGATAACACTCTTGGCTTTGAAGGTATTTTATTGTAGGAAGCATGCTAATGTAAGGTGCTACAAACGACCCTCTTGCTGTATTCGAGCAGGGCCACCTGGAGTGAGAGCAGACGTTATGTCCATGAAGCTTGTCTACACAGGCTAGTTGTCACGTGGCCTTTTGCTCTGTTTAGCTAATGCAATCCAATTTTGACATACTGTACAGCCATTTCTGAAATATATCCTTTAGGGGAATTATAATAATATACACACTTTATCCAGAGCACCCAAACTACATAAAGTCATGAAATGGGCTTTTGATGAATCGAAGTAACTTATGGCGATGGTCACAGATGCAATCGCATGATGCTAATAGTAATATCGCCACATGTACTAAAGTGTGAGTTTATCTATCCCCCCAGGCTTTGGGGCGCATCATCCCGGACACCTGTAATGAAATTGTCAACGTCCTGAAGTCCTGAAGTTCCATTACTTTAAGGTGAGTAAAAACTAGGGATGAGCGGGTTTGGATTTCTGAAATCCGACCCCCCCCCCCCGATCCGAGCCGGGAACAGAGTCAGGCTCAGGTTTTCCCACCTAGCTCGGAACTGAAAACAAGGCAAAATGTCATCATCCCGCTGTTGGATTCTCGCGGGTTTTGGATTCTATAAAAGGTCCCGCGATCGCCGCCATTTTTCATTCCGGCTGTGAAGTGTGCACAGGGAGGGAGCTGGGATTTGTGTCTTGGTTGCTGCTGACTGACGCTGACCATAGGGGCTGGCTGCCTACTGTTGTTCAGTGCTGTGCTGCTGTCTGTCAAGGGCTGCTGTGGAGTGTGCACAGGGAGGGAGCTGGGATTTGTTGGTTGACGCTGACCATAGGGGCTGGCTGGCTACTGTTGTCCAGTGCTGTGCTGCTGTCTGTCAAGGGCTGCTGTGGAGTGTACAAGGGGGAGAGCTGGGATTTGTTAGTTGCTGCTGATGCTGACCATAGGGGCTGGCTGGCTTAGCGAGGAGGATGAAGTACGACAGCAATCATCCTGTTGCAAAGCGGATAATTGAGGCCTTGACAGCTATGTTGGTGTTAGACGTGCGTCCGGTATCCGCCATTAGTGCAGTGGGATTTAGACAATTGATGGAGGTAGTGTGTCCCCAGTACCAAATCCCGTCTAGATTCCACAGTAGGTAGGCGATACTGAGAATGTACAGAGACGTCAGAAAAAGTGTCCTCAAAAATACGGTTGTACCCAATGTCCACTTAACCACGGACATGTGGACAAGTGGAACAGGGCAGACTAAGGACTACATGACTGTGACAGCCCACTGGATAGATGTATCGCCTTACGCAGCAACAACAGCAGCGTCACCAGTAGCAGCATCTCAGACACGCCAGCTCGTTCCAAGGCAGGCTACGCTGTGTATCAACGGTTTCAGTAAGAGGCACACCGCCAACAACCTCTTAGAGAAACTGAATGAAATCATCGCCCAGTGGCTTACCCCACTTAGACTCTCCTGGGGATTTGTGATCTCTGACAACGCCACCAATATTGTGCGGGCATTACATCTGGGCAAATTCCAGCACGTCCCATGTTTTGCTCACACAATAAATTTGGTGGTGCAGAATTTTCTGAAAAACGACAGGGGCGTGCAGGAGACTCTGGGTGGCCTGAAAAATTTCCGGACACTTTCGCCATTCAACGACTGCGTGCCGAAGACTGGAGCGCCAGCAAACACTATTAAACCTGCCCGGCCATCACCTGAAGCAAGAGGTTGTGACGCGGTGGAACCCTCTATATGCTTCAGAGGATGGAGGAACAGCAAAAGGCCATTCAAGCCTATACACCCACCTATGACATCGTAATCGTACTGGAGTATGCCACTTTTTATACGATTGGTTGTTAAGAACGATCAAAAACGGCCAAATTGTGTATAAAATCGCACCGTGTATGGGCACCTCAAGACACTCTGGTCTGTGTACCACAGTTTGTTGCATCAACTGAGTGTGCTAGAAGCACCAGACTGGAGAGCGACACCCCAGATAGGAAAAAGGATCTGCACAGGTTGTGACATGTGCAGGGTGCTAGAATGAACATTATAAGTCGGCTGTGTCAGTCTGGCACAGATTTAGTAGACAGCTTCTGGGTGGCCTGTCCCCTCCCCTAACAGTTCTTACTGGCTGCCTGATTCCCACACAGTCTCTCATCTAAGCTGTTTGCCAAGATAATCTGTAATTCTCTTACAGCAGAGAAGATATATAGATAGCTGCATGCTCATGTCACGCTCTCCAGAGCCCTGGCTGCCAGCACCCATAGCCCAGCTATATAGCTACATATGCAGTTCCAATTCTTTATTAATTCTGCATGCTCACGACCCAGCAAATGACGAGTCCAAAATACTACTAATAGGCACCAAATAAATCTAGTGCCTTGTTTTAAAGAAGTTTTATTACAAAAAATATCCTAATGTTTTCTGAAATTACCAAAACAAATAATTGATTGCAGTAAAATGTAACCATAACAGAAGTTTCATTACTAGTAACATAATATTACATTATATACATTCTATTCACAGCTATATTAAACAGATGATATATCATGAGATAAATGACATTATCCATTTCACACATGAAATTTCCAACCACTGCTTTATTACCATGGCCGGCAAATGCACCATCACTAGGGCACTTATTAATCTGAAATGAAAACCGGGCTACGGACGTCACCTGAAGTTTGCTCTTCCACTTGGATGCAAAATAAAGTAAGACAGTTAAAAGAAAACCTTATTTTCTGCTAAACCGCAGTTTAAGGGCCCCATGTATCAGCAATGTATAACCCCTTTAGTACTCGCTAAAGGGGTCATGTCATGCTTACTTTATTCAACAAAAAGCGGTATTCTAAGATTACAGCTGTATGTCACTGCATCGCTCTCGCCATCTTTATATGCTGAGAGCGATGTGGTCCCCATTGCCGGTAATGGGGACCCAGCACTGCCTCTCCGGCTTCAGCAAATCCTTCCAGGCATTGCTGGGTCCCTGCCAGGTTGAAGTGCCATGCACATGTGCAGACAGACCGTTGTGCTGGTCCTAGTTATTACCTGAAACCAGCACATGCGAGGACACTAAACATCACCTAAAAATCAGCACACCTGTGGACCCTAACCATTCCCTGAAACCAGCACATCTGTGGACCCAAACAATAACCTGAAATCAGCACATGTGGGGGCCCTAACCACCTGAAACAGCACACCTGTGGACCCCAACATCACCTGCAACAAGCACACCTATGGGCAGGGGCGCATTGGCCGTTTACTTCAGCGGGAACTTTCCCGGTGGGCCGACGGCTCATGGGGCTGCTGGCTGCAGATTTAGTTTTTTTATATAAATATATTAACGGTGTTTCACCGGCCCGAGTGGCACTTCCGGATAGACATGCGGCCGCTGGTCATAACGGAGCAGGGGGAGGCAGTACAGCCAGAGTAGGGGAGGGTCCTTCCCTCCCATTTCCTCCCCTCGTCTTACCTCCTCCTATCTGACACTGCTTGATGATGGGGCTCTGATGTCACGATCCAGTGACCAGCCTCAGCGCGAAAAATAGAGGAGGCTGCCAGCCCCAGACGTGCTAGTCCGGACCTCCTCCATCACTTGTTGGGATTGTTGCTTTGCCCCCGCTGTGCTGTCTGTGTTATGTATCACAGGATCGGTAACCGGGTGCGTCAGTCCTTCCCTCACAACAACATTCTCTTTCTTTTCTCCATGTCTCTCTCACTGCTACATTCTCTCTCTCTCTCACTGCTCTCTGTCTCTGTCTCTCTCTCTTCTCTCTCTCACACACTGCTCCCTGTCTTTGTATCACACTGCTCCCTGTCTTTCTCTCACACTGCTCCCTGTCTTTCTCTCACACTGCTCCCTGTCTTTGTATCACACACTGCTCCCTGTCATTCTCTCACACTGCTCCCTGTCCTTCTCTTACACTGCTCCCTGTCTTCCCCTCACACTGCTCCCTGTCTTTGTATCAAACACTGCTCCCTGTCATTCTCTCACACTGCTCCCTGTCTTCCTCTCACACTGCTCCCTGTCCTTCTCTTACACTGCTCCCTGTCTTCCCCTCACACTGCTCCCTGTCTTCCCCTCACACTGCTCCCTGTCTTCCCCTCACACTGCTCCCTGTCTTCCCCTCACACTGCTCCCTGTCTTCCCCTCACACTGCTCCCTGTCTTCCCCTCACACTGCTCCCTGTCTTCCTCTCACACTGCTCCCTGTCCTTCTCTTACACTGCTCCCTGTCTTCCCCTCACACTGCTCCCTGTCCTTCTCTCACACTGCTCCCTGTCTTCTTCTCACACTGCTCCCTGTCTTCCTCTCACACTGCTCCCTGTCCTTCTCTCACACTGCTCCCTGTCCTTCTCCCTGTCCTTCTCTCACACTGCTCCCTGTCCTTCTCTCACACTGCTCCCTGTCTTCCCCTCACACTGCTCCCTGTCCTTCTCTCACACTGCTCCCTGTCCTTCTCTCACACTGCTCCCTGTCCTTCTCTCACACTGCTCCCTGTCCTTCTCTCACACTGCTCCCTGTCCTCCTCTCACACTGCTCCCTGTCTTCCTCTCACACTGCTCCCTGTCTTCCCCTCACACTGCTCCCTGTCCTTCTCTCACACTGCTCCCTGTCCTTCTCTCACACTGCTCCCTGTCCTTCTCTCACACTGCTCCCTGTCCTCCTCTCACACTGCTCCCTGTCTTCCTCTCACACTGCTCCCTGTCCTTCTCTCACACTGCTCCCTGTCCTTCTCCCTGTCCTTCTCTCACACTGCTCCCTGTCCTTCTCTCACACTGCTCCCTGTCCTTCTCCCTGTCCTTCTCTCACACTGCTCCCTGTCTTCCTCTCACACTGCTCCCTGTCTTCCTCTCACACTGCTCCCTGTCTCTCTAACACTGCTCCCTGTCTCTCTCACACTGCTCCCTGTCTTTCTCTCACACTGCTCCCTGTCTTCCTCTCACACTGCTCCCTGTCTTCCTCTCACACTGCTCCCTGTCTTCCTCTCACACTGCTCCCTGTCCTTCTCCCTGTCCTTCTCTCACACTGCTCCCTGTCCTTCTCCCTGTCCTTCTCTCACACTGCTCCCCGTCTTTCGCTCACTCTTCTCCCTGTCTCTCTCCATACTCACCTTCCAGTCCTCCAGCATCTCATGGTACCCCTCTCTTTTATTGAATATTGACTTTATAACCACTACATGATGTTGACATGATGGCTTTATTCCTACACAAACAGGCGGATACCAGACCATGTGATATCCTGCATGAGTAGTGACCACCGCTGCCTGTCCAGAAAGGATCAATTTCTTCAGAGGCTCCCCATTGCAGAGCAATCATATAGGTAAGAAAATACTCATTCACAATGCATGCTTGCTCTGTTTTCTCACTGGAGAGAGGGACTGGGGGCATGCTTCCAGCATGACAAATTGGCAAATTGGGGGGGGGGGGGAATGGCTTGCAAGCACAAAGCCACGCCCCTTGCCACAAAACCACGCCCCCTTTTCAGTCGCGCGTCTTCGCCGCGCATATAGGGCCGCTTTCGGGGAATTTTCCAGGGCCACTTTAAGTTCCCAATCCGCCCCTGCCTATGGGTCTTGACCATCACCTGAAATCTGCACATGTGGGGGCTCTAACCATCATCGAAAACCACACCTGCATTTTCTGTTTTACTTTTGTCCTTATGTCACCAGTCTTTACCCTACTACTATTGCTAGGTAGTAATGAAAACATGTGCTCACAAATAAAACTTAAAATGTCAAAAAGCACAAAAACACAGACACTGAAAAAGTAGAAGTGCAAGCAACAATATCATTTATTTCTATTAAATACAACCTGGTTAAAGATTTATTTACCCCAGTTTCACCTTGAAATATATTCAAATATCCTTTCTGAAATTTTCTGCATTTTATAGAAAGCAACTAACTGAAATATTATATCATTAGACAATAGTGAGAAACTTCTCACGTACTGTATACACAAAGCATAATTGTTTCTTAGATTTATCAGTAAAGAACAGTTAAGGTGGGTTCACACCTAGCAGATATATCTGGAGATCGAGTGATCTGCAGATATATCTGTAGATGAGGGTCGTTCATATACACTGCCACTGCATGTGTACGGTCCATCGGCTCATCGCCTGTACACACTTGCCAATGGACAGATATGTTTGCAGATATATCTGTCCATGCAGCACAGGCGACGCAATATGTCTGTGAACACACTGGTACACCCTGGTCAACAGGCACCAGATATATTGGCCGATCAATTGATCGGCCAATATATCGGTCAGTGTGTACCCAGTGTTAACCTTGAATGATAGGCCATTCCATACGCAAATTAAATGATAACTCTCTCTAAATGCATTAAGCTGAGCTCTTCACCATTAGTCAATAAGTTCAATCTTGCTATTTTCTAAATATGTATTTTGGTAAGCCCTTTGTTGCTGAGCCTATTATGGCACTCTTTAGCCTGCTCACATTCCAACATCAATATTAGTAATTATTTATGCAATATCCATATACATTATATGTTTTCTTGTTTGTTTTCAGAACACTTAAAATTTACAGAAAACATTAGCATGCTTATTTCTCTTTATACTGCAAAAACAATTAATCCAAAATGAGAATGACATATCGGATCCTGGGTACACATCAGAATGAGGTAATGGACGACGAACGATACCCCGTTCTGTCCTTCATTACCTGCAACGGGGCCGCTTGCGAAATCATCCGGTTGGACGTGTAGCACGGCCGACCGGACAATGTCGCAAGCGGCCGCGGGAGCATGCATATCGGCCGTGCACACTGAGTGATGCGGCCGATAGGTCGTTCAAACTCAGACGGAAACTACATATCGTGCCGACAGCTTTACACTTTGCCCGACCATTGGCAACTATGCCCCTTATGGAGGCCAACCACTTTGTAAACATAAATGTTCTTGTTTATATATAAATGTAATTTTTTTAAATTTATTTTGAAACAAGGTGGAAAAAAAATGATGTACTTAATGACGCGTGTGCTAAATGTAAAGCAGAAGAAATAAAAGATATATTTTAAATTCTTGCACATAGTAGTGACAGTAGGGCTGCACTGTGCAGAGCCATGTAGAAGTGAGCAGCATCAAATCAGGTACGTGAAGGCCTTAATACAGTTCAAGTCTTACCAAGTGACCTGGGGAAATGTGTCAACCCTTCTAGAGAGAAGGATATTGTTTCCAATAACAACCAATCAGATTATAACTATTACTTTATAGAATGTACTAGATAAATGATAGCTAGAAGCTCATTGGTTGCTTTGGGAAACTTTTCCACTTGTCCTCTTTAGAAAGTTTGATATATTCCCAATGTACCAAACATGGGGGGAGATGTAAGTGGAGCAATGGCTGTCACAACAAGTTGAAACTTGCAATACCCCAGTATCAGACTAATTACACATTGCAGGGGAATGCCTTAAAGTGCAGAAAGATAGTTGGACTGGCATTTTAAATCCACTACAGGAAGATGTAGAGGGGGAATCACATTGTAGGTAGAGCTGTCCTGTAGTTGTCTCAAGCATTCCTTGTTGTAAGCAGACAAATCCTGGAGCACTACCGTCCCTCCTTTATCCGCTTGCAGGATTATGATGTCACGTCTTTTAGTGAGAGCATCTAGTACCACTTTTTCGTCCTTAGACAGATTCTTGTGTATAGAACGATTGCTTTGTTGTTTGATTACTTCATTTTCCAACAATCTAGAAAAGGTTTTTATTGAAGAATTATGGGTGGTGGGGTCAAATCTAGATCTTGGTTGTAACTTCCTCAGTTATGTATGGCTGGTACATTAGGTGACTGTAGTTGATTTTCCAAAGTGTTCCTTCAAACGTAATCATCTATTAAGTCTGTATATGTCTAATTTCTATTGGAAGGTGTCTTTTCTGGTGGTAGGTACGAAGGACAGACCTTTAGAAAGGATCTTCTTTTCCATACGAGTCAATGGCTTGGATGATAAATTGAGTACTAGGTTATTTATTTGTGAGGTGGCTTTTTGGATTGTGCTGCCTCTCGTTTTGCCTTGCCCCCCTTGTGTACCTATAGACGAGCTATAGGTAGTTGTTCTGGTTTGCAACCCTAAAGGGTGTAATCCCTCGGTAGACGTGGATGGCTGTGATGCGGTTTTACTTGCTGATGTACTGGTGCCTCCTACCTCTGTAAATCTCTGTCGTGGATGCCTATTTCTTTGGTGGTGTGAACCGATCATTGTGTGAATTAGCCAGAAAATTTTTTTGTAATTTTGCTTTTATTGAAATTAATAAAATCTCTATTGTATTATTCCATTTATACATTGAGTTTTCTAACCAATTGTTGTTGGAATCCTGTAAAAGCGAAGATGCATGTGTTTTTTCGAAATCCACCAGCCTTTCTCTGGTCAAATTTAATTTGGGATCGATATGATATGCCGACACTCAGGATGCCGGCTGTCAATAGACTGACAATTCCTACAGGGGCAGTAAGTACTGTTCCCCTGCAATATTCACCCCCTAACCCTCCCTACCCCGCACAATAACCCTAACCCTCCCAGTTAGTGCCTAAACCTAATTTTCCCCCTTTAGTGTCTAACCCTAACTCCCCCATTCCGGAACCTAACCCTAACAGCTAAGGGTGTCCACTGTACTTACGATTGGGATGTCGGCTGTCGAGTTTCCGGCGTCGGCATCTTCATCCATGTCGAGATTCCGGTGCCAGTCTTCTAGCGCTGATCGGGAATTTCCGTCAGCCGGCATCTCGGCCGTAGGTATATTAACTGTATCCCTTCAATTTTCTGGTGGATTCCTCTATGACAAGTATTAATAAATTCATGGAGCATTTATTTAGGATCGCAATCCACCTACGGCAGAATGTAACATTGCATTTCCCGATAGTCGGCATATTTTTAATGCAAAAGCCTCTAGGATCTGTTTATTTGTACAATAATCCATCAGGCTCATACTGTGCTACAAATAATCACATTCTTTTTGTTTTAATTTCAGCCATTGTCCAAACAGGACCTCAGTAGTCGGTGCTACGTCGTCATCATCAATCTTTGTATATATAGGATATTTTCAGCAGAGTAGCTGAACATTTCCCTTGAGTTGATTTGTGCAAATTTCAGAGCTTGACCCACATCCATATAGGAACCAGACATGCTTGTACAAGCAGTGGGTGTGTGCTCAGTGTCAAAATCAAAGTGTAGGGTGCGTAGTTAAAACTAATGCAGTCACTATACGCGCTACAATGGACAAGGTCCTGATGTAGGTAAAAAGTATTCTTCAGTAAGGGTGCATTGGCTGAGGCATGTCACAGGCAACTATATGGTCCTAAACAATGCTTCATAAATATATAGTCCAATGCCCGGCACTCCTCGAAAATCAAGTTTAGTGTTGCTCCGGTGCCCTCCTGGGGCAAGAATCATCCATATGTATACATCCAATGAAGGCGGCACTCAGAAGACTTGCTTGTAAATAATACATGTAATCCTTAATTGCTGATGTTTCTGGAGTCACCCCATCATCAGGGACAGTAACCAACAGAATGTTAATACCACCACAAGTTATATACCCACAAACCTTACGTACTTAGCCGCTAAATCAATTCACCTGGAAGACGCTGGCATGGGAAGCCACGTGGAGTGTGCCAGGACTGATCTTCGCCACCCACTGAGGCCACCAGCGGGTATCCTCCAGCATCAGCTAAGTCACAAACATAATACTGTTACTAAGCAACCCACATAGATGAGACGGACATTGATGTATTAGTCTGTTTGTGTATATATGGCACTTTACATTATATATAATTTCTATTGTTTTCATGCTGGTGCTGGACACTAATTGGAATGACTCCGCCCCCATTGGATGAAGTGGTAGGGTATAAAGGGTGATTAGGTCCCCAGGTCTGACACACCTTGAAAAAGACCTGCTGGTCAAAACGCATTGGTTTGGGGGCTATACACTTCCATGGACTTACCTTATGGATTTCTCTAGACCTGGCTCACTCTGGTTCCCATCTGTGTCATGAGTATTTACCATCCCTGGTGTTTTCCTTGTTTGGAGTGTCCAGAAGTTTTATATGTTTTAACTGGTGTTATGTAAATAAAATGCTCTCGGCATGTAAGAACTGGCAAAGAAGTGTTTTCAACAGGATCTGTCAAAGATACCTTTACAGGAGAGAATACCTGACGTCACATGTGAGAATGGTACGCTCACATTTAAAGATACAGTTATACTTTGAACCTGTTTATGCTCTAAGTGAGTGGGGCACATCCCCTCTGCATCTTTTCTTGGTGACTTTGGTTATGGTGTCAAGTATACTACTTAAATACATCACAATAGGAGTGTTTTAAAGCTACCTCTATAGATTGGTTCACTCTCACCCTAAAATATATGAGTATGGTACGTTTGGCTATCCTACAATAGTGCATGACATCTGAGTAAGGACCAACTAGTAGAGAGGAGCCTACATATTATTCCCCTTTTTTTCTGTCTCCATATATATATATATATATATATATATTTTGTGATAGGATCACTGGTAAAGTGGTCTGTGGCAGGTACATTTGTCCCAGATTCCTGTCTTATGTGTTCTAAACCCCCAGGAGAAAGTCTGCAGTGTAGCAGGCTTGAGTCTCGGCTTTTTGAAAAGCCGGTTTGGGACCTGGGGGTTGTGGGTGAGAGGAGAGGGAGGGCTCCACCCACAGCCACTCCAGGTTTTGGTTCTCGCAGCCTGGTAACAGGCTTGTTAGGGTTTCCACCTGAGAGTGGCCAATATAAGCCTAGTGTGTTGAGGGCTGATTGTCTCACCTGGGAGAGCAGACAGGGAGTTTGCTCAGAGACACTTGGAAAACCTATCTGTGAGTGTTGTGCTGTGCCTTTGTTGCTGGTGAGGGCATTAGGCCCTGCCAGGTTCTGGTAGTGAGGGAACCACCCATGAAGTTAGTGCCCCGACAGGGCTAGGATTTATGTTTATGTTTTATTTATGTTATTTCTGACACTGTACAATAAAGACTGGCGCCGACCAGCTTATACTCGCATCCAGACTGGTGTGCTGCTTCCCTGCTGCTGTGTGTGTGTAAGGAAGGAGACCTCTACCCAGGAGAGGGACCCCTAATCTGACTGTGTCACAATATGGTGTAGAATGCGGGCAACCAAACACACTCAAGTTGCAGCAAGAGGAAAACTTTCCGTTTAAAAATTAAAAGGACAGACACCCAATTTGTGTGTGTGGAAATAACGCTGTGTCCTTGGAGTCCCATAGAGGAGGCGTCAGCCAATGCTCAGAGAGGCAAGGTTCAGCTTCCAACCTACACCCCAGGACAAAATGGAGGACATTATTAAGGCCTTGCTCCAAGCTACAGCAGCTCAGCAGGAGACAAACAAGCTTCAGCAGGAATCTACCAGAGCTCAGCAGGAGACTAACAGACTTCAACAGGTCGCCATTGAAGAAACCCGTAGACCCTGATAGTCCTTTGTCCTATCCCCACATGGCAATGTGTCAGGATTTGTTATATCAGGTGACTAAGAAGGGGGAAGATATTGTGGAACAACTAATAGTTCCCAAAGCCTACAGAAGAACAGTGTTGGATCTGGCCCATGGTCATATAACGGCAGGCCATCTAGGGGTAGAGAAAACCACTGAGCGAATAATGCAGAGGTTTTTCTGGCCCGGGCTTCATAAAGAGGTGTCTGACTTTTGCGCATCCTGCCCTGAGTGTCAGTATCATGCTCCCAGGCCACATTATAAGGGTCCACTAGTTCCATTGCCTATTGTAGAGGTGCCGTTTGAAAGAATAGCAATGGATTTGGTTGGACCCTTAATGAAGTCTGCCAGGGGACACCAGTATATTCTGGTCATAATGGATTACGCTACCAGGTACCAGGGGGGGATATGTGCTAGGATCACTGGTAAAGTGGTCTGTGGCAGGTACATTTGTCCCAGATTCCTGTCTTATGTGTTCTAAACCCCCAGGAGAAAGTCTGCAGTGTAGCAGGCTTGAGTCTCGGCTTTTTGAAAAGCCGGTTTGGGACCTGGGGGTTGTGGGTGAGAGGAGAGGGACGGCTCCACCCACGGCCACTCCAGGTTTTGGTTCTCGCAGCCTGGTAACAGGCTTGTTAGGGTTTCCACCTGAGAGTGGCCAATATAAGCCTAGTGTGTTGAGGGCTGATTGTCTCACCTGGGAGAGCAGACAGGGAGTTTGCTGAGACACTTGGAAAACCTATCTGTGAGTGTTGTGCTGTGGCTTTGTTGCTGGTGAGGGCATTAGGCCCTGCCAGGTTCTGGTAGTGAGGGAACCACCTGTGAAGTTAGTGCCCCGACAGGGCTAGGATTTATGTTTATGTTTTCTTTATGTTATTTCTGACACTGTACAATAAAGACTGGCGCCGACCAGCTTGTACTCGCATAAAGACTGGTGTGCTGCTTCCCTGCTGCTGTGTGTGTAAGGAAGGAGACCTCTACCCAGGAGAGGGACCCCTAATCTGACTGTGTCACAATATATATATATATATATATATATATATCTGCATCACCAGGAGAGAAAAAGGAGAGGATCAACCGGATGAGCCATTCTTCTGGGTCTTCTGCAGTGCTCATCTCCAGGAGCCATATTTTGTTTTGCTTATTGTATTTATTTAGGTGTAAGGTGACACCTTGGTTCGCGTTGAAGCGAGCAGTCTGCTTTTGCATAGTTGTGCGTTTTCACTTTGTTGTTCACTGTCCAGACACTGTCAGACTGACATGTATATAATGGTTCATTAAAGTGCTATATTGTATATGAATTCAGTACTAAAACTTTGGAAGTTCCTATTAACCACTGTTAAACTACCTTTCCTATGGTAAACTAGGCACATATACTACTGTTTTTTCCTATAGCATATAACACTGTTTCTCCCCTGGCATGTAGAAATTCGGCTCTCCAGGCAGACCAAAATCCTTTTTTTTTTTTTCAGGCGCATTTTACACCTTTGCCTTTGGCGCAAAATGTGTCCAACTCAACATTAGCCCTTTCGGGTCTTCTGTGGAAACATTTATCATAGAGAACCGTGATAACTTGTCACATCCTAAATTATTATAAGTAACAAATACATTTTTTATTCTATTTTTTATTTTGAGCTCTTGCAATACAAACCAAGCCAATGGGGGTTCTACAATCATGGCAAGAATGCTTAAAAAATAATAGCCTTTGGGCAATCCATCTATAACAAACTACATCAAATTATCTAATGTCTAAACAATGTAGAATAAAATATATATAAAAACAAATTTCTCAGAAACTGAACTTTCAGTAACTTCGGCTAAAAACCACAACAAGCGGAAATGGCAGAAGATTTTAGTTCTAGAGGGAAAAAGTAAAATAAAAATGAAAGTATACATCTAACAAAGCAGAGAAACAAAGCAGGTGAATGTTCATATATAGGAAAGATAAAGTTACTAGTCTAAAAAAAAAAAAAAAAAACCTCAGAGATCAAGTTTTACTCTTATGAATCACTGGCAAACCAAATGTTACTGCATTGTGGAGCCTTCTACCTCAATGTACACTATGAACAGGTTGTTTGTAATTGATTGCAAATCACATATTTAGCTGCTGGTGCCTTGTTACTTTGGGCCTGATTCAGCACGCATGCAGCTTTGCAATTGCAATCCTTGCTATTATGCAAATGCAGCAGGAGGTGTGTGACACACCCTGCTGCATTTACAATCCCAGCACTGCAACGGAGGTCGTAGGCTGTGATCACCATCGCGACCATTGGTGGTTGCGGTGGTGGTCGGCGCCGGGCCTCCGGTCAGCTGAGTGAGCTTCAGCTTACTCAGGCTGGCTGGCTTGCGAGCCCATGACACTGCGTTGATAAACGCAGATCCTGGTCTGGCCACTCCCTGGAAATGGGGCGGACACAGGGTCTGCGTGCGACTACGCAAGACCCACTCTGCACACTCGCAGAATGGGTCCTGAGCATAATCGGGATTCTGCAATCAGCAGTGCACATGTGTGCACTACTGAATCAGGCCCTTTACCAGGAAATCATAAGACATATCAATGGCTATAAATGTATTTAAAGTGCTGTGCTATCATCACCGTACTGTAAATTTATCAGATCCTCTGAAACAGAAGATAAGCTATAAGTAGATACAATAGTAGAGAATGATTTTTCACTGTATAAAAAAACCTTTCAAATGTTTTTAAAAGATGTCTTTAACCCATGCATCCTCACCGGCTGGACTGCCTTGTCCTATTAAAATAAAACTGCATGCTACAGACATGTGCAATGACCCCGTTCCCCCAACGGCTGCCAGTGAGGAGGCTGGACCGAGGGAATCGGTATGATTGCGCCCGGCGGTTGGAATCCCGACAGCGGCTGCCCGACATGGGTGAAAATCCCGATTGTCCCTAAGGTGAGTATTGACTAACCTAATTACCTCCCCTAACCCTTTCCCTCCCTTAGGGGGTCCTAACCCTAACCTTCCCCCCAGTGCCTAAACCTAACCCCCCCTTCCCCGCGACCTAAACCTAAGTCCCCCGGGGGGGGTTGCCTAACCCTACCCCCCTTCCACTAGCCTAAACCTAACCTCCCGGGGGGGAACCTAACCCTAAAACCCCCCCGGGAACCTTAAACCTAACACACACACACACACCCATGTGGCTATCCGCGCCCGGCGTCCCTTCGATCAGGATGCAGGGCGCCGGTCTCCCGACATCGGCAAAATGAAAGACGTCTAGATTTAGACGCCTGTCATTTAACCCTCGCCGGGATTAACCAGTCGGGAAGCCGGCTGTCGGGATTAGGTCCGGCGGTTTCCCGACTGCATACCGGATAGTGGGTGGGGGTGGAGAATAGAGGTGGTAAAGGGGCAGAGCGGGAACATATACACACTTATATAGTGTATATCAGCCAGTGAATGAACATTTGCAGGCGTAATACAGCATTCTTACATTTTAGTGCATACAATCTTAGATTAGATCTATTGACCTGATTGAGACCTACTCGCTAGCAAGCGTTCGCTCGTTGCTGGCGATGTTAGCAAATGTGCGCATGTGTGTAGTTCGCAGTGCGCATGCGCAAGCTAGTACGAGCGATCAGGAAATGCTTGCTCGCCCTGCGAAGACAGCCCAGTGGAATGAGTGACAGGAGAAGCCGTTTTTGGGTGGTAACAGGGGCAGGGCAGTAGTAACGGAGGAGTGGAGTTGCGGACGCAGGCGTGCCTGAGTGTTTCAACGCCGTTTCAGAGGCGTGCATAATTAACAGGCAGCGTCATAGTACATGTCACCTGGTTGAATTAGACACTGAAGTGCTCGCAGTGCTTGCGGTAGGGTACACTCAACTGCAAGCGCTGCGGTCAGATCCGATTGAACCTGATGTACCGATGGTTGTATATACTTCCTGGAGATGACGTACGCTAGTGGGCAGCTAACGACAGGCTGGTGGGCGTCTACATACACAAAGCGATCGCTCTCCAAGACATAGTGGGCGTGCTTCTGCCTTGCCGAGCGAGCGCCTGCCTTGACGGCACTTATCTGAATTTCCATACGCTGGGAGTGAGCGGCCGCATCTTGCGAGCGGGTCTGAATCAGGATCTATTTTTTATTGATGTAAGTCATATTATTAATTTGACTTGTCTGTCCATTTGCTATCATTGGGCCGATTAAGCAGCGTATGCAATTGCGTACGCACAACGGTCAATTGTTCACTGCTGTGCATGCAATAAGCTACACTGCGCATGCGCTGTGATCGCACTGCGATTTCGCACGCACAGAGGAATCATCGCAGAGTTAGTGACAGGCTGTGAACATTTGGGGGTGGTGACGGGTGAGTGGTCATAGAAACGCAGCAGAGTCTGTTGGAATGCCGTTGCATGGGCGTGCATTACTTAACCACTGCAATTGAGTACTCACTGTGAGCGGCGAGACTTGCAGTTTCTGCGGCTGGTCAGACCTGGTGTAAATTGTACGTGACCGGCCGATGTCCGTCGATGGTACCAATGTGTATAGGACTGCGAGGTAGTACGGATGTGAGAAAGCAGCAGTGGGCGTCTCTATACCGGCTTGTAAGTGGGAGGCTTTAGCATACATTAGCAGCTGCATTCCGTGTACACTTGCAGCTGTGAAACGCAATAGCGATCCTTACTGAATCAGGCCCATTGTGCGTTCATTCACTACTAATTTCTACACCTCTCCTGTTTTTTTGGCTATAAAATTCTACAGTATTCCTTCAATCTTCAAAACAAAAATGTATTTTAAAAGTATACATAGTAATAATGATGGCACATGTTTCAAAATAGTTTTTATGTTGCAGTGTTCTCCCCAGGCTGTTTGTTGCGGGCGCAATGCCCGCAAGAAACAGGTACCGCCCGGCACTTCCCCCTGCCCCAGTACCGCGTCCCCTCCCCGGGACTCCCCACCGCTCCAATGCGCCGCTACCGCCCTGGACCTTCCCCCTGCCGCAGTGCTGCGTCCCCTGCCTGGCACTCCCTCTCCGCCCCAATGCGCTGCGTCCCCTGTTGCCCGGTCACCCTTAATGTGTCCTTGTTACCACGGACATGTGTGCCGGATGTGACGCCGAACGCCGATGTTACATGCTCTTCACATCGGAGGCTCCGTGTCCGCCGGCAATAAGGACACGTTAGTAAGGGTTTTGGGATGCGGCGCATTGGGGCGGGGGAGGTGCCAGGCAGGGGACGCATGAGAGTGCCAGGCAGGGGATGCTGCAACGGTGCGGGGGGACATTGTCCATCACAGTGCAGAGGCAGTGTCAGACTGGAGGGCAAAGATCGCTCCCCCTGTATAAAAGCACAGGCGCGCTGTTAAGGCGGGAACAGTCGCCTGAACTGATTGAGGAGAGTAGACCTATGTCCACTCTCTCTGTGTTGGAGCTAAAAAAATAAATAAATCTGTGTGTCCGTATTTGGGAGCCTGCAAATGGTGACAGTATTTGGGAGTCTGAAAGTGGGTCCAGTATCTGTGGAGCTGTATAAAAAATATATTCTATGTAGCCTGCAAGTGGGGACAGTATCTGTGGAGCTGCTCTATAAAAATATATTCTGTGTAGCCTGCAAAAGGGGCCAGTATCTGAGGGTTGTTTAAAACATGGATTTAAAACATTTTATTATTGCAAAGGCCCAAACCCGGCTACTTCTTTATGCCACCCGACTGGAAAAAATTTCTGGGGAGAATACTGTGTTGTATCTTCTACATACACCATCCCCTTAAATATGATAATTCCCTTAACCGTTCATCCACTGGACAATTCACCCTATATACTTATATATTATGCCATCACTTTAGTGTTCATTAAGGAAGAGTTCCCATCCCATGTAGTGGGTTATTACACCTTGGCTGTGGTTATCACCCGGACAGAAGGTCAGTTGGCCTGTTGGATGGGCACAATATAAAACTAATATTCGTTTTCGGTGTCCCTTGGGACCGCTTGGACGACCAGTACCTTTTAAGGTTATTATTGCATCATGACCTTCCTTTTAAGGTTATGATGCAATAATAAAAGATCTATCCATATGTGGTGTCATATGACCACTGAGAGTTTTTGGGATGGAGGTTAATGCTGGCCATACACCTGCACGACCAGCTTAAGATTCACATACAAGTCCCTGGAGCTCCTTGGCAGTCCCGGCGGCACTTTTTGTTGTTTTTCATTGCACATGTCGTACGATCAGTCGTGTGCCTCACGCGCTCATCAGGGAATAGTCATTGAAATGGCATGATGGGACGCATGATGCATCACATGCACAAAATAAACGGCACGATGGATAACATGGGCTGCACATCTGATCATACGATCTGTTTTAGGAGCTGCGGGGGTGCGCATCGGATCGTATCCTACTCCAAAAATATACGATTTCTACACGATTCATCGTAAGACTCGTTGAAAATCGGGCTGAGGTTCCATCAGACCCTTGCTCTACATACATTGCGAGTAATTACGGAAGTGAAAACAACACTCATTGTTTCTTCCAAGCATGCCCAGATAAACCGCAAAATAATAGCCCGCAAGGTTCAGGTGGAAAATCGCTGCTAATTTAATCTGCCCCATAGTGTTTATTGATGGGCATGTAGCTTGATGTAAGTATTTATGATATGAGAGGTTCCTTAAAATGTGCAAAAAATTCCTAACAACAAAATCATACATTAGCTTTCTTTATGGTGCATACACACGGGACG
Organism: Taudactylus pleione; assembly: GCA_031769625.1. Taxonomy (NCBI): domain Eukaryota; kingdom Metazoa; phylum Chordata; class Amphibia; order Anura; family Myobatrachidae; genus Taudactylus; species Taudactylus pleione. The sequence goes on along the minus strand of JAUIMM010000052.1, from coordinate 10,456,340 downwards.
ATCAGTCAGCAACTGATCTCCCGGTGTGTTGGATGAACGATATCGGTCATCCAGCACACCACCAATGATAGGCCAGCGACCCGCGGGTTCTTATGTAACCTGGACAATATCGTCCAGGTTGGCCTGCATGCACAGCCGAATAACTATATTGTTATCGTCCATATGTGCCCGCGCATCGCTGGTCGTTTGGCTTTAAAAAGTGAACCATATCGTTATTGTTCATATCGCTCACTTTTATCGTACCGTGTGTACGAACCTTTAGTGTAACTTCACTAGATTGAAACGTACAAAATTACTAATTGGTTGCTATGAGTTACTGCATATTTGTACTGCAAACAGTCGTTACTGTGTACGGTGTAAAGACAGAAGTCACATGACTTTACATAACACAGAAATATTAATGAAAGATTCAACACAAACTTCCATTATTTATAGCAACATGGCGATAAACATAAAACAAGGGTCAGTACAGAGGAATCCAGGTCTTCAGAGGACAGAGACCACAGCTCTGGCACCCTACAAACACTGCAGCTGTTATAAATTGTACCAATAACAATAAAACAATAGCCATAACCAAGCCTTGCATCTCTGCCCATATTTTGTTTTCCACAGTGCGAATGAAGGACAGAGTAAATTGAAGCCAGAAACTGTGATATTAAATTACTTCCCCTTATGAACTCCAGGGCAAGAAAATCATTTCCAGTCATAAAAAAAAACAAAAAGCAAAAGGGAGAGAAGGTAAAACAGAGGACTTATCCCTAAGTCACCTCTATGCTCCACTCCTGTGTAATGTACAGTATCTCTATGCCATGGACTCTGTAGAGAAAGAAAGCATGGCGAGGCCGCACATGAAAGCTCCTGACTGGCCCAATAGTTTGAATATAAATTAGACAATATAAAATTATTTAAAAGTAAAACTAAAGTTTTTCTTCCCTAGGCCGGGATGTATTAAAGGAAAAATGCCGTAAAAACCCTGAAAAGGGGTCTTTACCGCATTTCCATATGTACTAAGCCCCGGCCGCACTATTATCTGTGCAAAGGGTAACACCAGAAAAACCTGGGCTTCCTGCACAGATGACCAGCAGGAAGTTCTGGGGGCTCGGAGGGGGCGGGGTCCCACGGAGACCCCGTTACATGGTGTTGGCTGCTTCGCAAAGGGCAGCTCTTATCGCAAGAGCTGTCCTTTGCGAAATCAATCGCATATGTTAGTACATATGCGATTAGTAAGGTTGCGGTGACTGGCGGAATTGTCACCGCAATCTTAGTACATCCCGGCCCTAATACGTTGTAAGTAACACAAGGTGACATAGAGTTTGCAAAAATGTGCTATGTAAATCATTTGTGGGCATTTTTTTTTAGCACTTTACATGGTGACCATAGAAATTGCCATGTTTTCAAATTCCCCGAAAAATAATAAATCAGCAAACATTGCAATATTACATTGCAATAGAACAGTGAAATAACTAGTAAACAGCAATTTTAGTAAACAAAATCTCACTTGTTTCAGACAGCTAATTTTGCTATAAACCAGTGAGATGAATGAGATGTTAAAAATAAATAACTCAAATAAACCGGTTTTGCAAGCATGGAGCTTTCCATTCATGTACAGTAAATGGGCCATTTATTTCATTGGGATTTAGCACTAAAATTAATGGGAATATTTTACTACTGAATAAATATAATGATCAGAGAACACGCTTAAAAAATGGCTGGGGGCTTTGAATAATATTGAGATCCCCGGAAAGACCACTGTGGTATAATAAACAGAATTCTGCAAAACACTCCCCAAATCCTTTACCATTTTATCAAATACAGTGAAAAATAGACTTTTCTATAATCTGGATCTTGCATTCTCAAATGCAAAAGGAGGGGGGGTGAGGCACTGTAAAAAAGGTCACGAGCGCACACTAACACTGCTCGCCGCTAAGAGGCCAGCATCTGGATTCTCTACCTGCCCATCACTGGGCTGGACAACAGGATAGCCTCATCAAGCACTATATATCATTAAGTGTGTTTGCTTGTGTGTACACACTTACCAGTGAACTAGGGGCCTGATTCAGAGCCGCTCACTAAATGCGATCGCTCGCACGATGTGTATGCAAAATGCATAGGGAGTGCTATCGCACAGCAATGCATTAGCACGCCCAGTATTTCTTGCAGAGCAATCACATAGTGTATGCCGACACCCACCAGCCTGTCTTAAGACACCCACTTGTGCACGTCATGTCCAGGAAGTGTATGCAACCATCGGTACATCGGATGCTATCGCAGAGCTTGAGGTTGACCATACCCTGCCGCAAACACTGCGAGCACTTCAGTGTAAAAACAAGCCAGGTGACGTGTACTATGATGCGCTCTTATAATTATGCACACCTCTAAAACACTGTTGAGATGCTCAGGCATGCCTGCGTTTGCACCTCCACTCCCCCGTTTTTAATGGCCAGCCCCTGTTACCACCTACAAACAGCTTCCCCTGTCACTCACTCTGCTGGGCATTTCTATTTGCAGCGAGCGAATGCATTGTGAACTTTTGCTAAGGTATGCGCACTGCGATGCATGCGCACAATGCATACACACTGCATACCATCGGCAGCAGCGAGAGTATGCATCTTAGCGAGCGGGTCTGAATGAGCTCCTAAGTCGTTCACAGATATATTGTGTTGGCCTGCAGCATGGCAGATATGAAATATCTTGAGATAGAGATGTGTCCACATAAATCTAGCCTCAATCGGCCGAAAATGCGTCCAAGTCACAATTCGATTCTAGTCTGTATATGAACGACAACGGATTTTGGAATACAGATTCAGAGACTCAGTCGCACTCAGATATACAAGTGTCGAGTATCAAATTAATCAGCACAATCTGCTGGTGCATCCTAGTTGCATCCAATTGCGACTTGGACACATTTTCGGTGAAAAAAGGCTTTTTAATGTAACTGCAGCAAAGAAGTATAAGGATACATCAGTACATGGTGCGCATCTGTCAATCTGCATGGGCGACTCACGCATCTGTCGATCTGCAGGGGCGACTCACCGACCAACCCGCACATTGGCCTCAGGAACCACCCACACTGACATCACAACTGTGCTTGGTTTTCCCTTTAAAATGATTTCCACTTTAAAAATATGGGAAGACCCGCAGGAGTTCCTGCAGCGGCTGCAGATTGCATTCTATTACATAAGCTCTATGGTGTGAGGCGCTTGGCGCGACTTATACGCTCTGCCACAGGAAGCAATTCCTGTACTTTAAGTACTTGTTCAAAAATGTTGTGTATTAATTGCATCAGAGCCACAAACAAAGTTGCTCAGAGAGTACCAGGCACAGCAGATTAGCACTTGTGGTATAGAGCCGCAGATTAAGCATGACAATATATGGCGATAGGAATGGTGCATTTGCTCATAACGAAATTCTGTCTTTTGCTTTTTGTACCCAAATAAGCCGCTTAAATCGCACACCGATGTACTTAAAATGCCAGCCAGCATCAGTACCCTTGCATTGTACTTTTCTTGTATTAGCAATACGATTAAGATGCATTTGGGACTATTTGATTTGATTTGAGGAAAGGGGGTATGTGGACACATCTATATCAAACTTGACCGTCTAACTCCCGTGTAGAGATAAGATGCTGCCACTGTTTGGGTGGTACTGCCAACTACTGTAACCAGTCAACAAAGGCGAGAGCACCCAAAATATAAATACTGCACACAGGCTGGTGATCTGCAGTTTTTTCACGCTTAAAATAGCCAACAACAAAAACCAAAAAAATAAAAACAACACCAACCAATAAAAGGGGTTGGGTGGATAAAACACACCAATTAAAGAGGTTTGTACCTTAAAGTCTTTAAATAATCTAATACTAAACCTCGCACTCACAACACAATTGTGTGCTAAAGGATGTATGACACACAGACACACAAGCCAGCCCCAGACTTGATGTTTTATAAATGTCAGTCCTAAAGCAATCCTTCGGTTCATCGGTTCGGTTCAACCAGATTATGGTTCTCACCCTTGTAATAGTTGTTGTATGTTTGCTCTCTAGATTGCAGCCTGCTCTGACTTCAGCTTGGGACCTAAGCTACTGTTTGGTCCACTGCTTAACCAGACCCATCACTGAATTCTGACCATTTCTTGGAGTTTGACTGACACCAATGAACACATAGGACTAGGCCTGTGTGAGCTCTTAAGTTTCCTGCTGTCAGTTTAGTATAACTTTATTATATTATTGACTACTTTTTGGACCTTCCCCTTCAAGAGATCCCAAAGGGGAGGACTAAAGGCATGGTATGTCCTGTAATGATTTTAATTCTTTATAATTCTTTAACACTTATTGATTTATCTTTACACATCTTTTCTACATACTTCACTATCACCTTTTTCCCTTTTTCGTGTGATGCCCTGGGGATGGCCCTTGGTTGAAAAAAATTTTTTGGGGTGCCTTGCTTCTCGGACGTGAGCCCCTTAATATTAGGGACGCCAGTATAGAGGAGCCTTGACAATTGGCCTGGCGCTTATTCATATATTTGCAAATATGTGTAACCAATACCTCTAAATCTCTATTATCATGTAGGATTTAAGTATTGTTTTTGCTGCAGTGTGCTGGAGGGCAAATCTCTCTTTTTTTCTGTTTCCTGTAATGATTTGCATCATCATAGCCCAGCCCCTCACTATGCAGTGATACGAATCCCACTTCACAAGAAAGAGAACAAGCAACCAAGTACCAGTAAGCACCTATCGTTGTAAGGGAAAGGGGCTGCTACAGATGAAGATCACTACTAGCCTGGTTCTAAAGGCTGATCTACTGAGCCACAACTACAATTTGTAGACATTGGGCCTGATTCTGAGTCACATGCAAAAGCGAACACAGCAGAATTTATTGGTGTTGAATCTACTGGTGTTCTTCCATCTGCAAGTTTACACAAATGGCATGCAAGGGCTGAGTACTTTTAGCACTCATGCATGCTGTAATATAGATTGGTGCTTCTCCTTATACACCACCATCAGTTGCATCAATGAAACTTGCACCAGCCCAATGGCAATTTCTCTGCCTCACCACAGCCTCTTATGCTTGTGGTTGTGCATGAACACAGCCGCTTGCATTGTTACGCCCACGACACTCTCATAATACACCCACTGAATGGCCCATTTTTGTGTGCACATCATTCACCACCCGCCTAGAAACACCCATCACTTTACTGCCACCTTTTTGATACCCTCTGTCCCGATTGGAGCAGCACCATTGTGCGTACGCTCTGTGTAACACATGCATCGTTGGGGCTTTCAGAACTTTTCACGCATGTGCAGTTGCAAATAATCAATCAGCTACATGAGCATCAGCATTGCGTGTGACTGAGGATCATGCCCATTATCCATTCACTGTGATTGCTTTGTGATCTTCTCCGTAGGGAACAAAGCTGAGAAAAGGCACTAAACAAGGTCAAGCTAGGAGATCTGAAGCATGCACTACACTGCTCATAATCAGTTATTATAGCCAGAGAAAACCTCAGCACAATAAATAATAATCACCCCCTCCAAATAAGAAAAACATTCAGAACTGGAAACAATACTAAATGCAGGCTTGCAGACAGCATGACAATTCATGAGAGTTGTTAAGCGATAGTCATCCTTGTCACACTTACCTCTCTTAGGTAGTAAGAATATTAGTAAGCAATGACAGTAACAATATGCCTCACCTGGGTCTGCAAGGCATATCAGCCAAGGTCACAAGAAATGCCAGCTCAAGTTTTCATATAATAGGGTCTGGGTGGAGAGAAGATTTTGAAAACCGGAAAATGAACATGAGAAACTAAACTTGCTCTCAGAATCCGTGGGCTTACTATTATTATTTTTACAAGAGTCTGCATTTGATTTTAAGTTATAATGTGATTCATTTTATTTAGAGATGCATTTGATCTCACTATTTTTCTACATCGGCATGACATGAACTTCAAAACCCTACTCTGAGCTTTTTTCTGTTTAACACACTTATATCCTGAAATACCCCCTGCTCCTGTGAACACTGGGATAATTTGATCTGGCTAAAGGTTCGGGTTGTGCTATTGTCATTCAGTTCAAAACTGGGAGTATCAGGACAAGCAGTAGATTAACATGACCTACAGTACAAATCTCTGGCTCCAGCCCTCTTCAAACACAGCCAAACAGCAACCAACTTAAATGTACAGTATATACTCGAGTGTAAGCCGAGTTTTTCAGCACATTTTTTGTGCTGAAAAAGTACCCCCTCGGCTTATACTCGAGTGAAGTGTAGCGCTGACCGGACGGAGTTCAGTCAGCGCTACACAGCACAAACACACAGCCGCCGAAGCCGGCAGCTGCGTGTTTGCTGTAATCAGCAGCCGCTGAGAGTCTGTCAGACTCTCAGCGCTGCTGCTGTTCCCACTGCGGGAGCCATCTTCTGGCTCCCGTCAGTGGGTAATGGGAGAGACGTCATGAGTAATGACGTCTCTCCCATGCAAAGCGGCCGGAGGAGCTGTTAGCGGCGGGACCAGGAGCGGGAGTTTCAGGTAAGTGATTTTTTTTTAATAATTCCTATTACTTTTCTCTCTACTGGGGGGGGGACTACAGGGGGCGATTACTACAGGGGGCACTACCAGGGGGCAATTACTACAGGGGGCACTAAATGGGGTTATTACCACTGGGGGAACTACAAGGGGGGGGATTACTACAGGGGGCACTAAAAATGGGGAATTACCACTGGGGGTACTACCAGGGGGGGGATTACTACAGGGGGCACTAAAAGGGGTTATTACCACTGGGGGAACTACCAGGGGGGGATTACTACAGGGGGCACTACCAGGGGGGGATTACTACAGGGGGCACTAAAAGGGGGGATTACTACAGGGGGCACTAAAAGGGGGGATTACCACTGGGGGCACTACAAGGGGGGGATTACTACTGGAGGCACTGAAAGGGGGGATTACCACTGGGGGCACTACCAGGAGGGATTACTACTGGGGGCACAACCAGGGGGAATTACTACTGGGGGCACTACCAGCTGCTGCCATTTCCCACCCTAGGCTTATACTCGAGTCAATACGTTTTTCCAGTTTTTTGTGGTAAAAGTAGGTACCTCGGTTTATATTCGGGTCGACTTATACTCGAGTATATGCGGTATGTTTACGATCACAATGACTTGTCCCGACGACAGTGTTCTGTGTCATATATGCCTACTCAATGGGGTCATCCGGAGACACTCCCAAATTCCCCAAGAGAGCAGGGGGTTTATGTATCAAGTAGTGAAAAGTGTGGAGGAGTGGTCCACAGCAACCAGTTTTTGTTTTTTTTTAAGTCGTTTATTAGATTTATAGAAATAAACACCACAACAGTAAAGCTGCCCATCCATTACACAATGCGGGGAGGACGGCACGATTACGATGCCGTCGTCTCCCGCGGGGTGAAGTTCATACACTGAACGTTCAGTGTATGCAGATCAACCATACCCGAACATGGCAACCTGACGGCGGTCGTTAGTTTGACCGTCATGTTCGGCGATGATTGATGTTAAAAACGACCAGCAGGAGCGCGCATTGCTGGTCGTGTTTAATATTTTACTGCCCGATTTGCGAGCGATTACCAAGCGATGGAGCAATAACGACCGTCGTTATCGCTCCATCGCTAGGTTTAATCGCCTAGTGGATGGGCAGCATTAGGCATCTCAATAGATATAAAATCTAGTGAAAGACATTAAGCCATATAGAAAATAAAAATAATACAGCTATAGAGAAACCATATAGCAAAATATTCAGCAAGTAAAAAAATCACATGAAATAAAAAAATAAACACAATAGGCGACATAATCAAGATTCCTCAACAATATAAAAGTTGAAAGGGACAGCATCATAAATATCAATGGAAATACTGAAAATATATTTGATAAAAAATAAAGTAAAACAGTAGGGTATTTAAGGAAAAAGGAAGAGGGAGAAGATGGGGAGGGAAAGGAGGGAGTATAAGCGAGCCGGGAGTTGGAGTATAAGGCTTTTTCCAATTACGTGCCAATTGAAATTTGGCTGCACAGGAGATGTGTAGGATCAATTTGTTAGTGTTTTTGGAAGCCTGGTCAACTGGGGCACAAAGTAATAAGTTGGTAGGGGAGAGAGAGGAAGGTAGGGTCACAACTGACGATATAAGTGAGCGGACTATGGGCCTGATTCAGAGCTGGACACTCTGACCAGAGCGCTCGCTCTGAATCAGGGCCCTCCTCCATGAAAATGGAGCGGCCTCCAGGCCGCTCGTATAGCTGTGGGTCACCACCCACAGCATATGCGAGCGGCCAAAAAGATGGTCGCGATGGTCTTGACCATCGCGACCATCAGACTTGCGACGGAGAGCCTGCGGTAGGGTCTCCCTGCCGCAAGCCCTGGGAACGCCTCCGTCAGGCCGCCACGCCCCCGGCACGCCCACCAAAGGGGGCGTGCTGTCAATCAACATCGACAGCACGCCCCCTTTGGTGCGAGACCCGGAGCGATGGAAAGCCCGTCGCTCCCCGGGTCTCGCGCATGCGCACGACGGAGCTCTCTCCGTCGTGCGAATGCGCAGTGGGAACATCGACCCGCTTGCGAGCGTACTGCCGCTCGCGAGTGGGTCTGAATGACCCCCTATGTTCCAAAATGGAATAATTTTTGGCAGGTCCACCAAGTATGAAAAAATGTGCCAGTTTGGCCACAATGTCTCCAACACAGGTCAGAAGTATTAGAAAACATTTGGTGAAGGCGTTCTGGAGCCAAATATCATCTAGTGAAAACTTTATATGAATTTTCTCAGATAGCCACACTGAGAGAACATTTAGAAATAGCGAGACGTATTGTTTCCCAAGTATGTCGCCTAATGGATGTCCCAAGTCTGCTTCTCATGCTAGTTCGTGTATAGATAGTGAGGAGGACTGCAATGTCTAAATAGAATGGTAAAAAAAGGATATAGTACCCCTATCAGCAGGTCGATATATGCAAAGTTTTTCTATGGGAGAAGTAGTTCGAGGAGGGAGAGCTGAAAACGATGAGGTGACAAAATGGCAAATTTGTAAATATTGATAGTAAGAGGAACCGGGGATGCCATGTTTCTCCTGGAAATCACCAAAATACTGTGGGGCGAATTGTCCAACAATGTGACGAAAACGTGTAATACCTTCCGCCGTCTAGATAGATGCCAAGGTAGGACGAGAGTCCTGATGGGAAAGAAGGATTGTACCATAAGGGGGTTTAAGGTGACGGATATGCGGAAAGAGCAAATTTTTGTTTAAGATTGTCCCAAACGTAGAGAGTGTCAAAGCTATTCGGAGTTGAGAGAACGGCCCCAGGTCTGTGCTTGCATGGTAGCCAAGGTAGAAAAGAAATTTAATCCACACCCACTAGAGCACTCTCAAGGTCAACCCAGCGTTTAGTTAAAATAGGAACGTGCGAAGCAACCATTTGATTCAAATGAGAGCTATTACAGTACCGTAGGAGCACTGGCAACCCCAATCCCCCATCAGACGTACGTCTAGCTAAAATATCTCTACGAATGCAGGATTTTTTTTTATAGTTCCAGATAAATTTACCGTACAAAGATTGGAGTTGATTAAGAACTCGGGTAGGCACCGCAACCGGAAGCGTCTGAAACAAATACAGCAATTTAGGGAGAACGTTCATCTTAAAAGCATTTATACGCCCAACCCATGAGATAAAATAGGCCTTCCATTGTAATAAATCATGTTCAATTTACTTAAACAAGGGAGGGTAATTAGCTTTATATAGATGGTCATATGTTTTGGTGATATAGACCCCAAGATATAGCAAGGAGTCCTTACTCCAATTGAATTCAAAATTAGTTTGCAACAGTTATTTCAGACTCCCTTATTATGAGCAATCATAATAAACTGTGATGCACATAATCCAATCATCACCGTGATGATTTTAAGAGGGTCTAGATGCAGGTGTATCAAGGAGATCATAAGTGTTTGTAAGGACAGAATGGTCTGACCACGAATTTAGTATAATAGATGAGTCTATTAAATGTCTGGAAGCTTGAGTACAACAAAGAAACAGCTCAATTCTAGAATATGTGTGATGGGGGAGGAAAACAAAGTGTAATCACGAGAGGATGGATTAAATGCACGCCAGGCGTCAAAGAGTCCTGAGTCTCGGATATGTTTATTAAGAGATTTAGTAAGCCGGTTTGTCTGGGGGCGATTTGGAGAATGTGAAGTCCCCATCCACTATGAGATATCCCACTCTCCGTTTATGTAAAGCTGAAAATAATGAGTTAAAGAACGGAGTCTGACCTGTGTTAGGAGCATAAGCATAAGCTATTGTAACATCCAAGTGCCCCAGTTTTCCAGTCAAAATAACGAATCTGCAATCAGAATCGGTGAAAACAGAGTGTTGAACAAAGGGAAGTTTGTTATTAATCAGTATTGCTACTCCATTATGTTTGCTTGGATTTAAGGAGTATAACACAGTGGAGAAGTACTTTGATTGGAGAGACGGATGGGAGGAGGCACGAAAATGGGTCTCTTGTAGTAGTACTATTTCGGCTTTAAGGCCACATATAGAGCGAAATAGTAATGAACGCTTTTGAGGGTTATTAAGACCCTTGACATTCTTGGAAACAATGGTGAAAGGCAACTTAATAAATTCAACAAATAGAATTAGAGTGGGATGAAAGGAAAGACCGTGAGATCCAACTCGCCTAAGGGGAAAGGGAGAGAAAGAAGAAAGACCAGGAAAGGAAGGGAGGAATAAAGGAATAGTCCGAGTGCAGATCCCCGAGTCCAGCGGAAGATAATGCACACAGAAATTAGGAGCGTAGAGTCCAAAGAGGTACTGTATAAGGGACTTAGGCCCTCATTCAGAGCCGTACGCTCTGAGCAGAGCGCACGCTCTGAATGAGGGCCGCCCTCCATAAAAATGGAGCGTCCTCCTGGACGCTCATATAGCTGTGGGTCACCACCCACAGCCTATACGAGCGTGCAGTTTGATGGCCGCGATGGTCGCGACCATCGAAACTGCGAGCCGGAGCCTGCGGTTGAGGTTTTCAACCGCAAGGCCCGGAGTGATTTTGGCTCTATCAGAGCCAAAATCACTCCCACTGACATCACTAGTGATGTCAGTGGGCCGGCTTCTGACGGTAGACGTTCCCTTGGGAACGCCCCCGTCAGGGAGGCACGCCCCCGGCCCGCCCACCAAAGGGGGCGTGCTGTCAATCAACATCGACAGCACGCCCCCTTTGATCAGACACAACGAGCGAAGGACTTTCCTTCGCTCGTCGCGTCTGGCGCATGCGCACGGAGCTCCCTCCGTCGTGCGCATGCTCAGTGCAGACCATCGACCCACTTGCGAGCGGACAGCCGCTTGCGAGTGGGTCTGAATCAGGGCCTTAATCTGTATAACCTCTAAGAAAAACTAAAACTATATATATATATATCAAAATAATCAGAACAAAACGGGTCTGAAACCCTCTGGGTGTGTTTAAGTGACAAAAACATACGGTGAGGCCAATATTGTTACGAAACACACATACTGGAAATAGAGTTTTCGCAGGTGAAGGCAGTGAGAACAGTAAACAACACTAAATATTGGCTACAAATGGTAGCCAGGGTAACCTTAAATAAGCCATGTGACAAAACCTGTGGATAAATAACAATCATAGGTGAGAGAGAGGAAATGACAAACAAAAAAACAGTATAATATATAAATTCCACAAAAAGTGATAACAATCAGCTTATGTAAAAAGGATATACATCTTCTTGAGCAATGATATCATAGAAGCAGGGCAAATACATTCGACACTAACAGACTGAAATGTACAGGAACCAGTAAAAGTAACAAAACCCATAGGACAGGTATGAGGTCTTCTTTAATGAAGAATGGGGAAGCTCAAAGGTTGTCCCTAGCGGAATGGGATGGGGGTCCAGATTCTTCTAGATGAGTCAATAGGTCTTTGCCCTCTCTAGGATCATGGATAATAATCGTTTTGCCATGAAGATCAACTATAAGTTTAAAGGAAAATCCCCAACGGTATCGAATTCCACGATCTCGTAGGGCCTCCGTCAAATCTCCAAGTTCTCTTCATTTAATAAGCGTGGTAGGTGCAAGGTACTGATAAAATTGAAGCTTGGCATTTTCGTAGAGAATATGAGGTTTGCCATGGGTCGGAAATAAAACAGATTCCCTGTCTTTAAAACGAAGAAATCTCATAATGACATCTCTGGGAGGATCGGCCTCCCGAGGTTTGGGATGGAGAGCCCGATGTGCCCGTTCCAGTGGCAGTTGATGAGAGCCCAGGTTAGGGAGAAGAAAAGAGAACAACCTGTGCAAATAGGGTTCTAAAGTATCCAAAGTAATTGATTCAGACACATTACAAATACAAAGATTATTTCTTCTCTCTCGGTTCTCAAGATCCTCATTCTTAATGCGGAGATCAGAGAGTTCTTAAGCGATATGGTCTAGATCTCTATGGTTCTCTGTCTGAGTCCTATGAAGAGTGTCCTGACAAGATTCCAGTTTAGATGTTCTAGAGGCCAGGGAAGAAATATCAGACTTGACAGACGAAATGGCCTTGTCAAGTTTGGTCTCCAAGGATTCTTTAAAGTCATTGATTAGTGATCGTAGGGCTAGTATATCTTCTTTGGTGGAAGGGGCAGGGGAGGGAGGGCAATCCTCATCGTAAGGTGGAAGTGATGGAGAATGAGGATTTTGTGATTGAGGCATTTTGTAGTTTCTTGAGAAATGTTGAGTAATGTCACCAGCCACTGATTTCTTGGCTCTTGTGTTGGATTTGTTCATGGCGGTAGAAATGAGTCACCAGTAGTGAAAGACAAACAAGACGTTAGAATAAGTTGAAGAGGCCAGTTAATAGACTCCCAGAGGACAAAAGGCCAGGTAATCAAGGAGGGCGTTAAGATACAACCAAATAGTTTTGAAGTAGCATTTATCAAGTACAGACTATAAAAGAATAGGTACAGTAGGAGCTGATTGGTTGCTATGGGCAACACCTCCACTGGTCCACTTTTCCACACTTTTCACTGCTTGATACATAAACCCCCAGGTGACTGAGCATCCTACATCCCACCCACTTCCTAGTGACATTGGCAGGATAGATGGCGTGATTCTCAGCAATTACCATGGTTGACTCTATGCGATGACCACCTGCATAGGTAATTTTGATCTGTGGAGTTTGTGTCTGGCAGACATTTTTATTCATGTTTGCCCTTTTTCTTTATGTAATAAAATGACTATGATCTCACAGCGCTTCCTACTTATCTCTGGTAATTATCGGGTCTATGTACTAAATTTTGGAGAGAGATATAGTGGATGGAGATAAAGTATTATCAGCTCCTGTCATTTTTCAAACAGCCTGTAAAGTGACAGCTAGGAGCTGATTGGTTGGTACTTTGGGGTCTATGTACTAACCATTGGAGAGAGAGAAGGTGGATAGAGATAAAGTACCAGCCAATCATTCAATTTGAAAAACTACAGTTAAAAGCTGATTGGTTGGTACTTTATCTGCATCCACTTTATCTCTTCTTAAAGGTGGGTACAAACCAGAAAGATAAATCTGCAGATCGACTCATACACACTGAACAACCATCACTGCGGCCCTCTGCAGCAAATGTACGGGCGGTCGGCAGATATATCTGCCATCGACTGTGCTGCACAGCTGACATGATATGTCTGAATGACGTTGTTCACAGACATATCATCTGTATACACTGGCCGACATGCACAAGATAAATCGACCATTCAATCGCCCCCTACTCAGGGACCCCCGATCTCTGTGAACATTCTCCCCATTCTGCGCACTTCACTAGGAAGTGGGCAGGAATGCGGGAGAAGTGCCTCCTCTACCGGGGGTGCGTGGGGTTACCTGCTCCAGCGACTTCTGGGAGAGTAGGCATGTACTGAGTAACACCATCTTCAGGTGGCACTACCCAATAGAAGCCTATGGGCTTCTTATCGGAATGCCACCTCTGGGAGGGATCCAATCAGATCCCTCCCATTTCCCTCTGCGGCACGCGTCCTTCTGCGCATGTGCAGCAGGACACCAGAGGGACTTCTGGTTGTGACCCTCGATCTGGGGTCATCGCAAATGACAGCTCTCATCAGGCGAGCTGTCCTTTGCGATGTACATCGCATTTTTAAGACGTAATCAACCGCGGTATGTACCTGAGGAGAGGCGGGATATACCAAATCGCAGTTGCGATGCTTAATACATCCCACCCTATGTGAGGTGTTTGCTGTATAATTCAGACACAAGTAGTGTATAAAATGCATAAAGCCGGCCCATGACTGTCTAAGCTGGTGGCTAGTACTTACAACTAGTGAACTCATTATGTAAATAAGAGTAAGGAAATGGATTCAGCATCATTCCTGCAGTCACGTGAGACAAGGCAGAAAGGAAAATGTAGGCTGATGTAATTTTCTTTTTGGTCCGATTTCATTCCGTGGCTTTTGAATGTAAAATACATTTTGCTAGTGTGTCTGAAAAAGGAGCCTATTGACAACAGGACTGCATGAAATATAGCAACCACAAGTGAGTAGGATGGCAGTTACCTGCAATTGCTAAACAGCATAGGAGCATAAAAAAATTAGCATAAAAAAAATCTCTTGAATACATATGATATGTTTGAATTTAAGATTTCAAAAAATGTCTTTACTGTGAGTATAACAAGTGCATATATCCAAACACCAAAACCGAGTTTTTAATAGTTACTAGTAACTGTACTTTTGTCATGTAATCCTAGGTCATTGAAGAAGTATGGTTTCTCCCTTGTACCCACCAATCCTGAGGTTAGCCATATTGGTGAAGTTTATGTATATTTTCCCTTACTGACGCTATGTTGGGCTACAGAACAAACGCCGATGGTATCCTCTGGCAATAAGACAATGTAAGTTGTGGCCAGAGTTCACAAGAATGGAGTACTTCCGTGACCATTACACAATACGGAGTAGATTCTGCAGAGCACTTCATGATGTAGAGTCATGCCAGTAGGACTAAGCCTAGAAATGGAGAGGGACCGATTAAAATAATCCACACGAATGCCAGGAATTGTGCCCATTATCAATCAATTAATTAATTTTTTGCTTTTGTTTAATCGTAACAAATGGCAATACTGTCCAACACAATGTAAATACACCAGGAGGTGTCTGGAGGAAATAGACACCTTCTTGCTGCATCTGAGAGTTCCGAGTGCAGTGTCCGTAGACACTGCCTCGGATCACCATCGCAACTAATGGTTGCCCCTTTGGCCAGGCTACCTAAGCTCCTTGAGAAAGCCGCCCTTCTGTGTGGAGAAACTCAGAGGATACGGGGTCCTGACGCAGCTGCCTAGCCACTATCACATTATCATTACCATCGCCTGTCCCGCTATTGTGCCTACCTCCCTTCAAGACGCTGACGTAGGTCCGAACCTGGCTACGGATTAATCATCTTCCACGGGAGGACCTTTGACCATACAGGCCCTCTCAACACACCTCACCCAGCAGCAGCGGGTGTACTGACACATCGATCCTAGCTGCATTGCTGGTCTCGGCAGGTTGTTTATGGATTGAACATTTCCATCATGGGACATTTTATCTGACTTCTGTTGTGGCGAAATACGATTATCCTTACAATTGTGGGCTGTAGGTTGACTGCCTAAGTGTTATTGGGTGATCTCCATCTATACTTCGTCAGAATTAGTGTTTGGTTTTGTCTTGGATTCGTCAGTGACCAAGGTTTTGTTACAGCTGGGTGAAGCTTGCAGCACAGAGACATGTTGTAGACTATAAAAGTGGATTGTCCATGCTGGAAACAGGAACAAAAGATACTGTAGTCTTGCAAAGTGGCTTGTAGATCCTCACAGGTATTGCAGATGACAGTGAATGCAGAGTAACTTGTAGTTTTACACAGGTATTGCAGAGTAGCTTGTAATTTACACAGGTATTGCAGAGTAGCTTGTAATTTACACAGGTATTGCAGAGTAGCTTGTAATTTACACAGGTATTGCAGAGTAGCTTGTAATTTACACAGGTATTGCAGAGTAGCTTGTAATTTACACAGGTATTGCAGAGTAGCTTGTAATTTATTCAGGTATTGCAGGTGACAGTAAATGCAGAGATGGAGCGTACACACGGTCAGATTTGTCAGACTTGTCAGATTTGTCAGATGAACGACTGAACGATTAAACGATTTGAACGATTTGGACAAAGTTTTGAACGATTTGAACGATTTGAACGATTGAACGATTTTTGACTGCATTAAAATGAATGGAATCGTCCAAGTCTGACTGCAAACCCATCAGATGTCAGATATCGTTATCTGACAAACGGGAACGCGCATCGTTGATCGTCCATCGTTCAGGCATGTCAGATATGAACGATTTTCCTTCAGATATGAACGACTGAACGATTTTTAAATCGTTATCGTCCATATCTGAAGAAAAAATCTGATCGTGTGTATGCACCTTAACTTGTAGTTTTACACAGGTACTGCAGATGACCAGACAGACAGCAATGGAGGTTTTCTAGCAGCAGGTGAGAATAGTGGAAGCAAATGAAGCTTATCAGGCACACAGGCTTTTGCAGGGAACAGCTCAGCTTGCTAAACAGAGTCACATTAGCAGGATGGTACTGTGGAGCCAAAGTACTGAGATGTGTAATCCAAGTAGACTACAGGAATCACAGAAGTTGAACTGGCACTGATGGAATGTCCTGGAAAGAGTTATAGGACAGCTTGGATGAGTATTGGCTGCAACAGTCATGTGCAGCCAAAATGATCCCGGACTGGCTGACTTGTAATCACATGATAAAACACAAGATGGCGGCGCCCATGTCCCAAGGATGCTGGCTACAATGTTGAGAATTTCTGGAAAACCTTACCTGCAGGAACAGGTGGGTGAAGAATCGCTAGAAAGCGGCAGCGTTTTGTACAAACACAAGGTTTCTGGAGCTGATTTGTGACACATTTCTATAGAACATACCATAGTTCTCAAGATTATTAGATTGTGTCATATTGTTAAAACATATTGATAAAATCTGACAATTGTCACAAGTATCTTTTATTTCTGCTTACTCCCAGGAGCTATTATTATTAGGGGTGAGCGGGTTCGGATTTCTGAAATCCGAACCCCCCCGAGCCCCCCCGATCCGAGTCCGATCCGAGTCAGGCTCGACTTTTCCCGCCTGACTCGGATCTGAAATCGAGGCAAAACGTCATCATCCCGCCTTCCGAGTCTCGCGGGTTTTGGATCCTATATAAGGTACCCGCGTCGGCGCCATTTTCTCACTCGGCTGTGGACAGTGAAGAGGGAGGGTGGGAGTTAGGGCTGTGTAGTGTAGTGTAGTGTAGTGTAGTGCTGCTGTTGTCCACTACTTCAAAGTCCATAGGGGCTGGCTGTGTTGTGCTGTGCTGCTGTTGTTAATAGGGGCTGTGTCCACTACTTCAAAGTCCATAGGGGCTGGCTGGACTGTGTTGTGCAGTCAGTTCTCCATAGGGGCTGTGTCCACTCCAAAGTCCTGTGCAGTGTCCCAGTCCTAAAGGAGTGCTGTAGTGTTGTCCAGGGGGTGCTCTGTCCATCAGGGGTGCTCCCCCCAAGTGCTAAAAAAATAATATATTTTCTGTGTTTGTGAATTGTGTGCGCAGTAGCCGCACGTGCATCAACAAAGTAGTGCCAAGTGTGCGCCTGTGTCATAAGTAAAGGGCCGGCTGGCTTGACCGTTAAAGGGTGCTGTAACCCCCGAAAGTACACTCCAGTCCAAACCAAAAAAAAATTATTTTCTGTGTTTGTGAATTGTGTGCGCAGTAGCCGCACGTGCATCAACAAAGTAGTGCCAAGCGTGCGCCTGTGTCATAAGTAAAGGGCCGGCTGGCTTGACCGTTAAGGGTGCTGTAACCCCCGAAAGTACACTCCAGTCCAAACCAAAAAAAAAATTATTTTCTGTGTTTGTGAATTGTGTGCGCAGTAGCCGCACGTGCATCAACAAAGTAGTGCCAAGCGTGCACCTGTGTCATAAGTAAAGGGCCGGCTGGCTTGACCGTTAAGGGTGCTGTAACCCCCGAAAGTACACTCCAGTCCAAACCAAAAAAAAAATTATTTTCTGTGTTTGTGAATTGTGTGCGCAGTAGCCGCACGTGCATCAACAAAGTAGTGCCAAGCGTGCGCCTGTGTCATAAGTAAAGGGCCGGCTGGCTTGACCGTTAAAGGGTGCTGTAACCCCCAAAGTACACTCCAGTCCAAACCAAAAAAAAATTATTTTCTGTGTTTGTGAATTGTGTGCGCAGTAGCCGCACGTGCATCAACAAAGTAGTGCCAAGCGTGCGCCTGTGTCATAAGTAAAGGGCCGGCTGGCTTGACCGTTAAAGGGTGCTGTAACCCCCGAAAGTACACTCCAGTCCAAACCAAAAAAAAATTATTTTCTGTGTTTGTGAATTGTGTGCGCAGTAGCCGCACGTGCATCAACAAAGTAGTGCCAAGCGTGCGCCTGTGTCATAAGTAAAGGGCCGGCTGGCTTGACCGTTAAAGGGTGCTGTAACCCCCGAAAGTACACTCCAGTCCAAACCAAAAAAAAATTATTTTCTGTGTTTGTGAATTGTGTGCGCAGTAGCCGCACGTGCATCAACAAAGTAGTGCCAAGCGTGCGCCTGTGTCATAAGTAAAGGGCCGGCTGGCTTGACCGTTAAAGGGTGCTGTAACCCCCGAAAGTACACTCCAGTCCAAACCAAAAAAAAATTATTTTCTGTGTTTGTGAATTGTGTGCGCAGTAGCCGCACGTGCATCAGCAAAGTAGTGCCAAGCGTGCGCCTGTGTCATAAGTAAAGGGCCGGCTGGCTTGACCGTTAAAGGGTGCTGTAACCCCCGAAAGTACACTCCAGTCCAAACCAAAAAAAAATTATTTTCTGTGTTTGTGAATTGTGTGCGCAGTAGCCGCACGTGCATCAACAAAGTAGTGCCAAGCGTGCGCCTGTGTCATAAGTAAAGGGCCGGCTGGCTTGACCGTTAAGGGTGCTGTAACCCCCGAAAGTACACTCCAGTCCAAACCAAAAAAAAAATTATTTTCTGTGTTTGTGAATTGTGTGCGCAGTAGCCGCACGTGCATCAACAAAGTAGTGCCAAGCGTGCACCTGTGTCATAAGTAAAGGGCCGGCTGGCTTGACCGTTAAGGGTGCTGTAACCCCCGAAAGTACACTCCAGTCCAAACCAAAAAAAAAATTATTTTCTGTGTTTGTGAATTGTGTGCGCAGTAGCCGCACGTGCATCAACAAAGTAGTGCCAAGCGTGCGCCTGTGTCATAAGTAAAGGGCCGGCTGGCTTGACCGTTAAAGGGTGCTGTAACCCCCAAAGTACACTCCAGTCCAAACCAAAAAAAAATTATTTTCTGTGTTTGTGAATTGTGTGCGCAGTAGCCGCACGTGCATCAACAAAGTAGTGCCAAGCGTGCGCCTGTGTCATAAGTAAAGGGCCGGCTGGCTTGACCGTTAAAGGGTGCTGTAACCCCCGAAAGTACACTCCAGTCCAAACCAAAAAAAAATTATTTTCTGTGTTTGTGAATTGTGTGCGCAGTAGCCGCACGTGCATCAACAAAGTAGTGCCAAGCGTGCGCCTGTGTCATAAGTAAAGGGCCGGCTGGCTTGACCGTTAAAGGGTGCTGTAACCCCCGAAAGTACACTCCAGTCCAAACCAAAAAAAAATTATTTTCTGTGTTTGTGAATTGTGTGCGCAGTAGCCGCACGTGCATCAACAAAGTAGTGCCAAGCGTGCGCCTGTGTCATAAGTAAAGGGCTGGCTGGCTTGACCGTTAAAGGGTGCTGTAACCCCCGAAAGTACACTCCAGTCCAAACCAAAAAAAAATTATTTTCTGTGTTTGTGAATTGTGTGCGCAGTAGCCGCACGTGCATCAGCAAAGTAGTGCCAAGCGTGCGCCTGTGTCATAAGTAAAGGGCCGGCTGGCTTGACCGTTAAAGGGTGCTGTAACCCACAAAGTACACTCCAGTCCAAACCCAAAAAAAAATTATTTTCTGTGTTTAGCCGCACGTATATATCAAATCGATATAACATAAATGGAGGACCAAACTTTCTCCGATAAAAATAAAATAGAGAAAGATCAAGAACCACTTCCTCCTAGTGCTGAAGCTGCTGCCACTAGTCATGACATAGACGATAACATGCCATCAACGTCGTCTGCCAAGGCCGATGCCCAATGTCATAGTAGAGGGCACATACAATCCCAAATGGCAAAGTTCAGGAAAATGACCTTGAAAAAGACATTTAAATCAGCTGAAGAGAAACGTAAACTTGCCAATATGCCATTTACGACACGGAGTGGCAAGGAACGGCTAAGGTCGATCCCTAGTATGTTCATGACTAGTGGTTCAGCTTCACATGACGATGGAAGCACTCCTCCCACTAAAAAAATCAAAAGAGTTAAGCTGGCAAAAGCACAGCGAAGAACTGTGCTTTCTAAGAAGATATCACAAATCCCCAAGGAGAGTCCAAGTGTGGTGGTGGTTGCGATGCCTGACCTTCCCAGCACTGGACGGGAAGAGGTGGCTCTTTCCACCATTTGCACGCCTCCTGCAAGTGCTGAAAGGAGCACCCACAGTCCACTTGCTGATATGCAAATTGAAGATGTCACTGTTGAAGTACAACAGGATGAGGATACTGGTGTAGCTGGCGCTGAGGAGGAAGTTGGCGAGGAGGATTCTGATGGTGATGTGGTTTGTTTAAATCAGGCTCCGGGGGAGACAGTTGTTGTCCGTGGGATGAAAAAGCCCATCACGGTCATGCCTGGGCAGAAGACCAAACATTCCACCTCTTTGGTCTGGCAATATTTCTATCCAAATCCGGACAACAACTGTCTTGCCATATGTACCATATGTAAAGGTGAAATAAGTAGGGGTAGGGACGTCAACCACCTAGGAACATCCTCCCTTATACGGCACCTGCAGCGCGTTCATAAAAAGTTACTGTCAAGTTCAGAAACTTTGGCTAAGACCGTAAGCAGTCCAGGGACACCTAAATCCCGTTGTCCTGTTGTATCCAAGCGCCTGCAAACCACACCGTCAACTCCCTCCTCGTCAATTTCCTCCTTAGTTAGGATTGGAAGTAGTCCTGCAGGCCATATCACTGGCATGACTGACTCTCCTATCCGGGATTCCTCCGGAGGATCCTGCATTGCTACGCCTACTGCTGCCGCTGCTGCTGTTGCTGCTGCTGCTGGGAGTCGTTCATCATCCCAGAGAGGAAGTAGGAACACCACTACTTTTACTAAACAATTGACCCTCCAACAGTCCTTAGCGAGGAGGATGAAGTACGACAGCAGTCATCCTGAAGCAAAACGTATAACTGAGGCCTTGACTGCTATGTTGGTGTTAGACGTGCGTCCGGTATCCGCCATTAGTGCAGTGGGATTTAGACAATTGATGGAGGTAGTGTGTCCCCGGTTCCAAATCCCGTCTAGATTCCACTTCACTAGGCAGGCGATACCGAGACTGTACAGAAACGTCAGAAAAAGTGTCCTCAGTGTCCTGAAAAATGCCGTTGTACACAATGTCCACTTAACCACGGACATGTGGACAAGTGGAACAGGGCAGACTAAGGACTATATGACTGTGACAGCCCACTGGGTAGATGTATCACCTTACGCAGCAACAGCAGCAGCGTCACCAGTAGCAGCATCTCAGAAACGCCAGCTCGTTACAAGGCAGGCTACGCTGTGTATCACCGGTTTCAGTAAGAGGCACACCGCCGACAACCTCTTAGAGAAACTGAGGGAAATCATCGCCCAGTGGCTTACCCCACTTAGACTCTCCTGGGGATTTGTGATATCTGACAACGCCACCAATATTGTGCGGGCATTACATCTGGGCAAATTCCAGCACGTCCCATGTTTTGCTCACACAATAAACTTGGTGGTGCAGAATTTTCTGAAAAGCGACAGGGGCGTGCAGGAGACGCTTTGGGTGGCCCGAAAAATTTCTGGCCACTTTCGCCATTCAGCGACTGCGTGCCGAAGACTGGAGCGCCAGCAAACACTCTTGAACCTGCCCCGCCATCACCTGAAGCAAGAGGTTGTGACGCGGTGGAACTCAACCCTCTATATGCTTCAGAGGATGGAGGAGCAGCAAAAGGCCATACAAGCCTATACATCCACCTATGACATAGGCAAAGGAGGGGGTATGCACCTGACTCAAGCGCAGTGGAGAATGATTTCCGTGTTGTGCAAGGTTCTTCAGCCCTTCGAACTTGCCACACGTGAAGTCAGTTCAGACACTGCCAGCTTGAGTCAGGTCATTCCCCTCATCAGGCTTTTGCAGAAGCAGCTGGAGAAAGTGAAGGAGGAGCTAAGACGGAGCGATTCCGCTCGGCATGTGGGACTTGTGGATGAAGCCCTTCATTCGCTTTGCCAGGATTCCAGGGTGGTCAATCTGTTGAAATCAGACCACTACATTTTGGCCACCGTGCTCGATCCTAGGTTTAAAGCCTATGTGGTGTCTCTCTTTCCGGCCGACACAAGCCTGCAGAGGTGCAAAGACCTGCTGGTGAACACACTGTCAGCTGAAGCGGAACGTGACACGTCAACGGCTCCTTCTTCATTTTCTCCTGCAACTGGGGCTGCCAGGAAAAAACTTAGGTATCCTAAGCAACCCGCTGGCGGTGATGCAGGGCAGGCAGGACCAAGTTTGGACATCTGGTCCGGACTGAAGGACCTGGCAACAATTTCTGACATGTCTACTGTCACTGCATATGATACTGTCACCATTGACAGAATGGTGGAGGATTACATCGGTGACAGCATCCAAGTAGGCATGTCAGACAGTCCATACCTGTACTGGCAGGAAAAAGAGGCAATTTGGAGGCCCCTGTACAAACTGGCTCTATTTTACCTGAGTTGCCCCCCCTCCAGTGTGTACTCCGAAAGAGTGTTTAGTGCAGCCGGGAACCTTGTCAGCGAAAGGCGTAGGAGGTTGCTTCCACAGAATGTGGAGAAGATGATGTTCATCAAAATGAATTATCAGCTCTTCCAGGGAGACCAGCCTCCAGAAGGTACAGAGGGACCTGTGGTGGTGGATTCAAGTGGGGACGAGTTAATACTTTGTGAGGATGAGGATGTACACACTGAAGAGGGTGAGGAATCGGTGGATGAGGAGGATGAGGATGACATCTTGCCTCCGTAGAGCCAGTTTGTGCAGGGACACATTAATTGCCAGCTTGTTTTGTGGGGGCCCAAACGAACCAATCATTTCAGCCACAGTTGTGTGGCAGACCCTGGCGCTGAAATGATTGATTTGTTAAAGTGTGCATGTCCTGTTTATACAACATAAGGGTGGGTGGGAGGGCCCAAGGACAATTCCATCTTGCACCTCTTTTTTTCTTTGCATTATGTACAGTTTGGGGCCTAGTTTTTCTAACTGCCATCCTGCCTGCCACTGCAGTGTCACTCCTAGATGGGTCACGTGTTTGTGCCGCCCACTCGTGTCGCTTAGCATAGTCATCCAGCTACCTCGGTGCAACCTTTTGGACATAAAAACACTATTGTGAGGTGTGAGGTGTTCAGAATAGACTGGAAATGAGTGGAAATTAAGGTTATTGAGGTTAATAATAGCATAGGAGCAGAAAAACCTACAAATTCTGTGATTTTAGCTGTTTTTATGCTTTTTTTCAAGAAAATACAGATCCAAAACACAAAACCCAGAACCCAAAACACGGAAGGGTGGTTTTGGCAAAACCAATCCAGATCCAAAACACGAAGAAAGATCCAGATCCAAAACCAAAACACAAAACACGAAAAGTGGCCGGTGCACACCCCTAATTATTATGTGTATGTAATATTTTTTATTAAATTATTTATGCACTTGCATTTATGACATGTATTATTATAATTAGCGCCACCCAGCTTTTCTTTTTTACGATTGATCCTTGTTAGAGAGACGGCAATACTCTCTCCCTGTGAGCAGCTCTTGTTTACACTGATCAGAAAGTAAGTGCCGGTTGGAGCCACACAAACTTGTTCTTTTCTTTTTAACTACGTAAGCTAAAGCTTGCCTCAGCCTGGCCGATGCTTGGTCACTTACGAGGCCAGGAAAAATGCATCCGCCGACACAGACCCTGACCTCATCCCTCCCGGAAATCAGGGGGCCTGGAATGTCCCCGCTTACCCCCCCCAAAAACAGCAGCATGGATGAGGCTGGGAGACACTGCGAACGGACTCGCAGATGTAGGGCTGCACATGCGCAGGACACATCCTGGGCATGTAAAGTCCTCCAACAATCGGAGATGTGCACTAACCATCAGGTTAGCATACAGTGCATCTCTGAATCAGACCCCAAGTCTTTTGGAGCACAGTACTCAACTACTGTAGATAATAATGCAACATTCATTTTGTTAGATTTGCCTGTTTTATCAACATATACCATATTTGAAGGACCACTAAACATAATATATTAGTGTTTCAAATTATGTGCTTGATTCTATGTTGTTAAAGACTGTTCTAATTACAAAGAAAAACCAGTTACATATATTTCACTATCTGTAGAGAGGGCAATAAGATTACAGGTTCTTTATTGCCTAACCTACGAAGACACCAGGGACCTTATCACTGGGTGGTATGAGTGAAGAGGGACAATGACAATTAATGCTAAACAGACACAGCATACACATTACGGCCACAGTGTGAGACAATAAACAAAATCATCTCAGTCTCCGCAGAAGGAAAAAGCATGCTGGCAACTTATTTTTATTTTAGATAAATGCATCTAATCATAGGACCAAATAAACAGATTATTTATAAACCGAGCGGAATATGTCATTTCTTTTCACATCTACACACAGTTAAGCAAGTTTGATGAGGCAAAGAACAGGCATATATATTGCCCTTCAAACTCCGTCATTACAATTCCATTTGTAAAAAGTCCCAAGTATAAAGTGACAATAGTTATTATTCAGTTATAGCTGCTGGCAATGGCTTCCCGGGCTAAGCTGTGAGTGAATGTGGGACTGAGTAACCAGAAGGCATGTTACATTTTTATTTGTAAAATGAAAACACAGAATAGAAAATATTTTACACTGAAAAAAAAGTGAAGCTAATAAAACACATCTAATATTGAATCACACGAAGAAAAAAAAAAAATTGCAGGGACAGACCCAGTGATGGGATAAGCAAGAACGTGATTTGCAGCATTTTTAATAAAATTGTTAAGTATATTCAGAAAAATATGTAAAAAATAAATGCAACCAAAGCTAAAAAAAAAACAAACAAAACCAAAACATGTTTGATAAAGGTCTTTAAAAAAAAAAAAAAAAGGAAAATACAAATTTACACTGTACCCTAATCCAAGTCTAGTGGTGTAACACTACTGCATCTCCTAATAATGTGGGACACTATAAAGCTAACTGCAGTGTTGTTGATGTCCATTACTACTGCACTGGACCAGAGATGGATCTACTGTGAAACTAATGATGCTTAAGCTTCAGGGCCTCTAACCCAGAAGGGGCCCTGAAACAATTTTTTTAATGAGAGAATTTTTCAACTAAATCAGTGGAGTTTTTATGTGTGTGTTATTAAAATAAAGTTATTTTAGTGATAGAATCATAAGCCAATGGGTTGAAGTACTTAATATTGAACTTCGATTATGCTCTTCAGCAGTGCATTTAGGGGGGTTTCTGAGTAACCAGAACCCCCCCCCTGATCAGTATTAGCTGGCAGACACTTTATCTACAGCTCTGACCAGATGGCTCCTGAGCCGGCCGGGCACAGCATAGAGAGCTACTGTCAGTGTCACTGCTGAGTGCAGTACTGCCAGTTGCCACTAGATGCGCCCATCTCCATTTGTGCTGTCCCATCTGCCAGATGTCGGCCCTGCAGAACTGATCACAAACTGAAAGCTGAACTGACTGAGGGATGGCATGCAGCTCAGAGGTTGAAGGATGCAGTGTAGGGGAGACGGAGCTCAGGTGGATTCCAGAGATCTCACTCAGGGGGATCAAGAGCTGGGAACCTACAGAGGAAGTGAGTAAGTTTTGGTTTTGTATGTGATCTATCTACAGTCTCTCTCTCTCTCTCTGGGGGTTTCTACATCTATCTATCTATCTATCTACGGTCTCTCTCTGGGGGGTTTCTACATCTATTGATCATTTATCTACAGTCTCTCTATGGGGGATTTTTGCATCTATCTATCTATCTATCTATCTATCTATCTATCTATCTATCTATCTATCTATCTATCTATCTACAGTCTCTCACTCTTTGGGGGTTTCTACATCTATCTATAGTTTCTCACTCTCTGGGGGGGGCTCTACATCTATCTACAGTGTCTCAATCTCTGGGGGATTTCTACATCTATATATCTACAGTCTCTCACTCTCTGGTAGGTTTATACATCTATCTATCTATGGTCTTTCACTCTCTGGGGGGGGGTTCTACATCCATCTATCTACAGTGTCTCTCTCTGGGGGAGTTCTACATCTATCTACAGTCTTTCACTCTCTGGGGGGGCTCTACATCTATCTACAGTGTCTCAATCTCTGGGGGATTTCTCCATCTATATATCTACAGTCTCTCACTCTCTGGGAGGTGTATACATCTATCTATCTATCTATAGTCTTTCACTCTCTGGGGGGGGGGGTTCTACATCCATCTATCTACAGTGTCTCACTCTCTGGGGGAGTTCTACATCTATCTACAGTGTCACACTCTCTGGGGGGTTTCTAAAACTATCAATCTACAGTGTCTAACTCTATGTGGTTTTTATCTATCTACAGTCTCTCACTCTCTGGGGGTTTTGTACATCTCTGCCATTTGGGCCTCAAGTTCCTTGCAAAGGCAGCTAGGCCTTTTGGACCTTGTTGGATGTTGCAAAGGGGCCCCCATAACAGATCAAACTTCAGGGCCCCAAAATTCAAAATCTGTCACTGCCCTGGACTATGAGGCCCAAGCTGTTACAATCAATGTATGTTGATCTCCTCCCTAACCCTGGTACTTTACGCTTTGCTGAGAACTACTGGAAGAAGTTGTGCTCTCATGCCGAATTCCTCTACACCTAGTTTATTCTCCCACAATATATCTCTGTTCTTAATAGCTAAACGGTCTTACTTCAAGGCCCTTATTTTTCTCTAACCATTGTCTCTTGTTTGCTATATTTAATTCCCTCCTCTACCCCTTCCCCTCAGTGTGCTTGACTTTCCTAATCACTTTTCCTCCAGAATAGAGTCAATTTGCCATGAAATCTCATCCTGGGGGAGATTTTTCAAAGCTTGGAGAGAGATAGAGGGGAGATGTATGAAGATGTTCTTAAATGTTCTGTAACTGCACGGCCCTGCTTCACCCATTATTGAGGTGAAGCAGTTCCAATTAGCGATGGCATGTACTGGATTAAAAAAACTTCTTCCGTAGAGGCAGAGTGTTAACTCACCTCTCCTGTGAATCATACTCTCTCTCTCGGCATCTGACTGGTGCTTGCAGTGAATCTGCGCATGCACCATTCAGAAATCCTTAGCTGTACCCGTGGCATTGAAGAAAAAAAGAAAAACTTTCTTGTTTTTTGTAAGCACAGTCCCTGGCTGTTGGACCATGCAGTGCTGTGGTGCAGAAACGATATCTGCAGCTGTCGAAATCGACAGCTGCAGTTGTCGGAGCGGTTAGTGCCACTGATCGTTCATAACTTGCCACACCACTTTGGCGCCCTGTCTAGGCTTAGCAGCGCTGATAATGACAGCGACCCATTCTGATCACTTCACTGATTCTTACATACTGGGAATCTGTCACTGCAGCACTTAACATGCGCAGTTACCAATTTTGCAGCTATCACACCTTAATACATCTCCCCCAAAATACCAACCAATCAGCTCCTAACTGTCATTTTTTAAACAGTTGTAAAATAACAGTTAAAAGCTGATTGGTTGGTACTTTCTCCACTTTATCTCTCTCCAAGCTTTGATAAGTACCCCTCGCTCCTTCAGGCTCCACTTCCCACAGGAAAATAGTCATTATTATAAAATGTCCCTGTGAAAGATAGCTATTGAAAACACATCTAACTGTTTGAATCAAGCAGGTGGTATTACATGAGTAAGCTGCAATAATGGGCTGTTGGGGTCTCTGAGACCCACCTTATCATAATGCCACACAAACGGAGTTAAACTTTATTTTTTTTGTTCGCTATGATGACAAAATAGTTTATATTTTTTTGTAATATATAACCCATAATAAGGAATATGCAAGTAACCTGTTCCATTTGCCAGACGTCCAGTAGATCCAGCATGTGATTGTTTAGTAGATGAGACTTCATAGTAGTGATTCTCACTGTAGCGCTGTATACAAGAATATCTACACACAATAACAACAATACTGATAGCTTAAGGCTAGTAGGGTTGCCTGAACTTGTAATTGGACAACATTTGGAAGGTGATGTGTTTCCTAAGCCCGCTGTAGAATTTACCACAAAGTTCAGTTACAGACTATTAAATGAAGATCAGGCCATAATAGGAAGTGCTGAATGTAAGGCCTTCAGAACACCTATTAATCTGATTGATAGAACTACATATTATACCAATGATGTTAATACAGTGCAGTCATGTTAAATTTTTGTTGCCTGAGGCACTAGGCCAATCCACAACATTCTGTGCATATACTCTATATAACAAGAATGACGATTTATCTCCCTGGGAATAAAAGTGTCACGATGAGAAACCACATCTGAACATGTATATCAAAGTTACTAGTCGGAAATCTCAGTGATAGAGTTTGGTGAACTTTATTACTGTAGTATTTCCCTTTAGCAAAACTGTCATCCTAATTTTTATTCAAGTAGAATTGCCAGCGGGTTTCATACAGTATGCCGATCAGAGAGAAATGCTCTCCCTTCCGATTTTACCTTCCACATACAATAGAGAACGAAGGAGGATGGAAGATTTTTTCTCCTAATTAGCTGCTAATGGAAGAAATAGTTTATATCATGTATACTTAAGGGGTTGCTTATCATACACAGGTCATTATGGCTATGACACGTTTTCACCAGTGATAAACATCAAGGGGTCACTGTCTGCATAAGATTTGCCAGGGATAAATTTTTCAAGCAAAAACATGGGAAAGCCTATTTATCAAGCATCTGGGTTTTTATATGCACTGTGGATGGATAAACAATCTACCCAGGACATAATTTTATTACCATTTATTAATATTGTGGCACCAATTGCCCGTAAACATCATACAGGGGAAAATCACAAAAATACACTTAATCAATACAATATGACAAGGTTCAAACAAACAGCACAAGAGCAATATGAAATAGTAAGACAGCTGAGTGACTGTTACTAATGCTGGCCATACACGCTACAATTATCGGGGTGATCCGCCTGATATCGGCGGATCGCCCCGATAATTGTAGAGTGTGGGGGGGCGACTGAGGGTTAAATATAGCTCGGTCGGGCATGCCAGATTGTCCAGCATGCCTGTCCGATGCGATATTTCCTGGTAAACTGTCGGTCGCATCGGGCAGTGTATGCCCAGCTGCGGCCGACGGACAGACATTTCCTGTGTTCCTTCCTACGGAAGGAACAGGGAAATGTCTCCTCCCCCAGGGGCGGAGCGCGGATGTCGGGCTATACACTGTGAGATTTCTCTCATAGTGTATGCCGGCGAAATCTGTGGCTGGCAGGCTGCCAGATAAAATGTCTGTCGGTCTGACAGACATTTTATCTGGCCGTGTATGCCCAGCATAAGCGTAGCACTCAATGACAGAGCGCCCTGGGAATGGCGACAGAAAGGATCAAAGTTGCTAATAGTTAATGGGAGTGCACTGGAGCCCAAGTAAGTGTAGCGTAAGAACTATGAGGGTGGAGGGCCCTGCTCATAGAGCTTATACTCTAGGTCATAAATCCGCATAAGCCTTTGGACTGGACCTATATGTCGAAGCCGATGGATCGTCAATCTCAACACCATTAACCCTAAGGGACTCAATGAGAAGACTCAAAGGAGTGTTTTTAAATGAAGTTTATTCCAAGGGACCTATTGAAGGGACTTATTTCATCTTCCATTTCATATGTTTTTTTCTTTTTAATTCTTTTTGTCATATATTCAGTACACGTCAACACTTTTTTTTACACATTATCATGATTTCATATACACATATTCTCACTTCACTTGTCTCACACAGTCATTCTTCATTTATCACTTTTATTGTCCTTGTCTTTTTCTTTCTCAGGTTCACTTTTACATTCTCACTTTTTTCACCATCACTGTCTACATTTTTACTCATACGTCAACATCACTATTTCACTTTGTTATACATTGCACTAGTCAGCCATTTGTCCCTATCTTAAGTAGGATGAGTTCTACCACACGATACCATTCTTCCGCCTTTTTTACATTTTTATGTTATATTTTCTCCATCTCATCAGCCAGCCTCTTCCTTTAGCTGCCGCCTCATTGGTGTGACAACTTGTCTCTCTGTATAGGTACAATTATAATATGACTCTCGGTAGTTTATACTTCCATATGTTTTCTTTTCTCTATGGTTCTCTGCTTTGTCTGTCACTCTGTTCTATTAGACACATAGAGGGCAACAGTTTTCCATTACATGAGCCCCATCCAGGCTGTTGGTCTGAAACATATTGTTATTATAGATATAATTTCTTTTTAGTGTTTCCAATTTCTGCTCCATGTCACATGGGTGAGACGTTTTCATTTCTGCACACCTTTTTATCCTCCAGGGCTTCCATACTCAGTCCGCATTGGGCAACGGAACGCAGACGGCGCCTTGACATCACTTTCGGTGTTCACAGGGGTATTCGGGGCTTCCGGATTCCTGTTGCGGCCCTTTCAGGGCGGACCTACACTTGGTATATAAGGTTAGTCTTTTCACTACATGGGTTACTTACCTTGACAAAGGGACGTTGTGGTCCTGAAACGTTGGTGCCTCATGAAGTTTTGTTGAAATACACTTCTTTTGAATAATTACTGAAGTCTCCGAGTGCCGCCGATTTTGTTGCTATATATATATATATATATATATATATATATAAAAAAAATGTTGGGGCTGAATGCACTGAATCGTTTCATACATAGGTCCATATTCAATTAGAGGTGAAAAGGTGCAATCGGCGAAAAGATCGCGGTTTTCGCCTGTTTCTGAAGTATCGCCCTATTCAATTCCAGGACGTTTTCGCCTTGGTGAAAACTCCATAGACAAAAGCAGGTGAAAAAGTTTCTCCACCCAAAAGGCAGTTGAAAAGAAGTGCAAAATCCATATTATGGGGTAAAAATGTGGGGACTTGGTTCAGAACCCTTTGGACCACCCCCTAATGACTAATTAGACAAAAAAAATCTTAATTCACCCCAGAAAAGACATGTAATTTCTGGGGCAAAAATGTCAAAAGTGTTGGAAAATGGGTCAGGTATTTGGGGGGCTGTATGGATGGGCCAGGTGTTTTTAGGATTGCAGGTGGCTGCAGCAGGTATATTTTAAAAAAAATGTTTAATCTGCACTTTACAGATACAAAATATACTATTACCCATTTTAATGTACTCCCAATTTAACTACAGCTATTTTTTTACCCAAAAGAAATAGCTCTCTATCATTTTTCCACACTTATGCAAATATGAATAGAGCAGCCCTTTGGCTCAATTTAAGTACCCTAATTACTTTTGTTAGGGTTATTAATACACTTCTATATTGAGTCTCCTTGTCAGTTATGCTTTTTAAGGGGTACAGACTGATTTCCCCAAAATAAGCTGTCCTTTTCGCTAGTTTCGCCATTCGCACATGAGTTTTTGACTGTATTGCAATTGAATAGGATGAAAAGCGGGGACGCGCATTGTGAAAGTACGCAAAAATTTTGCTTCAAAAGAGGCAACAACATTGCACTTTTCACCGATCTCGACTTTTCGCGACTAATTGACACCGGCCCATAGTTGTAACATGACTGCACTGTATTAACATCTTTGGTATAATGGGCCGTATTCAATTAGGCTGCGAAAAAGTCAGTTATCAGCGATAATTTATCGCCGATGACGTCATTTTCGCCTGTTTCACTTATCCCCATATTCAATTACAAAGACTTTTTGCAGGTGCGACAGTCTTTGTTAAAAAACGGGGATAAGTTTTCACCATGTAATACATTGCGAAAAAAAGTGCAGAATTGGGGTTTAGGGGTGCAGGGTTTAAAAAAATAGCCTGCAGCCTGGGAGTGTCTTCTAAAAGTAATCTGTGTCAAAAAATATGTAAAAAAAATCCTCCGGACACCCCAAAAAAAATTTACTTTTAGTTTGGGGGCAAAAAAAAAAAATATTGGGGGAACAAAGTTTTAAACTAGTGAAATTGATTCAGGGGGGTTACCAAGTATGCGGCAGGTGTTATTTAGAATGCGGTTGGTAGCGGCAGGTGCATTTTTGAAAAATTGAAAAAAAATGTTTTAGGGACTTGACTTAACAATATGCCTACATCCATTTTTATGTACCCCAAAGTTGATGGCCATAGTTATTTTTCCCCCCAAAAAAAGATAAATGCTATTCTTCTACACTTCTTCACAGACGCATTTATGCACCTGCTGCGGCTATTTAAAAACCCTGATTACCTTCAGCAGGCAAAAACGGGGGTACCCATAGCGATCCCCCATGTCAGGACATCTTTAGGGGGGTGTCAGAATGAATTCCCAAAAATTGTCCAGACTTTGATACTTACCTTTCCGCCGGGTCCTGTTTTCGCCGTATCCTAATTGAATACAGGGATAAAGCGGGCACGCGCCCGATACTATACCCCAGAAAAAAGGCGATAATGGCAAAAAGTCCGACCTCAGACTTTTTGCCTCAGATTGAATATGGCCCATAATGTAGTTCTTTCAATCAGATTAATAGGTGTTTTGAAGGCCTTACATTAAACCACCTTGATCTGTCCTACTCTTTTAAATGCTAAGAGATAAATTTACTAAAGTGAGAGTTTTTAGAAGTGAGTTTTAGAAGAGATGTTGCCCCTAGCAACCAGATTCTAATTAACATTTAACTAGCACCTCCTAGAAAATAATAGCTAGAATCTGATTGGTTGCCATGGGCAACATCTCTTCTTAAACTCACTTCTAAAAACTCTCACTGTATTAAATTTACCCCTAAATCTAGTAAGGGGGAATTTAGGAAAGTAATCTGAAAGTCTTTTATTAACGCAGCATTATAATGACAGCCATATGTTACAGTTCCAGTGTTGTAAACTCTCAGTATCACTTTTAGATACAACTTTCTGGTATGAAAGAATTGTGGAAAAGCACAGCGGTAACTTTTACATTTAATGCAGTATAAGCTGTAAATTGTATTCATGGTGTTCAAAATGACATAAAAATGACCCAAGCATTCCGGATAATGGATCCCATTTGTGGAAATACCATACTAGGAGTAGTATTGTTGTTCAAAGACTTTCCTCAACTTTTCTTTAATATTTTCACTAGTACAGATTTTAGTACTGAATATATTCATATAAATTATCTGCTTAACAAGAATCAAAGGTTTTTCTGCAATACAAATGATAATTTTTTTCTTTTTTTGCAATAATTACATATATGCTGTAAGACCAGTTGCAAAGCGTGCATATGCATGTACAGTAAATTGCCTCACATAGCACCCTAAAGCCAAAGTTTGGTGACATTTTGAATTGTGCAGCTTACAGATATTTCAACATTACTTCTAAATACAGTGAGTTCTATTTGTAGGCAACTCATGAATCCATCAAAACAGACAGAGGACTCCCCAAAAATGTACAAGAAGTACCAAAGGCAGGAGAGCACTTCATTACCCTTTAATCTGACACCAAAGCCCGAACAAACTGTGCTCTAGCTAGATGAAATATAGACAAACAAATCAAGCTATTGTCCAAATTGCCTTCTGACTGGGAAAACAGATTACAGATGCCAATAAATGTTACATTTTATTCCATCAAACTATGACTTGCTTTAAGAGTAAAGTTTGTGGATACAAAGCAGCAGTTTTGTGTAAGTGATGGGCCTTATTTGTCTCTGGACAGTAAAGCTGCGTACACACGGTACGATAAAAATGCACGATATGAACGATAATGATATCGATCATATTGTTATCGTTCATATCATTCATTATTTGCTTCCAAACAACTAACAACCTGTGATGTGCAGGCACGTATGGATAACAATGATATCGTCCATCGGCCATGCTTGCAGGCCAACCTGGACGATTTTGTGCCAGTGCGTTTGAACGCAGTTGCAGGGGCGTGCATAAATCAGCCACTGCGATGCCGTACGCAGCCTTAGGTCTCATAGCGTACAATGAAATTAGACATTTTTTAGTAAGGTCTGACCTTGTGCAAGCGTGCATGAGGCTGCGATGGTACTCGATTTTACCGATGGTATCGCAGTCTTGCTAAACATTACGGATGTGTGTAAGGTAAAGTGGGCGTCCTTATGTAGTGTTACGACGGCACATCGATCGCAATGGATTAGCATACTATTGAAGTTGAACTGCGCACTTAATCGCAGCTGCGATCGCAATAGCGATCCATAGTGAATAAGACCCACAGTTTGAATTACTTGTCCACTAATAAATACAGATACAAAAGGAACACATTTAAGGGATACTTAGTCAACAATTATCTTACACCACTATGAAGAAGATTATTTATTTATTTTTTTTACTTTTGTAGATTAGGGGAATAAGCTTTTCTCCCTTTAATAAATAGAGCTATACTTCACAAAGAGCAACACAATGTACACACAGTATCTGTTAAGCGAGCTTCTGCTCAGAGGACCCTAAAATCAATTTACCATTTTTTCCTTCTATGAAGTATGCTATATGTGCACACTATACCACATCAATTTCAATGGCATATCCAAGGCTGCTACAAATACAACGCATTGTCGCTATGCATTACATAACTTGACCCTGTTTTGAATTCAAACTCATTACTTATAGAAACTACTACTGATATCAGTGGCGGGATTACACATAGTAAAAGTAAAAGAGGTAGTTGTGAAACCCACTGCTAAATAGTGTAACATTTACCGGCAGATTAAACTAGCTGCGGTTTGAGCAGCACAATTTGTTTTTGCTAGTAAAGTGGCTAGAGCCATCACTGAGGGTGTGAGCAGGATCATATTAATAATTACTGGCTTGGGGTTGCCAGATCACCGGTCTCTCACTTACTAGCTCCGGGCACTGTACCTGGGAAAGAGAGACTGCATGACTCAACCCAAATACTGACGCCTATGTTAATCCCGACGCCGGAACACCGACCCCCGCCATCCCGATCGTCTGCTGCGGGTAAGTAGAACACTTATCCCGGTGATGGGGGGGTTAGGTTTAGGGACCCCCGGGGGGACTTGGGGTTAGGCACCCCACCGGGAGGGTTAGGTTTAGGGTGCGGGAAGGGGGGGTTAGGATTAGGCACTAGGGGAGGACGTTAGGGAGAGGCACCCCCCCGGGAGGGTTAGGTTTAGGGTGCGGGAAGGGGGGTTTAGGTCTAGGCACCCCTGGGCGGAGGTTAGGATTAGGCACTAGGGGGGAGGTTAGGGTTAGGCACCCCTAAAGGAGGGTTAGGGGGGGAAAGGGTTGGGAATAGTTAAAATACTCACCCTGTTGGGTTCTTCACTGTTTTGTCTTCCTTCATCTGTATTAAATCTGCCGGGCTTAGGTGCGGCGGCATCTCATACCAATTTCATTGGTTTCTCCAACTTCATTTTCCATTCTCATTATTTTCTGCTAACTTTGAAACCTTTTGTTACAATTTGTAACACACACAAGAGTGTAACATTATGAGCTACATTCTTTACATCAGAATCACCTATTCCTTTAACCTTTACTAATATAACACAGCATACATAGAAGCATTCTAAAATAAATAAATAAATAAATAAATAGATGTAATGCATGTGGCCATGTATACAAGCCAATGGGAAATGCCAGTATAGCTTCTTTGGAATTCTTAATATCTTTTGTTTAATTACCAGAGCAAAAAATACCAACATGTGTACAAGTTTAATTTCAGGAACAGGTTATACACATTCAAAGTAGGGATGTGCAGGCTCGGATAGGTTTGAGTATGCACGCCGAGTTCGGATTTTTCCCTCCAAAAAACGGGACTCAGAAAGAGGCAATACGTCATCTTGCATGGACAAGCATCATCATTCCTGGACTTTCCGGGAATGATGATGCTTGTCCATGCAAGATGACGTTTTGTCTCTTTCTGAGTCCCGTTTTTTGGAGGGAAAAATCCGAACTCGGCGTGCATACTCAAACCTATCCGAGCCTGCACATCCCTAATTAAAAGTAAACAATATAAATTAATAGTCACAAGCAAGTTATCAACAATGTCCCCTCTAATACCAGCACGGCTACTCAGAAAACGAATATTACTCTGTCACGCAGGCAAACAGCACACATAGCAGTGGTAAGGAAGATTATTTCTAGCCAGCTTTGAAATTGCAGGGGGCTTACACAATTTTCATAGGCAGACAGCAGAAAAATAGGATAAAAGTCCTAGCTACACCTCAGGGAGTCTCCTTTGAAATATGGAATTTGGACAGTATTAAGGTAACATGATCTTCTCCGAGTGATATTAGAAATAAGGGAAACATAGCCATGATACAGATGGATAAAATAACTTTAAAGAGTGACAAAGTTTTTTTCAGTGATTTACTTCTGCTGTCTGCATCCTGATAACAGCAGATGGATTCTGGACGTACAAGTACCAATATCGCTGGCAAAATCTGGCAAATCTTATAGCGTCTGCCTCCGGAACTTGTGGTAACCCCTTGAATAAGGCAAAATCACCAGTTTTCACTCGAGATAGGTCTTTTTTTGCAATTTAAAAAATAGAGCCCATAATCACATAACACTGAAGCAAAACATAGTAACAAAGTATGGTGATATAACGCCAGAGTTCTTTAATGGCTTGCATGCTTTGGCTGCTTATAAGAAAGTTTCCAAACATTGCAACACTTTAAAAGACCAAATCACTTCTTATTTTATGGTTTGTGAAATACAGCCAGTTGCGTTACGCAACCTTTGTGTGCTCTTCAATGCTTTGGGAAGTCATAAATAAAATTAAAATGTGCTGAAAGAAAAAGAAAAAAAAAAAAAAAGAAAAGCAAGAGTACTATAACCTGAAGACAATTGGAGCTGCGCTTACAGCTTGACTATTACCTATTACACAGTCACAATAAAGGCACTGGAGCAAGGCCTGCCTAGGGAATCTCACAGTAATTTATCTGGATGCCTCCCACAGCTACAGCCAACTAAAAAAAAGCCAAGAGTTCCAGAAGATAGATGTTTTCAATTATTAAGTCATACCATTTTTTTTTTTTTTCCTACCAGGTGATTTCTAAAAAAAAAAAAATCACAGAACTCTGCCTCCTCGTTTCAGGAATAGATTTAACTAGCATAATTACCACCCCAGTGATTTCAGAAGTGCCTGTAAGCTCTTGGCGGAAGGGGCATCGCTTGCATTCAAGGTTTATGGGCATCCCGGCTCTATAATCTTTACTTTCTTTAATATTATTCTATAGTATATGCTGTTCTGATCAGTCAGAAAAGTGTTGGGGGGGGGGTGTAGGTTTGCAGCAGGTACAGAGCAACCAGGCCCAACCAAGCCGCCTGCAGCCTGCAGAGCAGCATACAGAGAGAGCCCTGGCATTCATTACTGTGTGAGCCAACGTTCCCCCTACCCTAACCAAGCACCCTAGCAATGAGAACCGACATATCTCCTTGCACCCCTGGTCACAAGAATGAATGCAAGGTTCACATAGGGCCCGATTCGGATATGTATGTAAACCAGATGCTTTACATACATATCCGATGTTTGTCGGTCTGTGCATGGGCAGGATCCGTTCTGCACAGGTGCCAAATGAGTCCTGCATTTGAGCAGACTGGGAGGGGCGGTGCTGGCCTGCATTCTTGGAAATGGGGGCGCGTCCCTTTAGTGGGCGTGCCGGGGGCGTGGCTGCCAGACGGAGGCGTCCCCATGGGAACGCCTACCGTCTGAAGCCGGCCCCACTGACATCACTAGTGATGTCAGTGGGAGTGATTTTGGCTCTGATAGTGCCAAAATCACTCCAGGGCTTGCGGCCACGAGACCCTACTGCAGGGTCTCCGTCGCAAGCCCGATGGTCGTGATGGTCTTGACCATCGCGACCATCATCATGAACGCTCGCATAAGCTGTGGGTGGTCACCCACAGCTATGCGAGCATCCAGGAGGACGCTCCATTTTCATGGAGGAGGGCACTGATTCAGAGCGAGCGCTCTGGTCAGAGCATTCGGCTCTGAATCAGGCCCTCAGATCGCAGATGCATGCAGGAGGTGTCTAATTCCTACAGACCCCTCCTGCTGCATTTGCATTTTAGTTGGACGGTTTTGCACAGCCGCTTCTAACAAAAGTAGTGTTCATTCTAGCACCCTGCACCTGTCATAACCCGTGCAGTTCCTCTTTCCTTCCTGGGCTGTCGCTCTCTGCTCTGGTGCTTCTATAAAACTCTGGTCTGTATCTCAGCAGTTTGTTACAGCAGCTATTGTATGCTAGATGCACCAGAGCAGAGAGCGACACCTCAAGCAGGAAAGATGCACTACTGCTAACCCCAGTGAAAGTGTGTCAGCCTGGTATCAAACCTTAGTATCATTCCGATTTGAGGGGACTATCCTGCAGTTTGTCTCAATGTGTGGGGGTTGGGACATATTTCCCTGCCACATGCACAGTTTACGTGCACAAATAAACTGTGGGTTTTGTAGGAGGGGAGGCAGCCTAACACATCGGAAGGGCTAAGTATGCCCCAAGGATTTCCTAATGTTGGGGGGTAGACAGGATAGATGGTGTACATACAAGGGTCAGCTCTGACTGTAAAGCTGGGTACACACTGACCGATATTTATTGGCTGTTCAATTGATCGGCCAATATATTGTGCCCCCGTCAGCCAGTGTATACAGATGATATGTCTGTGAACAATGTCGTTCACAGACATGTGCTGCACAGCCAATGAACAGATATGTCTGCGGACATATCTGTCCATCGGTAAGTGTGTACGGGCAATCAGCCAATCGCCCATACACAGGGGTGCAAAGAGGGGGGGGGAGCCGCGAGCGGGTACTACTTACCCGGGTCCAGCACAGCTCCCCATCCACAGCAGCCCAGCACACGCTGCTGTGTGCTGGGCTGCACTGGGAGACTGTCCGAGGCTGCTAAAGCAGCAGCCCGAGCAGTCTCCTATGCCAAAGGGGGAAGTGCCCCCCCATTGGCTGTGCGCCAGGCTGAGGGGCACACAGTGCCTCCTCCCCAGTGTGCAGCGCTGTGTCGCAGATGGGTTTTTTCCCCCAAAGGGGGCGTGGCCACACCTTCCACAATTAGGCCACGCCCCCTACCGACCCCACTGTCCGGCCCGAGCTGCTGCAGCATGCAGATGATGGTCGTTCAGTATGTATGAACGACCATCATCTGCAGATCACTCGATCTGCAGATATATCTTTCAGGTGTGTACCCACTTTTAGTCAGTTTCTGCTGGCGAAAGTAGTTTCTATACACAATAATGAAAGAAATAACAAAAATTGTGATAACAACAGACCTCCAGCACTCATAGCAATCGCAGTAATATATCTTGTTATACAAATGTAGTGCATTTTATCTAAATGAACGATTTATAGCCTACCTAGTACAGTGTTAGCATGGCATTTAATAGCCTCTCCCTAAAAAATAATTCTGAACCAGTTAAGCTTTGGATTTGACATAAATTTGGTGTATTAAGCTGCATACACACACAACGATTTTTTTGAACGATTATCGTTTAACGATAATCGTTTGAAAAAGTTGTTCACTTTCTGAGTCAAGCGATGAACAATAATCGTTCATGCGCGTTCATGTTTGTAGTTCAGTCAGACTTGTCAACTCAAAGATTTTCATTAAGGGAATATGCAAAAATCGTTTGTAGTTCAAAAAAATCGTTCATTACACTTTAAAAAATCTGACAGAAAATCGTTCCTAAAATCGTTGGTAACAAAATCGTTGTGTGTGTATGCAGCTTTATGGAGCGTACACACGGTCAGATTTGTCAGACTTGTCAGATTTGTCAGATGAACGACTGAACGATTAAACGATCTGAACGATTTGAACGATTTGAACGATTTGAATAAAGTTTTGAACGATTTGAACGATTTGAATAAAGTTTTGAACGATTTGAACGATTTGAACGATTGAACGATTTTTGACTGCATTAAAATGAATGGAATCGTCCAAGTCTGACTGCAAACCCATCAGATGTCAGATATCGTTATCTGACAAACGGGAACGCGCATCGTTGATCGTCCATCGTTCAGGCATGTCAGATATGAACGATTTTCCTTCAGATATGAACGACTGAACGATTTTTAAATCGTTATCGTCCATATCTGAAGAAAAAATCTGATCGTGTGTATGCACCATTACAGTGACAGGTAACAAGCAGCAAAGGACCCTCCAAGCCTTCATCTGTAGACCTAGCTCTGACCTATTCTCTTCTTTATGCAACACAGATTCTCAGCAAGCAGTGGAAGAAGCCCAGCAGGTCATAAAGCAGAGAATAGAGGCGACAAACCCAGTACAATGCAAGGAGGTCATACTGCACACCTCCTTCCTAGCATGACTGTGATTACTTGTTATATAATCATTCGCTCTCACACAGTAAGATAATATGAGATATGGTAAGAACTTACCCTTGTTATCTCTATTTCTACGAAGTCCATAGGGTTCCACAGGATACCTTGGGTATAGGTGTGACGTCAGTCGCAGGGCACCAAAGAGTTAAGCTTTCAGCCTCCCAGGATGCACTAGGTCCCCCTCCTATACCCCGCCCCCGGGCCAAGGCACCTCAGTTAGTTATCAAGCCATAGGCCGGAGGAGGAGAAGGAAGAGAGAGAACAAAGATCTGGACACATACAAGAATCACATTCTCACCAGAGGGAGACGGAAAACCGGTGACCAGAGCAAAGCCCATCTGCAGCACAGGTGCGACAGGGCGGGAGTCCTGTGGAACCCTATGGACTTCGTAGAAATAGAGATAACAAGGGTAAGTTCTTACCATATCTCATATTTTCTACTTCAGGGTCCATAGGGTATCCACAGGATACCTTGGGGATGTCCCAAAGCAGTATCCTTTAAGGGTGGGGACGCTCCTGTGCAGAAAGGAGAATCCGCCGCCCGAAGGAAGCATCCTGAGAGGCGAAGGTGTCAAACCTGTAATACCTCACGAAGGTATGGACAGAAGACCACGTAGCAGCCTTGCAGATCTGAACTGCCGAGGCACCACGTCGAGCTGCCCACGAAGGACCCACAGACCTAGTGGAATGAGCCTTCAGAGAAGGAGGGACCGGTAGGCCTTCATGAAGATAAGCTTCAGAAATAGCCATACGGATCCAGGCTGCCAAAGTTTGCTTTGAAGCAGGCCAACCCTTTTTACAGAAGCCATAGAGGACAACAAAGCGTCCGACTTCCTAAACAAAGAAGTGCGGTCAACATAAGTCCTTAAGGCCCGCACAACATCCAAAGAGGCCTCACCCACGGAAAGACCCGGTGAGTTAAAGGCCGGAACAACTATTTCCTCGTTAACATGAAACTGGGAAACAACTTTGGGAAGAAACTCGGGCCGAGT
The DNA here is from genome assembly GCA_031769625.1 of Taudactylus pleione. Classification (NCBI taxonomy): domain Eukaryota; kingdom Metazoa; phylum Chordata; class Amphibia; order Anura; family Myobatrachidae; genus Taudactylus; species Taudactylus pleione. Next base: position 10,414,758 of record JAUIMM010000052.1, on the reverse strand, counting down.
GCGGAGCACTGCCCTGTTCCCATGAAAAACCAAGAAAGGGGGTCTACAAGAAAGAGCCCCTAACTCAGAAACACGTCTGGCTGAAGCAACGGTCAGAAGGAAAACAGTCTTAGCTGTTAGCCATTTAATATCCACTGAGCCCAGTGGTTCAAACGGCGGTCCTTGGAGAGCCCTCAGGACCACAGCCAAATCCCAAGGCGCCACAGGTGGAACAAAGGGCGGCTGAATACGGAGAACACCTTGCATAAAGGTGCGCACATCCGGGATTGTAGCAATCCTACGGTGAAACCAGACAGATAGGGCCGAAACCTGTACCTTCAAAGAAGCAAGGCGAAGCCCATGATCTAGTCCCGCTTGCAGGAAGGCGAGAATCCGAGACAGACGAAACTCCCGCGGTGCATAACCTCTCGGTCGACACCACTGGAAGAACGTATGCCACACGCGATGGTATATCCTCGCGGAAGACGGTTTCCGAGCTCGTAACATGGTACGCACCACAGAGCTGGAAAACCCCCAGGACCTCAGCATGGCCGTCTCAACAGCCACGCCGCCAAAGACAGCCGAGTCAGGTCCAGGTGAAGACAAGGACCCTGAGACAGAAGGTCCGGTCGTAGCGGCAACCGCAGAGGACTGTCCACGGACAGACCCTGAAGGTCTGAGAACCAGTGCCGTCTGGGCCACGCGGGAGCTATCAACAGGAGCGTCCCTCCTTCCTGTTTGAATTTCCGGATTACCCGTGGAAGAAGGGAGACCGGAGGGAACAGGTATGCGAACCTGAACGTCCACCGGACGGACAGAGCATCCACCAGAGACGCCCCTTCGTCTCTTGTGCGAGACCCGTACACCGGCAACTTGTTGTTGTGCCGGGACACCATGAGGTCGATTTCTGGAAGACCCCACCTGTCCACCAGTAGTTGAAAAACGTCCGGGTGCAGGGACCATTCCCCTGGATGAACGTCCTGGCGACTTAGAAAGTCCGCCTCCCAATTTAGCACTCCCGGGATGAAGACCGCTGATATGGCCGGAAGATTGCGCTCCGCCCAAACCAGGATCCGAGAGACCTCTACGAGAGCCGCCCGACTGCGAGTTCCTCCTTGCCTGTTTATGTAGGCCACGGTGGTAGCATTGTCCGACTGGACCTGCACCGGGTGACCCTGGAGAAACCGCTGTGCCTGCAGGAGAGCATTGAAGACCGCACGGAGTTCCAAGATATTTATTGGAAGCTCCGCTTCTGTCGGTGTCCACCTGCCCTGGAACAAGTGTGGACCCGAAACTGCTCCCCAGCCCCGAAGACTGGCGTCCGTTGTCAACAGGACCCAATTTGGAACCCAGAACGGACGTCCCTTGTTGAGGTGGGTCGTCTTTAACCACCACGCAAGGGACAGGCGAACCTCCGGGGTGAGCACAATCGTCTGGAACTTCAGAGACTGAGGCAGCCCGTTCCACTTGGACAGGATCAGGTGCTGCAGAGGTCTGGAGTGAAACTGGGCGTATTCCACCATGTCGAACACCGACACCACGGAGCCCAGTAACCTCATCGCCGAGTGTAAGGACACCCGGCGGCTGTGCAGACAACTGCGCACCCTTGACTGTAAAGCAGAGATCTTGTCCTCCGTCACGAAGATCCTTTGCTGTCCCGAGTCCAATAAGGCTCCAAGATGCAGAATCCTCCGAGACGGGATTAGAGTGGACTTCTGCCAGTTGATTAGCCAGCCGTGCCGTTGCAGCAGTGCAATGGTCAGGTCCAAGTGGTGTAACAGGAGCTCTGGAGATCCTGCCACCAATAACAGGTCGTCCAAGTACGGCAACATGCGGACTCCTTGCAGCCGCAGAGAAGCCGCCATGACCGCCATAGCGTCCTGTATGTCCAATGACACCATGTAGTCCCCAGGTTCCAGCGCCAGAATGATGGACCGTAGGGTCTCCATCCGAAACTTCGGGACCCGCAAAGACTTGAGTGCTTTGAGGTTGAGAATCGGACGATATGACCCATTGGGTTTCTGTACCAAAAATAGATTTGAATAGAAACCCTGGCCCCTCTGGGAGAATGGAACAGGCACTATAACTCCAGCCTGGAGCATAGTGTGCAATACCTTCCGCAGCTCCGTAGCCTTGTTCCGGTCTGATGGTAGACCCGTGGTGAAGAATCGAGCCGGGGGTCTGTGCCGGAAGGAGAGGGCGTACCCGTGAGAGACCACCTCCAGAACCCAAGTGTCTGTCGTAGTGAACGACCAACACCGGGAGAACTGCAGCAGGCGGCCTCCCACCCTGGGATCCCCCAAGGGGAGACCCGGACCGTCAGGCCGCAGGCTTGTCATCTGGCTTGGGGGCCGGACGTCTGGTACTCCATGCCTGTTTCCGGGGCTTGACCGATTTCTTAGGGCCAGCCTGTCGAGGAAACGACTGTGGTTTGGGCCTGCCCTGGGCCCTAGATGACCGAAAGGACGATGGTCCAGAACCAGAAGGAGCAGCGGCCGACGGGAGACAAGCAGATTTGGCTGCCGCCAGCGTGGCCACAATCTTATCCAGATCCGGACCGAAGAGAACTTCTCCGGTAAACGGCAACGCTTCCAGACCTTTCTTGGATCTGCGTCCGCCTTCCAGGATCGCAGCCACAAGGTGCGACGAGCAGCTACCGCTGCTGAAGAAATTCTAGACACCAGAGTACTAATGTCTAGAGCCGCCTCGTTGATGTAGGTGGCCGAATCACGGAGATTGCCAATCAACTCCGCCTGTTCGGCCGGACAGTCGGATTCAAAAGAAGCCTCTAATGAATCCACCCAGCGCTCCATCGCTCTGGCAACCCAGCAAATGGCCATAGCCGGCCGTGCTGCCCCCCCTGCAAGGGAATAAGCGGACTTCAGGCAGATTTCTACCTTGTGGTCCGTAGCATCCTTAAGGGAGGACATGGATGGCATCGGCAATGTGGCACTACGGACAAGACGGGTCACGTGAGAATCCACCTGTGGAGGGGATTCACACTTAGCAAAATAATTATCCGCGAACGGATAAGCCACCGCCAGGCGTCTCTGCGGCTGGTATCTTTTGCCAGGTTGTTTCCACGCCTCCTCTAAATGGTCCACCAACTGACCCGAAAGAGGAAAGACTGTGGCATCGCCCTTCACATCTTTGAAAAAGGCATACTTAGATTTAGCCGCTGGGGGAACTTCGTCCTCAATCACCAAGGCTGTGCGGACCGCCCGAATAAGTCCAGGAATATATACTTTGGACTTAGCATCAGCGTCCTTAGTATGGAAAGGTTCCTGATCGTAAGGATCCAGAATCTCCCCATCATCAGACGTCCCTTCGTCATCCTCATAAGGAGCGGACAGAGACGCCACCGGCCTTTTATGAGGCCGCATCACAGACTCCCCTTGCAACACATCCGACAAGTGCTGTACAGAACTCGTCAGGGAGTTAACCCACGCTGGCTCCTGAGAACCCGGGAGCGGGGAAATAGGGAGACTGTGGGGTACCACCAATTGTCGTGGGAACCCCTGCATGGGTGACGACACCACAGACTGCTGGGACAAACCCATCGAAGTAAACGCGGGCTGCGGAGCTAACTGGCCCACTAAAGCTGTTAACGCCTGAGCGAAACAAGCCCAGGGCGGCTCCTGTACCGGTGCTGTAACCGTAATAGGCCGCGCCATGGACAAACACTGCCGGCAAAGGCCCTCCGCGCTACCCTCCCCCTCCGCTAACGGTACTTTGCACGTGGTACACTGTAGCCGGAGGGGAAAATCACTTTCAGACATGATGGCACCACGTATGTGACCTCTCTCACCAATTAAGTATTAAATAGGCGAGAGACCACCCTGCAGCACCGCACCGCAAGGGCTTTAGCAGAAAGAATAGGGACAGTAATAAAGCTGACAGTTTAGAGAAGAATAGTTACAGGCAGCGCTAGCACAGTCACATACAATGCAGAGAAATAACAATTCCTGCACTAACAGCGCTGATCACTCAACTACACAGACACAGGGCCTGGTAGGACACAGCGCTGCATACACAGACCTGAGCCACAGCTGAGGAGAGGTATGCGGGGGGACCCAGACCACGATGCTTCCTTCCAGACTTCCAGCAGCGTTCACCATGCGTTGCAGAGAAGATGGCCGCCGAGGAGCAGAGAGAAGCTGGCCTGGGGGAGGAGCGCTGACACAGGACCAGTCAGCACAGTGCAGAGAGGGCTGTGTGCAGCGGGGGAGGCGCCGGCTGTGAGACAGGGAAGGCGCGCTCCCCTGGCATGCATTTAACCCCTGGGACGCCGCAGCGCTACCGCTCTGCTGCGGTCCGCTGTCCCAGGGGGTAGTGGAAGCGCAGGTTGGTCGCCTGGCTCCACGCTGCAGCCAGTCCCCAGGGAGGCCCCTGCCTGGGGACTTAGGACCATGTGATCAGCGGGGACCCACCGCGGGACCCCGCTGCTTACCTCTGTCCCCCTTGAATCCGGCCATGGTCCGGAGCATCTGGGGTCACCGCTAGCTGTGACCCCAGACGCCCACCAGCATCCCCGGATCAGTACCGGCGTTCTGGTACCGGCGGGGTGTAGGGAAGACAGCATGGACGTCAGGACTGACTGTCCATGCTGTTCATCCAGATGTGCAGCCACAGCTGCATGAAGAAAAAGCTTCAGGGGCTCTTCTAGCCCCCACTCCAACAGGTGCACCCGACTCCGGCCGGGCACCAAACTAAACTGAGGTGCCTTGGCCCGGGGGCGGGGTATAGGAGGGGGACCTAGTGCATCCTGGGAGGCTGAAAGCTTAACTCTTTGGTGCCCTGCGACTGACGTCACACCTATACCCAAGGTATCCTGTGGATACCCTATGGACCCTGAAGTAGAAATTTTTTATTAATTATTATACAAGTATTAGGAATAGATTGCCACTAGTGCTCCAACAGAGCAGTGTGTGAGGGCATGTTTGGGTATTTTACTGCAAGACATTTTGGGATGAATGGTCAGATGGGGAGTTAGGTGTTGATGTCATATTGTGGCTGAGTATGTTTTGTTTTATTTCTTTTATTATTTATTTATTTGATTTACAACAATGTGCAGCTCATTTGTAGTAAGTGTACCTCAATGCTGAACTTCTGTTTTACTCAATATATTTATTAATTACCTGTGTTGTTCAGAAAGTGCTGCAACTCTGTGCAGTCAGGGAACCCCAAAGTAATATTCAGGTACTTCATTTTGTGTCTGGACAGCGGCGTATCTATAATGGGTGCAGTGTGTGCGGAGCACACGGGCCCCCGGGTCCAGGGACCCCCGCACCGCACAAACTGCACCCATATTTTTTTAAGCTTACCTGTCCGAGGTCCCGCGTCGGGTGTCACTGCTGCTCAGAACACCGGAAAATGGCCGCCGCGGCCACTTTCCGGTGTTCTGCACATGCGCAGTAGACTCCGGGCACTAGAGTGTGCCCGGAGTCTACTGCGCATGCACAGAATGCTGGAAAATGGCCGCCGCGGCCATTTTTTCACGCGTTCTCCGCATGCGCAGTAGACTCTGGGCACACTCTAGTGCCCGGAGTCTACTAATGCTCCGGTGGTTGGCCAGCCGCGTCAGTCGGCTGCCAAAAACCAGGGAGAGAGGAGGGGGCCCCGCACGAGGAGTGCACACGGGCCCCCTCCTCTCTTAAAACGCCCCTGTGTCTGGACCAATAGCTTGCAGACCTCTGATTGAGGCTTCTTCCCTCACCTCAGGATTGAGGTCCTCTTGGTACCCCTCCCGATCTTCGTTTTAAATTTGCCAAGTAAATGGATTTGCTGTTTCTGTATTACTAAAAGTGGAGCGGCCCAGGAAAAATAACTACATGGAGCATCCCCTGTGTCTCCAGCTAGGACATCAACAGGTTAGTAAAGTGTATGTGGCACTGTAGCTTTAATAAAGACATTATGGGGTAAATGTATCAAGTCTTGGAGAGAGAAAATGGAGAGAGATAAAGTACCAACCAATCATAGCGTAATTTTTCAAACACAGGGTGTAAGATAACAGTTAGAAGCTGATTGGTTGATACTTAGGGGCCTATTCATCATCACTTCATTTCTACAAAAGCAGGTGAAAATGAACATTTTTACCTACAATTGTAGAAATTAAGTTATCGGACCATTCATTAAGAAGGTAAGGCAGGATATATCACAGATATCTCCTGCTTACCTTCCTCATGCGGAATGGCCCGCTGTCCCTATATACTAGTATGGGGACAGAATTCATTAAGTTCCGAAAATACAATAGTTTCGGAACTTGATTGCGGGAACATTCCCCATGGCGAGTGCTCCCGCTTCCTGCTCCTTCCCTATGGGAAGAAGTCCTGGGTTTCGAAGAGGGATACTTCATATCCCTCCGCCCCTTCCGGCACCTTCCACCGAACGCCGGGGCTCTTGTGAGGTCACGCATGTACACTAGTGTCAGTGAAAAGTTTCACTGATCCGATCAGCTGTCTCCGTACCGGAGCAATGATGAATTGTTCCGGCATCCGCAGTGAGTTAGAATGTTAATTATCGGGGTCGGACCACGATAATTAACATCATTAATAGACCCCTTAATCTCTCTCTAGTGTATCTCTCTCTCTCCAAGTCTTGATACATTTCCTCTCTCCCCCCCCCCCTAACTTAAAATATGAGTGGACAAAAATTAAGTAACACCTTAGGGAGCTGATTCAGACCCGCTCACTAGGATGCGAACGCTTGTAGCTGCCGATATTTGCAATCTGCGCATGCATCGCAATGTACGTGCGCGAACCACTCCGAAAAATCGGGAAGCATTCGCTCGCCCAGCATAGACAGCCCATCTGAATGAGTGACAAGAGAGGCCGTTTGTGGGTGGTAACAGGGGCAGGCCACTAGAAAGTGGAAGTGTGAACGCAGGCATGCCAGAGTGTCTCAACGCCGTTTCAGAGGTGTGCATAATCAGGAATCATAGTACACGTCACTTGGTTGAATTTCACACTGAAGTGATCGCAGTGCTTGCAGCAGGATATAGTCAATCTCAAGCGCTGCGATCGCATCCGATGGTGCTCAATGTACCAATGGTTTCATGCACGTCCAGGAGATGACGTGTGTAAGTGGGCGTCTTATGAATGGCTGGTGGGCGTCTGCATACACATAGTGATCGCACTCCAAGACATAGTGGGCGTGCTAATGCCTTGCCGTGTGATCGCCTGCCTTGCTGGACGTGCGCTGAATTTGCATACGCAGGGTGCGAGCGAACGCATCTAGCGAGCGGGTCTGAATGAGCTCCTAGGTTCATACTACCCATTTCTGCATGATCGCATATACTGTATATTAGCAATAGTATTTTTTACCCATGCCGGTCGATACAGCTACTTTTCAATGATAAATTATTATGTAAGATGACAACTAAAAACTTTATTACTATCTCCAAGAACATAAAGCTAGGGCCACTGCCATTTCTTGTTTGCCTCTGGAGAGATTAGCAGTATGGCTGCTCCCATTAAGTACAAAAAGCCAAAAATTCTCCAAGCTTTACAGTCATTTTAAGGAAGTGAATATTCCTTATGAGACTGAACAGTACTTCAGTCAGGATCATTGCAGGAGGGGGAAATTGGCTACCAGGTGTCCGGCCTGCTGATCAGGGCCAGCTTTTAGGTATGCTTTCACACTGTGCCCCATGCTCTTCACTTTGCATTTTATTTCTAATGACCTGGGCAGCGCTGTTGTTATGCAGCGCTCTGCGAAGAAGGTTCTGTAATGAGCTCTCTGCTCTGAGCACCAACACAGCCACAGAATGCCACTGCACCATACTTGCCAACTCACTGTCAGGGAGACTCCCTGAAATAGTAGCAATCTCCCCGCCTCCCTGAAGAGTCTAGCAATCTCCCTGATTCCACCTTATCCCCATTATGTAGCTGTTATATTTAAAATTAAACAGAGATATATACATTTAAATGGGATCATTAGTATAATTTCCCTGCATTGATTATAAGGCACAATGGGCCTGATTCAGACCCACTCGCGAGCGGCTGTCCGCTCGCAAGTGGGTCGATGGTCTGCACTGAGCATGCGCACGACGGAGGGAGCTCCGTCGTGCGCATGCGCCAGACGCGACGAGCGAAGGACTTTCCTTCGCTCGTTGTGTCTGATCAAAGGGGGCGTGCTGTCGATGTTGATTGACAGCACGCCCCCTTTGGTGGGCGTGCCGGGGGCGTGCCTCCCTGACGGGGGCGTTCCCAAGGGAACGCCTACCGTCAGAAGCCGGCCCACTGACATCACTAGTGATGTCAGTGGGAGTGATTTTGGCTCTGATAGAGCCAAAATCACTCTGGGCCTTGCGGTTGAAAACCTCAACCGCAGGCTCCGGCTCGCAGTTTCGATGGTCGCGATGGTCACGACCATCGCGGCCATCAAACTGCACGCTCGTATAGGCTGTGGGTGGTGACCCACAGCTATACGAGCGTCCAGGAGGACGCTCCATAATTATGGAGGGCGGCCCTCATTCAGAGCGTGCGCTCTGCTCAGAGCGTACGGCTCTGAATGAGGGCCAATGATCCCTATGGCTACATGCATTTTCTGAAAACTTTTAGTATGTTTTCATCAATAAAATTCTAAAATGAGGAGCAAACCACTAATTGCCCCTTTTCTATGTAGTGAAGATATATAATGCACCCATGATTGTCTGTATTCTGTGTCTCTCATGTATATTTATGTGCAGCTTGCGCTGAATCCCATTCACAGAACTGTAAATAGCACGAGTAAAGCCTGTAGCCATTTTAAGACCAGGAGCGAAGCGATACTGAGGATTTTTACCCAAGACAATGTCTAAGGGGGAAGGAGTCAGCGTGTCGACATTCAAAATGTTGAAATTATGAATGTTGACAGTCAAAATGTCGACACTTGACATTAGGGTCAGGGTAAGGCAGAGTTGCCTACCTTTGTAAATCTCTTCCCGGGAGAAGCCCGGGTAAGACAAGCAGGAGGGGGACGATGGGGGCGGGGCCTGACGATTCACATCATTAAGCCCCGCCCCCCACACGTGAAAATTGCCGCGATTGGCTAGAATTTGCATAGGGGGCATGCAAATGACGTGATCCATGTAGAATCACGTTTTAAGCCCTGCCCCCTACACGGAGACCCGCGATCGCCGCGGGTATTCTCCTCATTCTGCCCACTTCACTAGTGAAGTGGGCAGAATGCGGGAGAAATGCCTACCCTTCCGGGGGTGCGGGGGGTTACCCGAAAAATCGGGAGCCTCCCGCGAAAACCGGGAGGGTAGGCATGTATGGGGTTAGGCTGCAATTAGGGTTCGGGTTAGGCTGCAATTAGCATTAGGATTAGGCTAAAATGTGAGTGCAGACATAACAAACTGTACCCACCTAAGCATAGGTAACATAATAAATAGTGTTGTCAGGAAATGAGAGATGCAGACTATTTTCCTTTTCTTACAACATACTGTAAAAAAAATTTGTTTATTTCACATTGAAACTGTTTCTAAATAGGTTACACTGCATTTCTCAAGACAACAACGACAACATATTGGAAAATCAGGAAGCAATGCACATACTAACGCCTTGCCTTAGAATCAAAATTGTGCAGTGCAACTTCTAGTCAATAAAGTCATAGAGACTTGTGAATTCCACACATACATGATTATATATGACAGCAGTGTTAAACTATACACAACCTCTGAGCTCTTCATGTGAACAGATGAATCACCACACCTTTCCGGTGACAATTTCATCATTTCCCTTTTTAAACCTAGAGAAATCGACTGAATTGAAGCAAACTGTCTCATCTAATAACTA